>JABFEA020000048.1:9543267-9554579 GCA_019775915.2 Cyphomyrus plagiostoma | reverse complement strand
TGACCCAGGCGGAGACCAGAACCCGGGTCCCAGAGGTGTGAGGCAACAGTGCTAACCACTGCACCACCATGCCGCCCAACCCTAGGTATCAAATCGTATTTACAAAGAGCTGGTAAATGGTTTAGTGGAGTGAATCTAGAAAGTCATTAAAACAGAAACAGACTTTAAAGCTGGACTTAACATAAATGACTGAAATGTGTACAGGGGGCAGACACCCTGCTTGCTTTCATTGTGCACATTACGGTAACTGGACATCTGCCGTCTGCACAAGCACAGACAGGAAGACTGCAGAAATATGTAACGAAAGACCCTTCCCTGACATAAACACACAAACAGGGCCTCGTCACCAAGGTGAAGTAGGGGAGCCGTTTACTCATTGACCTGGCAAGGGGATTGATCTCACAGTTTTCCCACTGGTGTTAATGTTTCAACACACTCCTGTTTACAGATTTCAGAAGCACCCTAATTAAAAGCTGCACATGGCCCAGCTTTGATGTCTGCCTACCTCAGAATTCGACTTTGGAAATGAGACCTAAAGACATGAGCAGTAAAGTTATTCTACAAGCCTCTGATTAGAGGACAGCCCTCGAACAGCGAGTCTCCTTACGAAAAATTCAAAAGTATTCTATGATCTGATCTCCTCCACAGGAATGGGTATCTGTAGTGACCAGTGTGCATCTACATGGACATCCACTCTTTGTGTAGGTATAAGCAGCCCATCTTAAGCTATCCTTAACACTACTGTAAGCAGACTCATCCAAAATAAATTTAAGTTTGCCACTGACATGTTCTTAAAGGTAGATCCAATCAACTGCGAGCTTCTGCTTATATGGTGCTGGTATTCATAGTCAGGCAGAAGAAATGCCCTTTAAATGTATGTACACTGACCTGAACTCAACACGAGGAATAACATGGGCAGAACAATGATGTAAAAGCTCATGTTTCTGACAGAAACCAGCAAAATCACCCACCATGCTTTTAAGGTACAATTACGTTACTAGGCAAGACAAAAGAAAAAGACAATAAATTGACACTAATCTCCAAAACACAGGATGCATATTGAATTTGAGTCCTGCTTTATACACCCAAGCTAAAGATCATGGATGTTGCATTATCTCTGCAATGTCAAATGACAAAAATGTACAACAAGTGTATCATACACTATCAGGTATGGCACCCTTAAAAACAGAAATATATGTATACATGAGCAACACTGTGGTTAACGTTGCTGCCTCCCTGCAATCTGTACAAAGCTTGCACACTCTGTCAGTGTTGCACAGGTGTTCTCTGGGTGCTCCAGTTTCCCTCCACAGCAGAAAAACACGCAGTTCAGTTAACTGGTACCTCTAAATGCCTCTGCTGTGCATTAAGGATGCACCCTGTGACTGGCTGGCATCCCATCCAGGATGTACTCCTGCCTTAAGCTGTATACTACTTGGGATAGACAATATTGTCCAAACAGGTCTCCACAGATTGTAACTGCTGGCAGATGCCAACATTAATTAAGCCAAATTCTATCTGGAAATGTACAGCCTGCAATCGACCTGAGAATCAAAGTTGTTCCATGTCTGACAGTCAAAGCAAGCTCAAAACATATCTTCTGCCAGTCGATAGACAGCAAAACTGCAGACAAGGACAAAATAGGCCTGGAATTTGTTTTCAAAGAGCCCAGGCAATGTTAACAGGCTGAGAGAGACACACAACAGACAGACTGCCCTGAAGAAGGGGGGTTTTACGAATTCTGGGAACATGGTAGAGATTGACCAAAATCTTATTTTGCGGATGATGTATAATATGTGCGCTGATGACTTAAAATATGTGCCTGAAGTTTCCAACACAGCAGTGGCGCTGTCATGTCCATTCTGGAAGTTTTACCATGCCAAAGATTGGCAGTTTGCAACATAAAGGCAAAAGTTGTTGTTCATGGAGGATCATTAGCTAAAGCATTAGCAATTGTTATTCACCAGTTCTGCTTCCAGTAATCAGCTATCGGCCCCAAAAACCCTGATCGGAGCATCAACAACAAACACGTGTTACCCAAGGAGAATGTTACATTCGCTGTGTGGGAAATATTTAGGTGCCACTCTTCAGCCATAAGTGAATTACCTGCCTATTTCAGTCTCTGAGATGTTTACAGAAAGGTCCTATTATTTTCTTATAGGCATTGTTTTTTGTTATTACTTTATTAAACTTAACTTAGTCATGGCTTGTATGACAATTATTTTATGTTTGATTGTTCTATGCTAATTCAAAAAAAAATATAAATACAAGTTGGAAGCAATTCATGTCTAATTTCTTATCCTTGCATTAGAATTTACAGTGGTTATTATTTTGATGGTATGTCATGTGGTAATGCCCCATCACATGTATTTAATTTATTACACAATGGATATTGAACTAAAGCCTGACTTTAAAAATTATATTGCAAATCACGTCGCATCATCTGTCAGAAAAATGGCAATTAGATATTTTCCCAAATAATTCAGCTCTATTATACAGACTGGAAGCCAACAGCAGCAAATACAAAAGTCACAATTTTGGCTTGGGGAACATGTCCCTTCACCTGTAACAATATTTTAAAAAAAAAGGCTTTGGTTTATGATAAAGATACTTGGAACAATGACTTTCCGTTACATTTTGTTCATCTTCTGTTAGAAAGCAAAACAGCTCTTTTGTTAGTTTACTTGAGTCGCCTAACCGGTTGTATCCTGAAAGAGTGAAAAAAAAGCGACCATCCTCCTGACTTGGGGTCTGGTGGATTTACTAGCTGTCATTAAGAAAGGCCTTTTCTTACAGGATAACATGGTAACAGGTTAAGCTAACAACCAGCAAATCAGCCCTATATATTGGTCAAGTAAAGGAGGCCTGTACCTTGGTAAAAATATATGAGGACACTGAAAAAGCTATTTCACTATTTCGTTAGTGAATTAGATCAGCATTTCTCTACCCAGTCTTCGGGGACAGTACACATTTTTGTCCTCTCCCAGTTCTCTGCCAGACTTCCACATTTCTGCTTAAAAACATGGACTGTCGATGGGTCCCCAAGGACAGTTGACTGAATTAGATTATTGCCTTCTTAGATCAATATCTTGTTAGGACACCAGGGCCCCATTGACACCCATTATCATCATATAACCTGAACTGTGAGCAAGAAAAAGCCCCAAAACCAAACAACCATATACCATTACAAGCAAAACAAGACCATACTAAGGGACACATGAGTCGCACCATACAATCAAAAATCAGACACAAAAAAAAATATATAATTACAATCTGAGAATGATGTAGATTTCATGTTTTATGCTTCATGAAAAGCAGTTATATTTAATGCTGCAAAAGACATTTTATAAATACAGGCCAGTAAGTAAGAATGGCTTATTGCACTGTTGAGATCAATACACTGATGCATTTATTTACTTTACAGTGTAGATTATTAATAAGCACAATTAACAGTAACATCATGAAGGACTCAGCGGGATTCAGAGCTCTGGTGTCTTACCTGCCATTTTCATTGCTTTAGTTTGATCAAACTATCAAATAACTGACATTCTGGGTTTGCATCAGGACACGTTCAAAAACTAAACTTGAAAATTGTTTGATTTAATTGTTTTTAATGGATTAAACAGCAGAGTAAATTATTTCTGTACAATGTTTTTGCGAACCAAATTGAAAAATAACACAATGTTAAGCTTAGAGTTAATTCATCTGACACTGGCCATGAAACACAACACCAGAATAGAGTAGAATTTCTATGTTTTATTCATCCTTGTGGGGAAGTTGGGTACTTTTCACATTTCCCATGTTATTCATACATGCATATACAAGTGAGTGCAAGCCTTAGTGCAGAGTGCAGACCCATTAAGCATCAAGTTCCCCTGGAGATAATGCAGAAGGACTGACGATTCAAACACAAGTACAGATCCCAAGTACCAGCACTTAAACAAAACTACACTAGAAGACATTCTGCTATCTATGCTTTTAAGCCAATGGCGCTACTTTATAGATCCACAATGGTTAGATTAACAGCAGACAGCGGTTAACTCGCATGCCTCAGTAATGTGGTGACTGAAACCATTGTACACTGGCTACCTTTAATCCATAAGTAGCCCTCAGAGGAAAAAATGGGCAAGATGGCAGAATAACAAATTACTGCGATCCTGTGGTGACACCCATCCTCCCCACCCCCCTCACACCACCACCAGAAAACCACAGCAGCTGCACACTAACTCCAAAACTTATTTAAAGCAATAAACACTGACATATTATATACAAATGTATGTATGTGTGTAAAGATAGTTCAGATAAACGTGGTCTGCTTTTATGTTTTACAATACTATTTTAATGTAAGTCACTTTATACATAATCAAAAAGTCTATAAAAACAATACTAATGCAGCACTGGTAAAGTGTGACCAGGCAAATTAACCCTTCCATTTTGTCCTTAATTTCACAGCAGAATCAAACTTTAATCAAATCCAAAGTAATAAGCTCAGACTTTATGAAACTTCCAACAGTGGGGGACCCAACAGACCCTTTCTCACCAAAGGAATATTTTTTTAAAGATCCGGGAACTTCAGTTACATTCCCACCACAGAAACTCAGTCTGACTGACTGTAGGTCCAATGAGGTAGTACCTGGTACTTTTTAAATTTATTTATTCAAGTTCCTACTTTGGGCTACATACTTTTCATTTCACCAGGAATAGTTGAAGTGAGGTTTATGGCGATACATTTTGCTGCTTGGTTGAGCAGAAGCACTGAACTGGAAGTCATGCAGTTGTACATGACGTACATGAAGTGTAGGGTGGAAGTGTAGTTTTGTCGTGCATGAAATGACGTGAGTTAAACCAACAAACTATTTGTCTCTCCCATGCTTATTTAGCATAAAGATCACAGGTCCTATTGTGCGCTGGAAAAGCTACATACTACACTGGCAAGTAACTATAAAAGTTCCTGGTCAAGACAGCCCAGGAACTTGGAACTAGGTTTGTGAACTTCAGTAGGAAAGTGTCTACTGGCTGAAGTACTGCTCTGAAGGGTACTACTGCTGGAAGCTCAATAAAGGAGCAGGAAGAGAGGCACAAAATATCGGTTAACATATATGTATCAACCGATGTTCTTTAAAAATCAAGATACTGACATTAGTGTGATATTTCAAACTTGGCCGATATTGCTGGCCAATGTTTAAGCTTTATCAATATTCAAAGTTAGCAGCACCAGAGCCAAAATCAGAACCACTAAAACAAAATGACTGCACTGGACAATCAACAATTTTATGTAATGTAGGACGAGGGACTTCATTGGCTCATGCAGATATCAGACTACCAGCCTGCGAGATGATCTGATATAATTGTAAAATGTTTCATTCATTTATATGGCCTGTAGATTGATCATTTAATTTTCCACACAATATAAAATGCCTCCGCTTGCAAAAACAAGAATGTCATTAGCCTGAAAACTCCCTCAAATATGCTGGATTTAAACAATTCAAATACATACGATTTTGTACATCAGATCATAACTACATCCTGAAGATCACTAATTTCTACGGGATGGGTCAATGAAGATTTATTTTTTTTGGTACCACTTCACAATAAAGCTCCCTTTTGCCACATGTAAATGGTAGTAACTCATTAATAAAAAGAAAACTGTGTTATGACATCTTTAAAATTGTCTATTAATAATTTACAAAGTGTTACAACCTAATTAATAACCAAATTATAAACCATTCATAAACCTTTTATATGGGTAGCCTTATTGTAAAGTGGCACTTTTTTTTAAAACATCATATGAAAATGGTGTATAATTTTTAAAAGAATTGTGCTATGTCAATACTAGATTGGTAAAACAAAAAATTCTACTGTGTAATTGGATGACTTGAACTTTCCTACAAAAGAAGAGGCAACAAATTCATACAGCACATTCATTAGCTGCATAAATGAAGAAAACCATCAAAACAAATACATTAATGCCACACAAAACATTTCATAGATCTGATCGAAACACTTCATTCAGCTCTCAATCAACTTTGGATCCCCCCCCCAAATAAAAGAAAGAAAATTCACTGACCAGTACCAGTAAAGTGAAGGTATTTGTTTAGAGGGAAAAAAATATTTACAAAGTTAGTTCAGGGCTATTTTCCACCATGTGGCAATGAGTCATAATATCATCCTAAATCTGGCGCCCCACAAAAAGTAAGATTACGTAAAAATGACACACACTTTCCCTAAAATCATTCGAAATTTCTTTCATCACTATTACTAAGCTAACAAGGCTGATAAATTAAAATTAAGTTTTGACACTAATAACGAATAGCCAATTGTCCTATGAACTACAACTTAAAGAAACGTCTAATCACTGCAGTTTCTAACATACAAGTAAAACAAGGAACTGAAAGCTGAAATAGTTAATACTATATGAAACACATAAATAATGTAAAACTATATTTATGTAACCTTACGTTACAGAAATCATGCACAATTTTTACAGCACACATACATCGCGTGAACTTGCTTTCACTTTGAATGACGAACTCTGACAGTGTCAATGCGATAACACACACACACATACATATATATATATAAATATAATAATATTAAATAAGCAATATGCAATGTATTATTTTTGGTAAACAAACATACATCATATGATTTCAGTCTGTAAGGCTGTAGCAGGTAAACCCAACGTCCCTAACAAGGTATCGATACTGCTCATCGGTCAAATGGCGAGCTACCTCCGGGGTCAGGCTGGTCTGATAAACATAAATAAGGAAATCAGTATACCCTGAAAACAGGGTTTACACGCACGTTGATGGGTTTAACTGCCACCTTAAACTTCAGCACAGCAAATGCTGATGACTTAAGACTTCAATACGGAAGTTAACCGAGAAGCTGACAAAAATAACCAGTACAGTACACACACTCATATTATATATATATATATATATATATATATATAAACACATACACAGTACTCACACACCTCGCCTGTGCATATGTGTGCTAACGTCTACATGTAGGGTACAGGCTAAAGGCTAACATAAGGCTAACATTTGCTGCTTTGCCGGTCCCGGAAAGAGACGGGCCTGACCCGGACGGCTCCGGCGTACCGCATAAGTCACCCGCTCTACGTCCGGCTCCCGCTGTAAACTGGTGCCATAACAACGATACTCACAATTTGACCGCTGGTTCTCGCCATAGGCGGGGGGCGGGCGGCTGTCCGCTAACGGTATTTACTCGGCCTTTGACGGTCACGGAGCCTCCGCTAATGGCCGCCCCCGCGCCTTCATCTTCTGGCGCTAACGTCACTCCTCGAGAGCGCGAGCGAGGCGGTCGCGAGAGGAGCGCCTTGTCCCCCCATGACACGCGAAAGCTGCAGCCCGCTAGGCTTGAGCCAGTAATGCTCAGTCACGTGCGTAAATATAAATATACACGTGTAGCATACATGAGCCGCCAACGTTATAGTTTGATTACATTTCCTTCAGTCGACAGATCAAATTACATTCATCTGACAAGAGACCGATAAACACTATATACATTATAATATATAAAGCAGCAAACAAGTCCCATACACACACTTGTCTGAATCGAAAAAGTTTAGAATTTCACGTGACGGACCATTCTTTGTGACATGTGACTAGCGTTATGGTTTAATTGTGGGAAATGGAGGTAAAACGTAACAGTAATTAATATGTATCCTTCTAGTCGGAGTGGAACAGGTCAGACTTATCCGTTGCTGTCTGTATTCCCATATTATAGCGAGAGTTTGGGAGCACCGGATGAGCCCAAGACGTTTTTGTTTTCCTCTGGTATGAAAACGAATTGTGAGACGTTATAATCACCACCGCTATTAAAGTATCCCCCTAGTGACTGAGTTTAAACGTTACCTGAATATGTTGTCAACTACTACCAGCCACATGGCTAGTATTTTGCTGGTAACTTCGGCTGAAATCAGTTTCTCGCTCGTCCGCTAGAAGGCAATGGAGCATATAGAAATGAATATCGAGGTAAGTTGCGTACAAATTATGTGGTAATGACTGAATAAGTGCTCAAACTTTATATGTAAGTTGCATAATAAAGCAGAGAGCACGAATGAGTACAGTCGGTTTAAAATTTTTAGAGTATTTAATCATTATAAAACAAAAAGCAAATATAGGCTTAATAAATAATTACGTGATACCTGTAAACAATTTTCCAACAAAATTGCTTTCAAAATTTTTCAGAGATTTTTCAAAATAAAAGAATAACATCTTTCGTGGGATTTGAGATTAGGATAATATACCATTTCTCAAGTTTGGTACCCATGCGTTTATTAGATTTGCGTGAGAATTATATTGCAGCCACGAACAAAGACTAGACTGATAAGTTGGAAGTCACCGTAGCTTTTTATTCAGGGGAATTTTACTAACTGACTGGGTAATTCAGAATAACTGCTGCAAAATCAATGACTTTTGCATTTCTTGATTTTAAAAAGTGCTGCACACATGGCCAAACTGATACTATGAAACCAGTAATCTACTTCATTTATCTGAACAACATACTCTAGATGGTTGCCCACCCTGACACAAACAACTATATAGCGAGGTAAGGATCATGCACTAATGACAGTGTGCTTCCACACCCACCACACAACAAACCACCTCAGGGATGAGAGTCTGAGTGCAGCTATGTGGTGGGTGATACCTCAGCACCATGTAAGACTAAATGGCCTAGTCTGAGATTTTTTTTTCCAATGGCTTGAGTGCCAATCCTGCCACCAACCCCAAAGTTTTTCCCTGTAAGGATCTCCTTATAGGGCTAGATGTACATTAACATCTTACCCAGAACAAAGCAATCGCAGATTAAGGGCCTTGCTGAAGGACCCAATTGCTGGCAAAGATCCCCAGCCTCAGAGCCACCGCAACAACCCACTCTGTGTATAAAACACTGCTAATTCAAACAACTCCTGCCGGATGATTAATAATCCAATAGTCATAAATACAGTCTGACAGATCAGCCACTAAGGCCCAGGAGAGTCCTTATAATCCATTTGAGGTATAGAGTGATAATTCTGGAAAAGCGCTGCCAGGACGCTCTTCAGTAGCGTTTTCTCTGATGTATTCATAATCTTGCACTTTTCCCTTTTAATTAAAAAAAAAACTTTTAAAAATTTACTTGGAGAATTTTCCTTCAAATTTAGTATGATCGTTGTTTTATTAATAATCAACTATCAACCTATTTTTGAGCCATTGGATATTTAGTTGCAGATACAGTTTGACCTGGTATCCCATTCAGGGCATTACCTGTCTTGCTCTTCCTGGTCCTAGGTTCTAGGCTATGTACTTGATAAGTCATTAGGAGACACATGAATTCAGGTTAAGGACCATTTCTCAGGGTCTCACAATATGGCCCCCTCCTATTATGTGAAACATGACTTTGCTATCACTATGCAGCACTGCTTCAGTTCTTATGTGGTCTGTCTTAAAATTGCATATCAAACTCTCTCCTGTGCTATTGGCACTGGATAAACATGATCTCCCAGACTACAAGCAAATCAGAGGCACCTGTTAGCCTGACTGCATGTCTTAGGACTTCAGGAGGAAACTGGAGTACCTACAGGAGGGAGCAGGAAAGATAAGCTCTATGCACACAGGGCAAATGCAGGATATAGAGCCCCAACCGCTACGGTGTGAGGCAACAGTGCTTCCCAGTGAGGCACCTTTGCCCAGTTACAGTGCCCTCCACAGTTATTGGCACCCCTTGTAAAGTTTTGTTAAAAGAGTTAGAAAAAAATCTACCTTTCAATGAAGTACCTTCATCTCACACTGAAACAAATGAGAAAAATCCAACCTTTCATTAAAATACATTTATTCAAACAAAAACAAATCATTCATCAAGAAATAATTATTTTCAACAAAAAACACATGTGCCACGATTATTGGCACCTCAGCATTTAATACTTTGTACAACCTCCCTTTGGCAGTATAACAACACTGAGTCATGTCCTATAACATTTTATAGGGTTGGAGAATATACAGCAGGGCATCCATGATGATTCCTATGTCCTATCTTATACACGCTCCTCTTCAGCTCAGTCCACAGGTTTCCAATGGGGTTCCGGTCAGGGGACTGAGATGGCCATAGCAGAAGCTTGATTCATCTGCTAACCATTTTTCTGTTGATTTGGACATGTGCTTAAGATCACTGTCCTGCTGGAAGATCCAAATAACGGCCCAGTTTTAGTTTCCTGGCATTTTTTCTAATCTTTTATTTTTTTTTTTTACAAATATTTACAATAATGGTGGAGGGAACTGTAACATGTCTCCAGTTTAAGAAAATTGTCATTACAGTAGAATGAAAGAGCCATGACTGATAGCACAGTGAGTAAATATGTAAATGGAACATTATGCTATATAAAAAGAAGTTTTACTTATCAAGCAGCTAAATGCATCACAGAAAACACCAGCATCTCTCTTCATTTCGACTAAAGAAACATAGTGTATCAACCGTATTCCAGTTATGTATTATAAAACCATTTAACAGTGTGTCATACAGAATATTAAATACACATTCCAGAGAAATCTATTTAACATGCAGTATAATGTTTAATAAACAGCAAGATGATATCAACCAGAATGAAGCAGAACAACGAAATCACCAGTAATCAATGTGACAAATTCAATAATGAAAGATCATAAATTGTATTCTTTCTAAAGCAATACTGTGTCACTTTTCACAGTAACACTGTAACCTGTTTTTTTTTTCTTTCCAGAAATGAACATCATGAAACTGACTCACTCATACTGTACCAAGTGTGCTTGTCATATAGAACTATTATTGCAGGCTGGGTTTTTCACCTTTGTCTGTTTGTTTTGTTGGTTTGTTCCGTCTGGACAGTTATTTTAGATCCCAGATCTTCACGGTTCTGCTCAGCATCACATTATAGTTAAAGTACTGCTATGACATACAAGTCTGGGAAAATGAAGCTGAAATACCTGGTTTTAGACCTCATTAATTTATTAGTATGGTGTAGCCATACGTTTGCAGCCAAAAAAGCATTAATCCATCTTGGGAATGACAGACACAAGTCCTGCACAGTAGTCAGAGGGATTTTGAGCCATTCCTCTTGTAGAACATTGGCCAGGTCACTTCATAATGGTTCATGCTGCAGTTCCTGATTCATTCCTCCAAAAACACCCCAAAGTTGCTCAATAATATTTTGCAGGCTATGGGAGATATTCACCTTTACTATCAAGTTCATCAAACCACTCTGTCTCCAGTCTTGCTGTGTGTATTGGTGCATTATCATCCTGATACATGGCACCACCTTCAGGGTG
>JABFEA020000048.1:9482642-9505619 GCA_019775915.2 Cyphomyrus plagiostoma | reverse complement strand
CCAGACATGCACTTCATCCCTAAAGTACCCCTAGTGTCAATGCATGTACTGTCACCAACTTGCATCTCACTCGCAGTACGCGTTATGCTGCCTGGGGGAGGGTACATTTGCTCCCCCCACCTGCCCCCTCCATGGCCCTGACAGGGATAAGTAGCTGAAAGATAGATGGATGTACCTGGAACATGGGAATTTGGTTTTCTCCCCTATTAATACCTCGTTTTATCTGCATTTTAAAATTCAGAACTCGACCTGTATCAAACACTGTACCTTTAAGTTAGCCACTAATGCCTGCTATTGGCAGCACGCCATGGCCTCAGGCTGCAGAAGACAGACAGCGTTTGTCCCTGAGTAACACAGCCAGCGAACACCGTGTTCTCGAGGCGAGCTGCTTGCATGGACCAATAAGAAGGGCAGCGTATCATTTTGCAGGAACTTCCTGAATGGGTCCAGAGACAGAGGCCGATGGACTGTTTTAGGCACTGAGGTAGCATATTATAAGCTTCCTGAGCGTTGCTGTGCCTGCAACTCCCTGTTGTGTACATGCCGAAATTAGGTCCTGTCATTCTTCACATAAATATGGAAGTAAGACATATGAATGCAGTTACTGATAACTGTAAATATCACTTCAGACACTACAGAAAAAGAGGGAAACTAAAGAAAAGGTGCACATACGTGTGTCGAAAAAGAGCATTAATCACTTGCAGAGCTGTATATATAATGGTGGCTGATGACTTTGTGATAGTAATCTCTCCATTCAAGGATGCCAAGTTTGATTGTTTTACAAGTATTTTAAAAGCTATGCAGGTCCTTGAATGGAAGCGGAGGTCACATTGACAGGAGAGACACCACAGCGTGCAGAGCAAAGGAAGAACAGCTCCCGGGCACCACTTATTATTATACCTTCCCCTGCAACCAAATGACAAGGAACTATCCTTCAAGGCGTTCTCTCATTTTGGAGACAGAAAGGGGGTGCTGTAAGAAGGGGGGTGGGGGGGGGGGTTAGGACACTCCCGAGGGCCCCTGAGTGACAGGGGTGATAAAGATTTCAGAGCATAGCTACATCTGTCTGGTTTGGGGTCACTATATATGCATCCATGGAGCCTAAAATCTGTAGCAGTGTACCAGGAGACATGTATTGGTTCTAGTCTGTCATGGGATGGTGCCCCATCCTGGGTTAATTCCTTCCTTGTGTCCTTTGCTTCCGGGAAAGGCTCCAGACCCCAATGACCCTCCATAGGACAAGCAGGTATAGAAAATGGATAGAGGGATATTACTTCATTTACTGATATACTTTTAACAAAAATGTAGCATTTGTTGTCAAGTGACAGCCTCTACACTCCCCCCTACAATGAGTTTATGCTCCCTTTACAATCCCTGTGGAATGACAAACCTGACCAGCCTCTACACCAAGTTTACACTCAATCTCTGCCAAGTTTACACTCCCTCTACACCAAGTTTACACCCCCTATGGGTTTGAACAGGTCCGTACTGGTGACTGAGATAATCTTACCCTAAATTTGGCACTGGTGGCTGGGCTAATACAGTAATGATAATACTGGGGAACTGGTTCTCAGCCTAGAAACCTGAGGCTTCTTTGGTGCACAGGACAGTATTTTGTGCACTCTTTTAGACGCCAAGCTTAAAAGAGCATTTCATGAATGCCGCGTCTATAATTACCTATAGTACCAATGCTAATGTGTGTTTTTTGATCTGTCTGACTCCCCGCGTGGTTTGCAGGGAGGTGTGCTAAGAAGCCGATGAACAAGTTAGACTGGATCATCATTAGCGGCAGGGTACAGCTGTTGTTCCCCCATCGCATCTGATTTCATTGTGCCCATTATCAGCAGGCGCCCAGCCCTCGTGCCCACAGCGCTTGTGTAGAGCGGCTTGCACAGTAGCCCCTCCCCTACCCGGGCAGCACTCCGTGGTGAGAACCAAAGCACAGCATGTTTAGACACATCTTTACGACTTCGTTTTACTTAACCGTCTTGCAGAATTCTCTTATTATCCACCTTGTAATCAGTGCTGGTGGAAGCCCATGACACGCAAGCTTAACGACCAGCGCCCCCTGTCGGAGACAAAGTGATATTGACTTGCTAGAAGTGTTGCTTACTGAGTGGACCGGCACTTATTGTGTATATAACCATGCAAGACTGGCTAAAAATACATATAATGTGGGTTTATCACCTGCTTTCTTGTGTCAGGACTGAGATGACTTCTCGTTTAAACCTTTGATGATATGACAGTGTTGTTTCTTTGATTAAGCATCTACTGTATCAGCAGTGTTTTTATAGCAACAAAAACATAATCTATCAAACATAATATAATATATTACTACTATGTTAAACAGGATAACTTAAAGTCATTTTGATTCTGCTGAATAACAGCACATATTATTTTACACAAGCCTATATTCAGGAATTTTTCGCCCTGCGAGCATGTGATCAGCTGTTCTTCCTGGGAACAGCACCGTCCACCTTAAACTGACATCCGGATCGCATGGTCCTGTGTAACATCCCAGGTAGCGTCGCGTGTTTTTCTGTACAATAATATATTCACAATGACGTCAGCGTGCAGGGATCATTCAACGACAACGACAACAACAACAACAACAACAACAACAACATCAGCATTTCAAAATACCGTGCAAAAGTTTTCGTCAGTAAACTAGAGAAAGCTTTAGTCAACCGACAGGCTCCAGCATAGCCGACTTATCAGCTGCGGTCCTTACACCTACAGTACCCCCCCTGACGGGCCGCGTGACGTAGGGTGCCCCCCTCCCGCGCGCTCCGCAGTGCCGGGATGCCCGAGGGGGCGGAGCGGCTCCGCGCGCGGTCACATGAGGATGGGAAGGGGCGCGCGGTGCCGTTGCACCGGTGTCCGGCTCAGACCCAGGCTCTGCTGCGAAGTACTGCGACGAAAGACACCGCTAACTCGCCGTTATAAACCATCGGGGGGCGGGGGGTGAAATCGTTTCTTTTCAAATTCCTGCGACATCCTTTAAATCAGTGTAATGGTACCGGGGAGGTGGAGCTGCCGTGCACTTTTAATTATACATGAGCCCGGGGCAGATTCGTAAAACTGGCATTTCCAGAGCCATTCATGGCTGCGTCTGTGACGGACACGCATTACCCCGTTACTTTGACTCGGTTTTTCTATATTTTTTTTTTTTGCCCTAATTTTTGATCGTGTTCGGGGGAGTCATTTGCACGGGTTTATTTTTTTCAGCGCCATGACCCACTCCGGCGGTTCGGGGTGCAAAGGGGGCAAGGCTGCCGCTCCAGATCGGACAAATAGGAATGTTTTACAGTAGCGCGGTGCTGTGTTATGCGGCGTCCTTACGCGCCAACAGGAGATCTCCACCTTCCAGCGGCCATCGCGGCTGCTTTTGCGCGATCCTGCAGTGACGGCTGAGTAGTTACTTCCTACTTCGCAAAAAAAAAATATATATATATAAAAAAAAAAACCAAGGTACGGCGGCATTCATGGAAGGCAGCCACTTCTCCCGGCTGGAGAGACTCTGCAAATGGCCTGCCGGCAGACCGTGGGACTTGCAAAGCGACGATGCTGACAGGACTGGTGTCGGCTGGACCGCAGAATGGCAGGGGTCTAGGGCGTCCTAACTGCGGCTGCACGCCATGCAGCGGCGTCTCTGAGCCCGACACAGCGCACCGCTCCGTCCGTGTCGAATATACATATATATATATATATATAATATATATGCATTTTATACATAGCTGCTACGTATAGCCTCCAAGAGCAAGGATGATGTCTAAAGCGGCAACTAAGGAGAAAAAGTCCTTCGGAAAGAAGCTGTTCCGAAGGGGCTCCGTGCGCTCCGTGGGCAGTTTTATGAGCAGGGTGCTGAAGACCCTGTCCACCTTGTCTCACTTCGGCACCGAGGAGCACGTTGTGGAGAACGAGAAGGACGACGGCGGCTTCACGGTGTTTAAGAGCGGGGGTAAGGGAGCCGTAACCCCGGGCGAGGGCGATCGCGACGGCATCGGCGGCGACAGGGTGCCCGGACTGTCCGGGCTGAAGAACCACGGGAACACGTGCTTCATGAACGCCGTCCTGCAGTGCCTGAGCAACACAGAGCTCTTCGCAGAGTACCTGGCGCTGGAGCAGTTCCGGGGAGGGGGTGTCGGGGCGCAGGACGAGCTAGAGGACAAGGACGACAAGGGGATCGTACATGGGCAGAAGAAGGATGCTCCGGACGGCGGGGAGGTCACCGAGCAGCTGTCCGGACTGGTCCGAGCCCTGTGGACCTTCGAGTACACCCCTCAGCACAGCCGGGAGTTTAAGGTCAGCGCTTGCTAGAAAAGGACTATGCGCAACTCAAGTAGTCGGTGCTTTTGGAATAACGAGTTAAGTTTTCAGGTAAAATGCTGAAAATGTGCTTTGGATGATGCGTGGTGTATATTTTTACACTGGAGTCTGCAGGCTGACCATACATAAGATTCATCTTTGCTTTGGGTATTCTTGAGACACATAGAAAACATTTTATTTATTTACCCCCCCTGCAGTTACACCCCTAAATCACGGGCTCCCTCTATAGATCAGGGCATACCTCACACATACACACAGTCATCAACTAGAGCCAGTTAATCGCACTGCGTGTTTTTGGGCTGTAATGACACAGGGCTGTATATGTTGTGTACTTATTGATGAAATCATGGGGTCTTGGTAGACGGCAATGATTGTTTTATGGTTAACGATTGTTACTAAATAGACGAGTTATTTCTCTGGAACGAAACTGCGGTGTTAAGGAGCTTAGTGCCCAGGTTGGTGCTGGGGCTGTTAGACATGCTGACAGCTTGTGAAACGGGCAGCTCCCGTTTTTAGGAGGTCTGTGCCCTTCATCGTGGAAGGAAACGCGTTGGGCTTCATTATTGGATTGTTGTTCTCATCTAATTAATATTTAGAGGCAGTTTGCGTGTTGAGTATTTTCAAACACTCCCTTACATTTGTTCTTTTGCTTCTGAATTAAGGCTTTAATTGCCTGTAAGTTAGGTTTCATAATACTGCTATGGGCGAGATGTCGGTAGCGGGCATTGTGTGCAGTGGATTCAGGCCCTTTTGTCTTTATCTTGCTCCTGTGAAATCACTCTGTTGACCATGGGATTTGAACCCGGAACCTCTGATTGACAAACCCACTGTCCTCGCCCTCTGATCCACACACCACCCTCAACTCTTCTGGACGTTTTCAGTGTGTCATCTTAGAGTGGGATCACCCAGTCTGTGCATTCAGAAGTGACTTTCACTTGCATTTTTAAGAGTTCAATGACCTGCTTCCTTCTCTTCCATGTCCAAAAGGTGTGTTGTCTGCAGATGACAGTTCACACACTTGTATATCCTCCTGTTTACTGTGAGATTTCAGATTACCTACTTTGCTCAAGGTTACAACAGCAAAGGTTTCATTCCTTGGGACTTTAACTGTCAGCTTTTGGATACGAGCTGCCTGTGCTGCCATTGGCTACGGGTTGTGCTTGTTGGTGTTGCTCTGCATGAGGTGTGCCCAGCAAACATGCTAAGCATTGCCCCTTTGTCTCCCTGTGTTGTTACACCTTCTTGATTTCCTGCAGATTTTTTTTTCTTTGTTGATCGGTAAGTTTTGTTGAAGCCGTTGAGAATCTTACCCTGCATTGCACCTGTATTTTTATGGGCCTGCTTCTCGTGTGTAAATGCATTTTGTAGGCTTACAAGCGGCGATTTGGAAATTCTGTCTTGGCTGACAGGGCGGGACAAGCAGTTAGAGCCTGCTTCAAGTTAGCCGAACCAGAAACTTGTCTTTCAAGTTACTGTATTATTGAGTCATATTAATTAAAGTTAGAGTGGTTAGTGATGAATGACGAGTTGAAGGATCCTTCTTTTCACCCCGGTGAGGAAATGTTTGATACTGATCATGTGTGCTGGAAGTTAAATTAAGGGCCCATTTGTTTTTGCTGTAAGAGATCTTGGTGTGCTATTTCAGTCAGTGCAGGTCCCTCGTAGTGATTCAGGGCATCTGCAGCAGAGTTGTGGATCGGAGAGCTCTGTGGTATGTTTCCATTTGCCACTTGCGTTCTTGAGAGAGAGGCAACATTTATGGAACCGCGGGGGGAATTGGAAGCATGAAAATGGGTGAAATCCACACATTTGATCTGTGCGTATGATCAGTGGATACTTTTGCCTAAACTGTGGACCTTGGGTTTGGTCCTCAAGTTATGTTCAGTCATGTTCGGATTGATTTATACGCAGGTGGTCATTGTGGGGACCTCAGACAGGCTTCGCCACATATTTTTGCTCTCATGTTGTTGTGTGTTGTCCTTTTATGGATGTGTTATTTAATGGTTTTGAATGTCTACAGTGAAATATCTGGTGACATTACACTACACATGCAGTACCTGAAGCATACACATTTATCTGTTTTGTTGTTTGTACTGCCCTAAATGTGTGGATTTTTGGACATTAGTCCACTAAGAGAAAACCTGTGTTGTTTTACTAAATGCTTCTGATCTGTGAGTTCTGTAGTGCAGTTTTGACGCTTTAGGGTGCTGGATTTCTTTACTTTATTCATCCTTGCAGGTCCTCAGTGTTCTGCATGTATTCAAGCCTCTAGGAATGGAGCCTTTACAGCTCCAGCACTGCCGTTACCCAACGTTGTGAATCGGCTTGGCGTGTCTCCGCCACCGTGGCAGAAGGGGAAGTTCAGGCAGATGACCGGCGGGAATCGGTTACCCCTGCAATTATTGCACATTTGCTTTATATTGCGCTGTTCCATGCCTGACGGCGTGACATGCAGACACAGATCCCTGCAGGCAGGCATCTTGTTTTTGTCGTTTTGTTGACTTCTTGGGAATGGCTGCAGTACTTTCTGAAGCTCACTCTTGAGAGGCCCACTGAGTACTTCCCATGAAGCAGAAAGTCTCAGTTAAATAGCAGATATTTCTGTGCTTGGTGCAATTGAACAGCTTAGTGAATGAACAACAAATAAGGCCTCTTGGAATGGGGTACCCAGCTGCCAGTTTGGTTAGTTGGTGTATTTGCTCACATCTGTGTTATGAAACGGTCAAGAAATGGCAGGTAGGTGTGTCTGATATCTAGGTCTCCCCGGGGCCGATGGTCAGTAAGCCGGTACATTATCAGAGATGCCTTCAACAGCTACTGTGCTGTACTGATAAGCCTGATTGTCCAGCCTTTGTCTGGAAGGCAGTGAAGCGTAGAGAAGGGCAGAGGTCAGGATCTCCACCTTGGTCACTTAAAAAGTGCAGCTTGCTGTTTTTCTGAAATTTAAATTGCTTAAAGCCACATCATTTTAAGTAGCAGTTTTTAGTAATTCAAAGTACAAAAGGCACTGCAGGTCAGATAAGGTTGCTTGCTGGCCTCTTCAGTAACTCATTAGGTTAGAAATGACTGAACTTCCTGAAACCCCGACCTGGGTGAACCTTTAGAAGCTGGCTGGAGGATAGATGCATGGATAGTTGGATGGATGGAATGTTGGGTAATGAAGATCAATCCACGTTGTCATAATGACGACAAAAAACAACAATATTAAAGTGAAATTCTGACATCTGGTTCAAAATCAGCTGTATCTGGTGACTCTGTGTTTGATGCTTTTCACTCCAGCTGAACTATTAATTAATTAACAATTTATAAATTATAAATTGTATTATTATTAAGTTAATTAATGATTCATACATTATAAATCAAATGGTTCCTTTGGTCTGCTTTCACGTGGTTCGATTGCACTTTATGTTTGCTGGTTTGACCCTGTCTGTAATGCCAAGTTTGTCGCAACTAGTGTTTTGTCATTTATTTATGTGTGTGGATTTATTTCAGTTACTGTTTAAATTAATTTTAAGTGCCGCAAAATGCTTTTTCTACCATTCTTTCCCCCCAGTCATACTGAGTACCAAGTACCTGACTATTTGGGGCAAACAGTCGCATCAATGAAGTTCAAAATCGTCAAGCGATTCATATAGACTTAAAATAGTTCCAGGAAGTACTCGGCGACCAATTTCAGTGCCTTTAATGCAGAGACGGAACAGTGATTTTTGGTGATTAATAGTCAATAAATGTATTGATCTGCAAAACTTATGTAGCATACCAACTTGTGTATGTGGTTACATCAATATGTTTATTACAAAGTAAAATTTGGTATTAATGGCTGTCTTACTGACATATTTCAACCTTCGCTGGTTTAAAGAGAATGCTGTTTATTGTTTTGAATTCTTTTTTTGATTTTTTTAAACTTGTATGCTAATGAGTAATCATATCCTAATGTTTATTGATATGTTTTTAAAGGGAGAGGAAAGGAAGAAATGTTTCAAAATCCATATCGGATTAACTGTTGTAACATTCATGGTGGTTTCAGTAACTCTGTGCTAACCAGGGACCTAAATAATCTTAATGATTTAATCCCTAATGAACTGCAACATGAATCACACGCCAAACAGGAAAGGCCCCCTTTTCTTCCATTTAGTCTCCACCATAGTTTGCTTTGATGCGTGGGGATGCTCCAGTCACTCGGATAACGGAGCACAAATCTCCGGTTTTCCTAGTGACATGCAGGAGATAAAAACTCCTGTCTCAAGTCACCAGGAGAAATCTCACTGTAATTAAAGATGGTAAAAATGCAACGTTTGACTATGATTACCTCACTTTTTTTTTTTTCCCAACGACCACAGCACTGGGAAGCTTAAGGTTTGGTTTATGAAAAAGAAGGAACAGGGAAAAGTTTGCAAAACCCAGAGAATTGAAATCACGCGCTCCAATATTATATTTAAGTAATGTATTACTCCTACCACCCTGCAATGAAATCCCTAAATCTAATTATTTAGAGGAGAGGGGAGGGGAGGGGTCATCCACTAACATGCTTTAATAAAAAGTAAATTTGACCTTGACGTCCTGATTATATACAATCTAATGTCTTACCCTTTAAAAGTATGTCACTAATGGTCCATTCTGCCGCAGCTCTATTGCACTGCTAACTTCCATAAACTCCTGAGCCATTGTGGTAAAAAAAAAAAAAAAAAAAAAACTCCGTTAAGGCAAGTCAATCTCTACAGGGCTCTGAGTTTCAGGCTTTTCTGCAGGCTTGATGGAATATGGCTTAACGCTTCCCCTACAGTCTACATGGCTGTCGGGAATCTTGTAGAGTGACTCTGTATTATGCTGTTCCTCCCTTTGTGGCCTTTTCTGAAGAGGAACTCATAAATACATGTGCGTAAATGTAAGACACCGGATGCTGAGCGTTTGTGAGCCCTTAATGCTCTGGTGATTTACCTCTGATAAAGCTGACAGTCTTCCTCTGCGTCTGCTCTCCTTTTGCTCTTTATTTACGTCGTGAATGGTGGCACCGTCATAAGTATTTACGAAGGAGGTGACCTTTTTTTTTTGCCTTGGCTTTGATTTACTCGTTTCGGCAATATCGAAGTAAGTAAGGCCTTCGCCTCACTTAGCTGCTAAGGGGCTTTTCTGCCGAGGTTTCACACGGGCTAATGAAGGTAGCATCGCTGGGCCTCCTGTAATTTAACCCACCCTAGCTGTGTGTCTCCGAACATTTTGTTCAGCCTTATTGTGCCGCCCGGACTAGCACGGCTAGGTGACTCTGTTGAAGCAGGATGCTCTGTGGCACCGAGCGTATGCTACTCTGTGCAGGGGCTTAGTGAGAGCCGGCCTGCTGCTCCGCGCAGTGGCTGAGTGAGAGCCGGCCTGCTGCTCCGCGCAGTGGCTGAGTGAGAGCCGGCCTGCTGTCTGGTGAGACTGACACTTTCCACCCCGGGACTGTCACTCCGTGAACCAACAGCCATAAGGGGGGTGTCAAAACCACAGCCATAAGGGGTTACCCCCCAGCTCTAAATTGTATCCTTATTCGATTTTTGCTTAGTCAGAGTAACAATTAGCAGGTATTTCCGTGTTTAAAATGAGGTCACTCTGCAGCAGACATAGCAATGAGTTCAGATGATTCTGTATTGCTGCTGTGCACTTTAACAAGGTGGCATCAAGGGTCTGGGATGTACCAGGTAGACTAGTTACATTTGTCACAATGAAATACAGTCAGCAGCGTTTACCTGGCATTACACACTGAACCTTTATCTGGAAAAATCTGCCATGCAATGTCTAAACAGTTCGTTTGGCTTATGTTTTATAAGACACATCTGTGAGAAGTATCTTTTGTAATTGTGTCATTTGTCTTATTGAAATAGCTTCCGTTTGCTGAGAATGTAAATATATAAATTCGCTAGGTCACCAAAAATGGTGAAGGTGACCATGCTGTGCAGTAACCTTGTGCAAGATCTGCAAATGCTTAGCCTAATATTAGCCAAGCTCTTGCTGCTCGATGACCAGCGTTCATCGTCATTCTGATCAGCCCTGCTCTGTGCTGCTTGATGATCAGCATTCATCATCATTCTGATCAGCCCTGCTCTGTGCTTTAATGTACTTGTATGGAGTTGACTCAGTTAATGACTTCTTAGTAGTTGTTTCATTTTACTGATGTTAAATTGTGCAGTTATTTCAGAATGTCCTGACCAGGGCCGGTACTGTTCTTTCAGAACGTTGTGTCAAAGAACGCGCTGCAGTACAGGGGTAACGCCCAGCATGACGCCCAGGAGTTCCTGCTCTGGCTTCTGGACCGGGTTCATGAGGACCTCAACCACCTCGTCCACCCCAGCAACAGATCCTCCATCAAGGTGAGCACTGGGCTCCTGTGTCTGCATCCTGCTACCAAAGGTGACACAGGATTGGCCGAAACAGAGACGTATAGCTTTCAAGAACAGGACTATGCCTTTTATACTGTGAGGCGGTCCTTATGCATTGTGCTGAATTACCTGTTTCTGCAGGACATGTTAAATGCATTTAGGGAAACAAGTGCCTCGATTACCGCTATGGTGACGAATGCTTCACCGAGAAAGGACAGTTGTTGATAAAGGAGAACACTGGGACTGGATGTCTGAACTTAAAGTAACCATTCTTAATGTATGTTCCCGTTTTGGATGTTTCTCGGCGACACTCTCTCATATAGGTAATGAGATATGGCAGCCCTGGCTGGACCTGTGACGAGAAGCTGAGCTAAGGCATGATATATAAAACTGCCTGCACTAAGAGTGGAATGTTCAGTCTATTTTAGTAATGTTAGACAAGCCTTAAATATCACAGGTTATTAAGAGGCGAATCGTGCTTCTCCAGAAACAGCTCATTTATGCTGGGAAAGGAGAATGCTCTGCATGTGTTCAGGTGCCCTGAGTGCTGAGCAAGTGGTGGGAGAAACGTGTGAATCCCACAGCGGGTGTGGTTACCCCGGACTGACCGCAGCAAGCCGTGCAGATGGCGATGGCTAGCCTTGGGTTCTCTTATTCTCCTCAGAGTGTGAAGCAACGTAAACCACCATTAGTACGGAGAGAATTTAATCTGGAATGGTCTGCATTGAGGCAGAAGGTGCATTGAGCTTTGGTTTCCACAGTGAAGTAGGATGATTTACAGCTCCAGGTCATGCTGGAGCTCCAGGAAAAGGACTGCCAGGCCCAGTTCGTACTGCCAGGCCACAGCTGGGCACACGTGTGTGGCTGCAAGTGTTGCTTCATGCTGCAGGTCTGAAGGCGCGTTTCCTAATTTGGGTCTAATGGCTGCTGCTTTTCTCTATAACATTTTGGTTGGAGCCTAAAGATCTGGGTGTGTCTGGAACAGTAGAACCCTCAGGTGTACTGTCGCCTCTTCTCCCTGATTCCCAACATTTTGCCTTCTACAAAGCTTCAGCCTGTCTTGATTTTTTTTTTCTTTTTTTTCTCCAGTATTCATTCTCATGGTGAGATAGTAGGGAGTTCTTTTTGACTGTGTACTCTATGTCCTGTTGGTTGCTGTGTGCTCTCTGTACTGTCGGCTGTTCTCCAGCAGAGGATTAATGCTTAAAACCTACCTCCCCCACCTCTTAGCTGCCCCTGGTGGAGGATGACCGATCCCTTGAAGGACCCACTCTGCCCCTGTCCGCTGGCTCCTTCGTGCAGGAGCTCTTTCAAGCCCAGTATAGGTATGTCTACCCGCTGTGCAGTGCTGAACACTTTAAATTGATGAGCTCCAAGTCCTGAAGCCCTGCTTCCTGGCATGGGAATAGCGAGCAGCTTTTCGCTGATTCAGATGAATCTCAGCGGTGCTTTGTGAGTGGGTGGAGGGATGCAACACTGTCTCTGGTTTTATGCTGTGTACAAGTCTTTTCGATAATGAACGCCTGCTTTTGTGATCACTGGCACTGAATTCTCGTGTTCTGATATGCAGGTCGTCCCTCACCTGTCCGCATTGCCAGAAGCAAAGTAACACCTTCGACCCGTTCCTCTGCATATCCCTGCCGATCCCCCTACCTCATACTCGGTAAGCACTCCTACAAACAGCCTTTTCTGTGCTTCTGTGTCAAATAAATTCACACATTGGGTTTTTGTTATGCATTTTTGATTAGGGGGCACTGTGCGGCTCAGTGGGTTAGGGCTCTGCGTCCTTGAACAGAAGGTTGCTGGTTCTAATCCTGTCCTCAGCAGGATAGTCATCAGAGCCTCAATCAGGGCCTTCAAACCCAGAAATACTTCAGGGACCGTAGATTAATGGCCTGATCCTGCACTCAAGCGCCAAGCTTCAACTCATTTCCTCATACTGGGGGACCTTTCTACTGCTAATTTGGCTGTCAGTATCAAAACTTCCAATCAGCAGTCGGTTAGTCCCTGTGATCAGGATGGGGGGCTTGATGGCTCAAACCACAATCTTTTGCTGTGCTACTTCACTGTTATGAAGCACAGACAAATGAACTGCAAGGAACCTTCCTTTAATTTGCTTATAAGGCGACAGCCAGTTTAAGTGCTCGTCACCCTGATGTATTTTGTGATGGACTGCAAACGCTGTGTGTGACACCTTGCTCATTTTAGAATATGATATATAATAATATGATAATTTCATATTTTATTCCCCAGTGCTACATTTTTGCATTTTAAGAAAATATTTTGTCCATGTGCAGGACCTTTAAGGTCAGTCAGGAAGTAATTTAGACTAACCTGTCTTTGTTTTTTTTCCCCCTCAGTAGATTGAGCATAGAGACAGCGCAGACCTGGTTAATAATGCCCCTTTGTCACACACTACAATCATTATCCTCGTACTTCATGAAACATAAAGTCGATGAGCTGAAATCGAGCGTGATGGTGACCTATGGCTGTTTAGGCCTGTGCTGTGAATTTAACTTGCCCAGAAAGATGATCTTCTCAGCACTTGTGTCTATATGGCTTCAGTTTCACATCCCTCTGAGCTGTCTGACATCTGAAAGTAACACACTCCATGCCAGTTAAGTTTTTTCTTGGAATACTCTGGGTGTATTTTTAAAGATGTATATACAAAGCAGAGGTCACCTTATTTTCTGCAGAATAAAGACGGTCCATCTGTACCATCCACTTGCCCAGCTATAGCTATTTATACACTATCCCAGGATGCAAAGGGCCGGACAGGGTTTCAGACACATGGTATGAAAAGCCAGTGCATCTGAAAAGTAAGTTTTTTGGGCTACAGGAAGAAAGAGATTACCTGTACGAGGACAGGAAGTGTGCGCATGTGGAGCTATGACTGGTTAACAAGTTGACGCAACGATTTGTAATCTGCCAGAACAAATATAGGCAGTTGAGTGTCTGTGCCGATGTGAAGCAGGTAAAGTATCTTGTGCAGTGGTGCAATAACCTTGCAACATATTTGTAACTGTACCTCACATAAATATAAAAAGTTCAGCTCCCTACTGCTGTGCCACGATGCCATCTGCTATGAAATCTTGTTAGGGCTTGTTAGGGGTTATTAGTGAAAAAAGTTAACCCATGGCTGCCTGAACCAAAACGGCAAAAAAAGAAAGAATTTGGGCATTACTGTTATAGTTGTACATCAACTGTTTTAGCAGTATTTATTGAAATTTGTATCCATGTAGTCTTGGTATTATACCGGACAATATTATTCGGATCATTGCATTTTAGGTTTATCACGTGTATTTTTTCAGAAATTTTCGGAAATTCACCAACTTTAGATCATCTGAATAGTTCAATTGGATATACAAAGCTGTTCAGTTGAGAAAAAAAATTCAACTTAAGAAGAAAATATACCCGGGAGAGTATTTATGTCTTCCTGTAGTTAGCATTGCTGAGGGCCTCTAAGCGGCTCTCAGCAGCATACGTGACTCCTGCACCTTTGCTGATATAGCTTATGTTGCAAAAATTTCAAATATCACTATATGTTGTTTTGCCAAGAAATATTGTAATATTTATAAAGGAAAGAGGTGAAAATTTGCCCATAGCGGTCATATCCATTTAGCGAGCAGGGGAATTATGGAGTGAGGAATCAGGGTCAGGCAGACAGAGATTCAGGAAACGGGGTTTATTAAGGTACAAACGAAAAGGCAAGGTACATACAGGAAACACACCGTTAATGACTGGACTGGGGAAACAGACTTGAACACAGACTTAAATACCCAGGACTGAATGGGGGAATAACAAGAAACAGCTGGTCACAATTGAAATTGCCCCCTCATTAACCTGGTGTGCATGGCACATGGGAGGATTGGACTAGCAGGTCATGACAGAATCCCCCAACCCTGGGGCACCGGAAACAGAACGGACGCAGAGGGACAAGAAGCAGGACGACCACTGACAGACCACAGGGAACGCAGACAGGCATAGGGGCACCAAAAAATCAGACACAGGGGGAACACCAACAGGAGGAACAAAAGGCCCAGGAGTGAACACTGGAGACAGAGGGACGAGGAGCAGACACAGGAGGCCAGAAGGGATTGGATGGGGCACAACGGGGAGCCTGAGGGAACCCCAGTGGGTGAGAGGTGGAAGCCGCAGGGGCAGTAGGCAACCTCAAGGCTGGAGCCAGAGACAATCTCGGCAGCAGCGAAGCAGGAGCAGGAGGGAACCTCGTAGGGGGCGAGGAGGCAGGCAGAGGAACAGGCAAAGGTGACGAGGAGGAAGGCGAAGGGGCTGGTGGAGTAGGCGAGGAGGAAGCCATAGCTGTGTTAGGCAGAGGCGCAGCCACAGCCAGCTCAGATGAAGGCATCGTCGACGGCTGAGTCACAGGCGTGGGACCTGCAGGGGGTCAAGGAGGCACCGAGGGCACCCGCCGAGCTGGAGCCTGGGGGAGCAAAGGCGAGCCAGGGAGTTGACCCTGACATCAGTGTCCTCCCTCTTCCGGCTGAGATCTGCTGCGATAAGGTGGTGGTGGCTGGGGTGACCCCTAGAGGGGTCCAAGGGTATAGTCAGGGTAATCCCCGAGGGTTCCCACTCAAGCTCCTCTGCCAGCTCCATCAAGGAGGGAGGAGCGGTGGTCAAGGACATCAGGGGCCTCCTTGGGGATAGGGACTGGGGCGATGGAAGCTGGGGACACGGGAGTGGGGTCCAGAATCAGGGAGACTGGCGGAGAGTTGGGAATGGGGGGGGCTGGAACTGGACGGTCAGAAGGCCAAGGAGCTGCCGCAAGGGGTCAGGGACTAAGGGGCCTGAGGCCAAGGGACAAGAGATGGTGGCGCAAGGGCTGCCGGGATGGGAACCGCTGGGGGTGGTGCCTCATCCGTTGGGACCGGGCCCTCGCGGGGCGGCGCGTCGGCCACCAGGACTGGAACCTTGTTCCGGCTCCTGAGGTCCCTGTGTCCAAGAACCTCAGGCGTGGGGAACTGGGGCACCGGAACAGACTCCTCCGGGGCGAGAGCTGGAACCTCGGGAACCTCAGGAGGCGGTGCAAGCGGGAGGTCCCAGGCACGCTTCCCCATTTGTGACCCTTCCGCTTCTTTCATGGAACAGATACAGCAGGGACGATGGGGAGTTCATGCTACCTGGACGGCGGGAGAGGCAACCCTCCACAGTCCAGGTACACTTGCCTGATCATACACTCTGCTGCTCCACTCCTAAGCTGCCTTTAGGTTTCACGCACTTTCCTCGCAAGGTGCAGGTCTTTGGCCTGGATCCTCTCGAGGCTGTCCCTTGCCCAGGTAGCAAGGGTTCGTGCCGCAGCGTCGTCTCGGACCTCAGGCTGCCGCAGCCAATAAATCACCTTGGTAGTGAAATCGAGATATTCCTCTTCTGTGAGAGAAGGCGTTTTTTTTTTTGGGGAGTGCGATCTTTCTGTCATATCCATTGGGCGAGCGGAGTAATTGAGGAGTGAGGAATCAGGGTCGGACAGACAGAGATCCTGGAAACGAGGTTTATTAAGGTAGAATCGACAAGGCAAGGTACATGTGGGAAACAAAGTCAATGACCGGACTGGGGAAACAGACTTGATCACAGACTTACATACATAGGACTGAATGGGAATAACAAGAAACGGCTGATCACAATCAGAATTACACGCGTGGTTAATGAGGGGGCGTGCCATACGAGGGGATTGAACGAGCAGGTCATGACAACGACAAACTACAGCTGAACAGAACTTATCCATCAACGGTCTCTCTCATATAAGTTTGTTGTGTTGCAACAAGTTATGCCAATAGGCACAAAGCAGGGCTGAAACATCTCTTGCTTTTTCTCAGTATTGTTTCCATGGAATCCAAAATATTTTGATACACTGAAAGATATTGTCCAGTGGTGGACTCTCCACGAGGCTGTTGTCCAGGGGTGGACTCCCCATAACGCAGCTGCCTGAGGACCCATGAAGACAGAATTTTCAGAAGTTACATTTATCAATATAAGATATGAAAATATATGACAATATTACAGCAGCATTTCTGTTTGCATTTCTAGCAACAGTTTTAAGGATAGGCAAAATTGACCTCTGTCCTGGCTGTAATGGTTTGTTCTTACTTTGGAACTTTTTGCTACCCAGGTTTCTTGTCACACTGGAGTCTAGTGGTACGAATTTTTTCACTCCCAATTGAGCCAGCACAAGGTAGCATGTCGTCTCCAGTGTCTATTATGATATCCCGCTTGAAGGGTAGACGAATTGTAAACAGATGTTGAGAGAACACAATTAAATGTGTTTGCAAAATTTTAAGACTAAATTTTGCCGCTGACATCCCACACTTTGATTAGCAAATTATTGACTTCCATTGTTTTTAATTCCCTTCTGTTTCTCTTTTGGCTCCAGAAAGTAGCTGTAATGGTGCCTTAGGGGCCCTTCCCCATGTCAGCCTAGGGCCCGCAGAAGTCTTCTGATGACCAGGGGCCTCATGTATAACGATATGTGTAGAATTCACAGTAAAACATGGCGTACGGACAAAACTAGTTTGTGCGTACATCCGTTTCCACGCTCATGTCGAGATGTATAAAAACGAAACTTGACACATTCTCACGGCAGCTCCAGACATGGTTGTAGCGAAACGTATTGAAGATATCAATGCGACACATGGGAACCCCACCCCTCACACCCCCATTTGGCAACTTTTATGAAAATGATTTCAAATAGTGCATTGCAAGATCACATTGCTTTGTAAAATATGTAGCGTAATGCCTGGGCTGTATGAATGCATGAAAACTAGATATTGCTGAGGGAAATTCTTTTGTCTTAAACGTGCTCGGTGAAGATAAGACAATAAAGAGCTTAAACAGTAGTAATAGTGCAAAACAGAATAACATAAATTTAACAAAGTAACAAATAAAATACTGCGATGGGCTGGCCCCCCGTCCAGGGTTGTTCCCTGCCTCGTGCCCGTTGCTTCCGGGATAGGCTCCGGACCCCCTGCGACCCAGTAGGATAAGCGGTTTGGAAAATGGATGGATGGATGGACAAATAAAATAACATATAATAGAATAACAGATAATTAGTGCAAGTGGTTATGAAAAGTGACTTGGAGTTTGTGCCATGAATAAAATGATAGCAGCTTGTGGTAGGGGGAAAAAAACAAACATTGAATAGCATAGCGGTGAGAAATGCTGAAAAAGGTAACAAAAGATCACCTACAGAAGGGGAAGAGTTATACACTCTTATTGCCACAGGTAGGAAGGATTTCCTACAGTGTTCGGTTCTGCATTTGCAGGGAACGAGTCTTTTGCTGTGTGAGCTCTGATGACCCATCATGGAGGCGTGCATGGGGGGGTTGTCCATGTTACCGAGAAGCTTTTTCGGCATTCTTATCTAAGACACCTCTGCCAGCTTCTCCAGTCTGTTACCCAGGACAGAACCGGCATTCTGGCATCAGCTGTCTTCACCACACTGCCCCAGCACACAGCTGCAAATGTTCTATTAATTCCCCCATTTCATGATTCCTTTAATATGTTAAAAATCCTGCTGGTATCCAGTTTATTTTATTTAGGTATATTTTGGGAAAGATGGGTTGTACCTTTTTGTGGGCTCCTCCTCAGCTGTCTTCCATTCATCTATTGTCTTTGATCAAAAATGTCAGAGAAGTATATATGGACCAGTACTGTTTCATTGTCCATTTTCTCACATATATATGTTGGATGCCAAAAATGCTATATCTGATCTGCAATGTTAATGTTATAAGATTTTGAAAACCGCTGTGGTAAACCTTTAGGTTGTGTGGTCATGAAGCAGAAAATTCTCTTTTTTTGGGGTGGGGATGTTGACCAAATTGCACAGAAACCAGGGACTGTGGTTCAGCAAAACGGCATGACTGTGAGAGAAGTGATGATGGTGTCTATATAGCTTATTATGTCTGAACAACAGTCACTGACAGTTTAATGCAAGCATTTGTTTGTTTGTGTTCTTGTTGATATTCACAGCCTTTCACTGTTTTTCCATGCAGTATTAGTCAGTGCTGTTAAGGATCATGATGACGTTTGAATGGTTTTAGCTGTGCGTGTGTGCGTGCGTGTGTATGCGCGTGCGCGCATGTGGGGGGGCGAATCAGACCATCAGTGTTCTTTGAATAATTAATTTGATTGCAGCGTAAGCTGTACTCATTGCACAGGACATGACTGCTGCCAAGTGGTCCTGAGTCCTTATTTGATGGAGGCCCAGTGTGTAGCAGGCCCGACTCATTATTTGATAGCTTTTTAGACTGTTGAGTAAATGGGGTTAGTGTGCAAGCCATTTACTGGTTAACAGGACTTTCAGGGTACAAGGACACAGAAGCTAATCACCAGTAAGCTAAAAGAGAACAGGCACTTGTGCTGATGAAGCGGTTGCTCCTTCCTGCTTGCAGGCAGACTGCTTTTTCTGTTTGAATGTTCTGGTGTGCTCCAGCTATCTCACCAAGCCTGGGCCCTCTCTAAGCCAAGTCTGGCTTCTGCTGTGTTCCTCTAGGATGTTATGCTCATGGTCTACCTTTCTTCTGCCCAGGCCCCTGTATGTGGCTGTGGTGTACCAGGGGAAGACATCTCACTGCATGAGAATCGGAGTGGCCGTACCTCTCCACAGTACTGTGTTCCACTTGCGAGAAGCTATCTCCATGGAGACCAAGGTGCCCCCAGACCAGGTAGTTTGTCTGGCTGACTACTACAAGCTGGCTTTTTTTTCTACATCGTAGCGGGTAGGGCTTAGATAAGCAGATCTATGGCCTAAGGATTGGCACAAGATAATTATTGTCAACGGCAACAGTTACTGTACATATCCGGGTAAATGAATAGACAGGTATGTGTCACTGTGGATAAGGGCAGGGTTGGGTTGGGTTGCGTGTTTGAACCCCACCCTTTGTGTCGGCATGTACTGCTTTTGTGTTCTCCTTCTGGGGACTCTGGTTTGCTCCTGCTGTCCAGAAACATGTGGTTTAGGCCAACTGGTATCTCCAGTAGGGGTTAGTGTGTGCCTCACTGGCCTCAGACGCTTGCTAGCTCCAGTCCCACAGTCAGCACAGTGACGTCACCATTTAGCTCCTGAATAATGTCCTTAACCCTATTTGCTTTAGGGAAAGTGCCATCTTGCGTTATCAATACTGTATGTCGCTTCAGTTAAAAGCATAAAAAAACAAAAAAAACTGCAAATGTATCTCTCGTGTGTGCAGGCATTTATCCTGTCCTTCCTTGGGCAGGCTCGCTCCCAGCCCTGTCCTGTACATGGGCAGTGGAAGGATGGATGGTTCATTATTATTATACTTGTTATTATTTAAGGCTAGAAAGAACATTTTCATCACTTACATCATTCTATTGAATTGGATAAAATGGTTAAATACTTGAGCTTTTATTTGCAGAGCAATCACACATTTTCTCAGGGGAATCTTCTCCTGATTTCACTTGACGTTAAATGTAGCAAACTTTATTGTAAACATTTGAACTTAAGTACTGGACTTGCTGCTCTTTTTGACCTGAATGTGCCCCGGATGGCTCTGTGAGCAGAGACCTTTATCTGTGAGCTAGACCCCTGTTGGGCAGATGGGGGGCCCTCGTGGTTGTGTGCCCAGGGGCATGAAGGGTCCCCTATTGTGTCCCTGACGATGGTCAGCAGTCTCATTGTGCCACAACGTGACAATGGGTGACACTATCACCCCCATCCAGCTCCAAAAACCATGTGTATTCATATAACTAGGCCCTGGACAATGGTTTCATTTTGGTATTTATACTTTGTGTTTATTTTTTGTGGAAAAACCCACCTCTTTTACCGTTTCTCTACAGAACAGTGTGTGGGCAGAGTTTTTTTCAGGCTGTTCTGATCTTATTTTATCTTTGTTACACAGATCGTCTTGTGTGAAATGTACTATGACGGCTTCCAGCGCTCTTTCTGTAATGACGATGAGGATCTTAATATCATTCAAGAAAGCGACTCAATCTTTGCATTTGAAACGCCGGAAACTTTCAGATCAGAAAATGCTTGGGCTCAAAGAGGTATCCATTTGTTTACGTGGGGTTTGTTTTTTGTTTTTTTTTTAATTGAATTTATTGATTCATCCATTAAATCATTACAAAGTTAGTATTTTTTTCACTCTGCATATATAGTATTTAAGTAATTGTAAAATATAATATAATTAGAGTGAAATATTTTCAGTTATTACAAAAAATCTTTTCTACCCTTGATCATTTCCTAAAAACTCAATCTGATAATTAATAATACTCTAAAGCAGTATTATTTACTGTCAGGCCTCTAGATTCTTGTACAGTTGATCACTGCCTTACCTCTATTGAAGTGTAGTGATTCACAACATGAAACTTCTGATTTATTTTAGGAAGCCTGCAGACAAACCTAAATCAGAACAACTTGAAGTATTCAGCAGAGAACAACAGGACGGCCTCATTCATGCAAGGCGCGGTGTCACCCAATAAGAATTCTGACAAAATCGTCTTGCTGGTGTGCAACAGGACCTGCACTGGCCACCAGGGCAGGAGGTACTGGGGAATACTGGGCCGGCAGGCTTAGCCACCACTCAACCTGTGGCCGCTCATTATTCTCTGGAAATCTTAATCATTTACTATATTGTCCCATCTAAAGGCCAGTCTTTATACTAAAACACTGAAGTCACTTAGCTTTTTTAGCAATGTTGACGTATTTCCTAAAGGGCCTGTTTTTGATCCTCTTTGTGGCCTTAAATTCTAAATGCATTATGGGATTATTGCAGGTTCTTTGTCACACCGCTACAATACTGTACTGCAGTTTCATGGGCCATTCCACATAGTTTAGGTCCACTTTACAGACAGAGGTCAGTAACGGTGCTTAAGGCCAGTTCTTGCTTCACTTTTCTGCATGCTGTTATGGTTGGTTCCCAGGGGTATTCAGTGGTCTGTATGTGTGCATCCCAGATATTTTGTGCAGCAGATATTATGCCCGTCTGTGTGTGTCTACTGCGCATGTGCAAGCACGTTGACTAGGTGTTTCCAGTAGGCGGCAGCACTGATTTTCACAGAGCACAGGTCAACTAAGAAAGAGATGAAGAAGAGCTGCCGTTGTAGTATTTATGGTGAACAGCTATATGTGAATTTGCATATTTAATTTTGCATACTGCCCAGACTACACTGCTTGTATGGGATTTTCAAAAGCAGCACTATTCTGGCCATTTTAAAATTTTGCAGATAGTTTGCCAAGCGGGGTGGGAGGGGGACCCGGCTAATTTTGTTGTAATGACTTCAAAGTAACGTGAAATGCCATATTACTGTAATATAGCCCAAGCCGAGTAACAACACTAAAACTGATGCTGAAGGTTTTACCCATTTCAGTATACTGCTTCTATTTATATTTCTGTTTGTTGCAATACATCTACCCTCTGCTGGTCTGGAGGAATATCGTTGCTGTACACATGAACTAACCACGACAGTATGCGTCAATGAACGAATGTGGCGGGTACACAAGCGTCCGCACATAAACATGTGTGCACCGTGACCGTGCAGCAAAAGTGAAGTACGAACTGGGCTTCCGGATATCTCATTCATCTGCAGCCACTATACTCTGATGTACCTCTAGTCTTCCTCATTCCTCTAATAATTTCATAATGGTGGCATTAGTTTTTTAAAGAGGCAGGTCGCGTCCTCTGCCACTCTGGACTGACGGCCAGGCCACCAGAGTGCTGAGCACCCCCTGCTTCTTCCGCAGGTTCGGCCACCCGTTTGTGCTGCACCTTGAGCGCACAGTGTCCTGGGAGGGGTTCCAGAAAGAGATCCTGGAGAAAATGAAGCACCTGTTGAGACCAGGGGTCGGTGCAAAGGTGAGCAGGGGGACATATCATGGCTCATCCATCCATCCATCCTCTAAATGCTTGTCCTGGTCGGGGTCATGGGCACCTTGGAGCAGAATACCCAGAATGGAAGGTCAGTCTCAGTTGAAGGACAGATGGAAAGACAGAAAGAGAGAGAGACACACATGGGAAAAATCTTAATCCCAACTATGACGACCTTAACCCCTACCCAGCCCAACCCTTAACCATAAGTAGCCAAACAAAACACAGGACTTTTGGCATTTTTAGTTTTTTGATTGCAGTCAGGTATTTTTTAAATTGAGCTTCCCCTTTTGGGGACCTAAAAGGTGGTACCCACAACATCAAAATAGCAGGTTTTTCTCTCATTTTGTGGACATTTGGCATCTATAATGTAATAATTACACTCACCTAAAGGATTATTAGGAACACCTGTTCAATTTCTCATTAATGCAATTATCTAATCAACCAATCAC
>JABFEA020000048.1:9470578-9482542 GCA_019775915.2 Cyphomyrus plagiostoma | reverse complement strand
TAAGGCAGTTCTGAAGGTGAAAGGGGGTCAAACACCGTATTAGTATGGTGTCCCTAATAATCCTTTAGGTGAGTGTATATACATAACCCAGAGACCACACACACTACATGAGCTATTTAAACCGCTGTTAGCCGCTATGCTGTCCGTGGGATAATGTTTCTCACTTGGTGGTGTAGTGCAGCAGTGTCGAGAATCTGGGTGGCACTGTGACCATGTCACTGCACGTCGATGTGTTAATGCAGCTGCTGTACTGACGGGTCGCTTGTGACAGTTCAAAACTCGAATGGTGGCAGGACGCCCATGCCAAATCCCCCTTGTCTGCAGGTGGGCCTCTTCAGCTTGCGTGTGGTGGGGGTGGTGGGAATCACCTACCTCCTTCCCCAGGAGGAGCAGCCGTTGAGTCACCCCACTGTGGAGAGGTAAGTTCCCTCCTTCAGATCCATGTCCTGAGTCTCTCCCTTCCAGAGGTGCTGTGCTTCATCTTCCCATGTCCTTTGCCCCCTAAAAAATATTCAAGATTTGTTGCAGTTTCCTTGTGTTCTGCACAGTTGTTCAGCTAAATTATGCAAACAATTATTCTTAACTTGTGACACATCACCCCAAGGTGAAATCACTGCATGTTGCCATTACCTCTAGTTGCTAACTGTGATGTAGCAAACAAGAACAATGCAGCCTGAATCTTTAAATGTTTTTTGCAAAATGTCAGTTTAAAGATCTACCAGCTGCAAACACAAATGAATCCAGTGTGACTTATGCCTGATCCTGATGTCACAGCTCGTGTGACGAGGGCCGAGATAAATACAAATTGAAGCAGGGAGGGTTTAAGGCTTCTCTGTTCTTCCTGGGCTTTTGGCAATGATAAGTCTCCCAACCTAATGGAGTCCTTCAGGCGTCTTGTTATTATATCACTTACTGCTATGAGTTTTATTGTTTAGTGTTCTAGGTAATTTTTAGGCGCCTATTTCCTGTGTGAATGGGCTCCCAGTTTAAGTGGGACAGCCGTGTTCGTTTCCACTCGTTTTGTGTAAGCAGAAATTGTGGGCTTTGTTGTTGTCGCAAGGGTTATTTATTTAAATCGTTATCCCACATGAGGTGACCGGAATAGCTGCTCAATTTGGCTGTTTTATCTGCTTCTCCTGATTGTGCCCCTGTCCTAGTCTGTCCTCAGTGTCTGCTTGTCCAAATGCTGGACATGGGTGGTCCTTTATAAGGCAACCTTTATGAAAGAATTCAAAGCAGTATGCATAGATGATCTGGTGACAATGTGCTTCACAAGCTGCTTGAAGATTTAATGTCACGTTAACATAGATTTTTCGGCACTGGGGCTTCTTTAGCTCTTGTTTCTTCTTTGGGAATGTTGTTTCCGAGCTGTTGTGACCAGCCATGGTCTATGAAGTGTAAATGGCTTTTAGTCATTAGTTGGGGTCACAAGGCATATTTGTTCACTCCTCAGTTCCTGCAGGGATCTCTGAGCATATTTGTACACTCCTCAGTTCCTGCTGGGGTCTCTGGGCATATTTGTATACTCATCAGTTCCTGCTGGGATCTCAGGGCATATTTGTACACTCCTCAGTTCCTACTGTTCCTGCTCCTCTCTCCTCTACAGGGCCTACAAGGCCTGTGGGCTTGGTGGACCGGCCCATGTCAAGGTCGTGGTTGAATGGGACAAGGACACCAGGGATTAGTAAGTAGCTGAAAATACCATAAATGACCCTCAGTTAAAAACCCATGACCCTGTACTGGAGATAAGCATTTGGAAGATAGATGGAATAGCATTTTGGATATGGACCTTCTGGGGTGTTCTTCTTGACAACATTAAACACAAACCCTAGATTTATTGACTAATTAATGGCTTTATATTTATATGTGTTTCTAGTGGCTATGTCTCCTTAAACTTTTACAGGTATAATTATTATTTATTATACCTGTAAAAAATAATTTCATTGTAAACCATGTGGTATAATGGTTAGGGGTCAGGACAGTGTTATAGTTCTCACATGACTCAAACTCACTAGTTACCCTGAATTGCTTCTATAAATGAAAAGCAAATTAGATGCAGGTATATAAGGAATGTGTGCGATAAGCTAGCTGCTTAAAAATAGTCTTTGATTTATTTCTGCCTTGCCGTGACTCCGTGTGCTCACAGTCTGTTCGGGAGCCTGGAGGAGGAGTACATCCCGGATGCGGAGAGCGTGCGGCTGCACCGCGAGCTGCACAGCCAGCCCCAGGCTTGTACCCTGGCACAGTGCCTCCAGCTCTACACTAAGGAAGAGCAGGTCAGGCCGGGAGGGGGTGGAGGGGCAGAGTTGCTTTTCTCCATCATCTGCACAGGCAGTTATGTCCTTTGATTTCATGTTTATGCAACACACACATGCGCACACACACACACACATACATACATATTTATATCTTTGTAGGGGACTCCCCATTCGTTTTTATGGGGGGAAACTCTAATCCCACCATGATGACCTTAACCCCGACCCAGCCCTAACCTTAACCATAAGTAACCAAACTAAAGACTTTAGGTATTTTTCCTTTTTGATTGCATTCAAAGATCTTGTGGGGGGCATTTTTCAGGTCCCCAAAAACGTCAAAATAACAGTTTATTGGTATACCAAGTCAATTAAAAATATTTTTTTGATAAGCAAACACCAACTCTGGCATACAACAGTCCCTGACAACTATATTTTGTAACTCTGCACGTTTATATATTTATAACATTTGTAACAGAGAAGGGCTGATCATCATTTTCTGAGTACAGTGGTACCTCTCATTAGAACATTAGAACTCGATTTTCTTAGAAGTCGAGCCAACCAGTTCGAAAAAATTTTACCTAGAACCCGACCTGAGTCTCAGAAGACAAACTGTGAACGCCAACCTAAGACAACTTGTATGCGCCAGGAAATGAGTCACACGGCACGTCTCAGTGAAAACAATGGGTAAAGCTTCAGTCTCAGCCTCGCATTCGTTGTGACAGCACCGTGCATGTTTACACTGAATACATATATTTAGACAGTAAAAATACATTTATAACTGAGATTATTATTATTATATAAAATACATTTAAAAATAGATTTCTTATTAATTATTTAAATATTAATAATAAATTGTTAATACATTTAATTATAATATTGTTGTGCCAAGCGGGGACGGAACGGAGACAAAGGCACAGATGTCAGGGTATCGGGGAATACTGGGTTTAATTATGGGTAAGGCAGGGAAAACGTAGATGGACAATACAATGACCAGCCGGGGGAAACAAAATGAAACGCGGACAAAATACAGAAGAATGTGGACAATCGAGGCTGGGCACATTGTTTTTTTAACTTTACACATTGTTTGGATACATTTATTTTCTTACTTTACAAATTACTATTTTGATAAATGTCCTTAGATATGTTTAGTACAGTATATGCTCTTGTTCATTTTCATGTCCTTCATTTTGTGTTTAAATGCTAAAAAAAAAAGCTATTTAAGTAATTTTTGGGGGTCAGGAACCAATTAATTGGTTTTCCATTATTTCTTATGGAGAAAATTCGATCAGAGCTCAGACTTTTTAGGATCCGATATGGAGTTCCGAACGGATTAAGTTCGAGTTTTGAGGTATAACTGTTATGCCTTTTCATTTCACCCAGTCTGCACTGAATTTTCTTTTGCTGTCAAACATTTGTGTTACCGATGGACTAGTGCTATTCAGCAGTCCTGCAGCCTTCTTTATTGGGGCAGATTTGTTTGTCAGGAACTCTTCATACTCTTCACTGTCTCTCCTTAAGGCGACCAATCAAATTTGTATTGTTGAAATAGATCCTAGATCCTTCTCGTGAAATTTTAGCAATGTTTGTAAAATACATACCTAATGTTGTTTTTGCCAAAATTATAATAATCCCAACCCAGCAGACATTTTTCTACCTGTTTAGTACCCAGGTGTGCAAAGCAATATCCGTCAGCATTTTAAAGGAAATTATTGCAGGTAAATATTGGCTCTTTTTAAACCATCGGCCAATGGCCAGTTGTTGCTGTATCGGCTAATACAGAGTTGGCCGATACGATCCGTGCATCTCTAGATGTGACGGCATAAAATTCAGCACAAGCTGCGGTTTTGTGTTAGTGGTTTGAAGCATTTGCGGTACACTAGGGAAAATGGAATTTATTTCGTAAACATTTATTGACCCTGCAAACAAACACATTTAGGAACAGCTGTAAACCAAAGGCAATTGAAAACCATGTAAATGAATAAATGCAGTACCATCATAACCATTATCAGGAACCAAATACTGCATAAATCTGTTCCAAACTACCAAATATAGTTGCATATCTGTAGCAATAAATGTGACCCCTATAGCTGTAATTATTTACTGACAAAAGCCCTTAAATGCTACGGAAGACCTAAGTCAGCACATCTGTCTGCAACAAGACCTAACAAATACTTGTGTATTTTAAACATAAAAATGTAAAATAAATTTATCAAAAATATAACAATCATAATGAACTAAATCCTGTGTTCTGTTAGTATGATCACATATCTCTAGTGGCAAACATAGTTATTTTTTTAACCCATCTGAATTTCCTTCACCTTAGATGCTACGAGGAGATTAACTTGCAGATGCAGTTTCTGCCTTGTCCACTTGTACTCATTTTCGGATACCATCATCTCATATGAGTTAGCATGTTGGATGTGTTTCAAGTAACGTATATGAGTTTGTCGTCTCTGTTACACCAATCTTTGTCTTACCAATTGTTCTCTCTTCATTTATGGTGTAATAAATGTTCCAAAACTGCTGACCAAAAGTGGATAGTTCAGGTCCAGATTTGTTTCAATCACCTAATTGAGTACTCTGTGACTGACTGTTTATACTCAAATGGTTAACTGACACAAAATCTTAGTCTGGATTTTTATCATCTGCGCCTCTGACTGACTCTATCCAGCATTAGCCATTACCGACTCACGGCCGCAATTAGCATCATGTTTTTGCTGTTGAACATCCGCTTTTGAATTCATGTTATGCCCTTGTCAGTGAATGTATTCATTCCTTTCATTGTCTTGTAGCAAACAGAAAATGATGTGCAGAGTGGCATGTGATGGATATACTGTATGCACTGCCACTGTTACTGTCCTCATGTGCTTGGAAGTCCTGCCATAACGTACTGACACATGGTGCACACTTGAAGGGGAACATTCACATAACTTCTTCCTCTGTAGCTTTTCGTCATGCTGTTTCTAGTTTTTCATTTATCTATGTCCTGTAAGTCCTCTTTAATGCATTTGTGTAACTTGCTCATTTCTGTATTTCTATCTTAAGCAATTGCCCCATCAGCTCAGCTTTCGCACACATTGTTTTTTTGTTTTTTTCTGAATCAAGTTAACTTCTATTAAATAAGACTAACACTCTTCCCAAGGTTATTCTCTCATTAGGACACTCCAAAAGCCCGGTTCTGTGCTGTGGGATGCCTGATGGCCAGATCTGGCCAGATAGACATCCCCAGTCTGTTGTGTCCAAGTTTTGCCATGAGCACTAGCTCATGTTGCTTGTGTGCATGTTGCTTTAATGTTGATGCTGAGGACATTCTTTGTGCTCCAGCTGGCCCCAGATGATGCCTGGCGCTGTCCCCACTGCAAGCAACTGCAACAGGGGCGTATCAAGCTCAGTCTCTGGACCTTGCCGGATGTCCTCATTTTGCACCTGAAGAGGTTCAGACAGGTGCCATGCCAGCAGAGCGAACACTACACATTTTCCAATTATTTGGAAATTAATTTGGAATTTAATCTTCGGTTGACAGTCATTTGTTTTAGGGGTAACCTTAATGGTTAAGTGGAGTCCTGCTCTGTTCGACTCTGCATGACCATCGGTCTGGCGTGGAGAGTCACAGTCTCACTGCAGGCTTTGTGCCTTGGCTCGACAGGAGGCGGACAGGAGAGTGAAGATCCAGAATATGGTGAGGTTCCCCCTAGTGGGGATGGACATGGCTCCCCACATGGTGAAAAGGAGCCAGAGCAGCTGGAGCCTTCCATCGCATTGGTCACCCTGGAGACGACCTTACGGGCTTGGCCGTGACCCCCACGACTACTTGTACGACCTGTATGCCGTGTGCAACCATCACGGCTCCATGCACGGGGGACATTACACAGGTGAGGCTCTGCAGTGGACATTCTCTCGTGGTCTCGTTGGCTTGCCAGTGGCACATCCTGCAGCCCTCATGACCCGTTGGTCCCCTCAGCTTACTGTAAAAACTCCGTCGATGGACAGTGGTACTGCTTCGATGACAGTGACGTCCAGCCCATAGCGGAGGAACAAGTTTGCAAGCAGACAGCGTATATCCTTTTCTATCAACGGAGAACTGCCATTCCTTCTTGGTCGGCTAACAGCTCTGTTGCAGGTGATTGTGTTTTTTTTTTTTTGTGTTTCTGCTCATGGGATTCCTTCAGATGCTGCACGACCCAATTCCCGTTAAATGCTTCTGCAATGACCGTGTTATGATGATCCTTCCAGGTTCCACCAGCTCCTCGCTATGCGAGCACTGGGTCAACCGGCTCCCTGGTAGCCGGCAGGCCAGTGTGGCTTCGGGCGCCTCGTCCAGACGCACCTCCCTGGCCTCGCTGGCAGAGTCTGGGGATTTCCCGGGGGAGCGCAGTGAGGATGACGGTTAGTGCCACATGCTTACCTTGCACTGTGTGCTTCTCTGTGCAAGGAGTATTTTACCCTCTTGTCTGTATAGCACTTCTGTAATTTTGTAATCACTTTTATAATTTTCTAACCTCCCCGACTACTTTATTGCTTTACCTTGCGTTTGTTTTATTATTTTCTTATGTCTGGCAATTGACTAACGAAGGATCTTGACTGATAGTTTCATCGTTTTGTATCCGTGCATCAACTTAACCACTTGTCTTTCCCATAAGGAGGATTCACTATCCGGCCTTTCGTGAGGAGCGTTCAGCGGCAGAGTCTGTCTTCAAGATCATCCTTAACCAGCCCCCTGGCTCTGAATGAGAATGGGATCAAGCCCTCGTGGTCCCTCTCAGCCAAACTCCACCTGAGGTCCAACTCTCCATCACGCTTTTCCTTAGACTCCTTTTCCTCATCCTTAGAGAGGATAGGAGAGACTTGCGACGACAAAGTGTCAACGTCTTGTTTCGGCAGCTACAGCAGACATGAGCGGCAGGCAAATAAGGCTCCCCTGGCAAAGATGGAGGGCATCACCAGCGACGAGGGCAACGGTACGGAGTTTGTAGATGAGACCTACTGCAGAGCTCCCATTCAGCCAGACAAGAAGAGCTTCAAGGCCGACCAGGTTGACAACAGCAACCAGCTTCCAGGTGTGGAGCAGAACAAAAGTGGACAAGGAAACCCCACCAAGGAGCAGAAACGAAGGAGCATTTCTGGAGGGCCAGGCCCAAAATCAGAGAGCTCAGGCGTTAAGAGGAGCTCTGGTAAGATTGCGTCGGACATGGAGAAGACCTCCAAGAAGCGCCTGGGCGGCATCTCTGCTTCTAAGTCCCCCTCTTCCCCAGTCTCATTCAGCCCCCGTTCTAAGAGCTCCACTAAAGTGTCTAACCTGAAGGACAAGACTGACTCTGCAAAGATCACAAGGTCCCCATCCATTGGAACACCTTCTAAGAAGGTGTCTGCAAAGGGTCAGGAAACACCACTACCAGGGGCCACCCAGCAGAAGCAGCGTATCTCATCCATGCCAAAATCTTCCGTGTCTGCCTCACCCCCTGTTAGGAAAACCCTGTCTGGGGCCGAGCGGACTTTGGCGATCGGTCGGGGCAAACTGGAGAAGAGTGCCAGTCAGGACTCCCCCCGGACCAGCCCTTTGGTAGACAAGCCCAAACCAAGTCCTGTGGCCCGGGCCTCACTGCCCCGAGGGGCCGATGGCAGCCGCCTGGATAAGCGGCTGCGAAGCTCCAGCAGCAGCTCCTCTGTCACCAGCCTCCGGTCCCCAAGCGCCTCCTCTAGGGAACTTCACAGAAACAACAAATTTGAGGACAAGGGATTATCCTTTTTTAAGTCTTCGCTGCGACAAAAGGAGACACGCAGGTCCGCAGACTTGGGCAAAACTGCCATGTTGGCTAAGAAGGCTTCTGAGGGAGCCGCTAAGGGGGGCGCCCTGGCCAACGGCTCGCTAGGGACCAGCGACAGCTCCAGTAAGCCGCCTCTGAAGGCGCCCCCGGGTTCCCAGGCATTCAAAGGTTCGGACAAGGAGAGGTCTCCCAAGACCTCAACCCCTGTCAAACGCCCAGCTTTATCTCAGTGCAAATCAAAGTCTTCCACCCCTGAGATGGGACAGCAGTCTCCCGCAAATGGGAACAAGCTACTTGAAAAGACTACTTCCTCTAGAAAGCTTTCTTCTGGCATGCAATCGTCTGCAAGACTAACACAGAAGCCTCAGTGATCTATGAATAGTGATTTTAGTTTTCCTGCAATGCAGCTATTTTTATGTGCCTAATTATAAATATATGTATAATATATACAATTACAATATAAGAATATATAGTCTATATTTTTCTTTTCTTAAAGAGAACTCAATTCTGTAGATTATGAAAGCGCCTTTATATCCTACCATCAAGCCAAATAATTGCCAAAATAATTGGCAAAATCTTGTACAAAGTTCGCTACTGTGCACAATCAAATATTTCACTCATGAATGTGTGCTTTTCTTTGTGTGTGTGTGTATGTGCTTGTTTTATTATTATTTAGTCAAAACAGTGGTAATACAGACTTCAACGTTGACTGCAATGCTACTTAAGTTTTCCGTGCTTTTTCATGCTTTGAAACGTCTGAGGTAACTTTAATATTGGTTTGCAGGACAAAGATACATCACTTTCACATGGGTTAAAAAAAAACATTCTGACTTAATGGTAATTAAGAGGCAATGTCTCACAATAGATGTCTTTATATAGTCCTTCACCAACACACTAAGTATCTGCAATATTCCCAGCAGTACAGGGTTGTTCAACATGAATAACATAGGTAGTTCAAAAAAAACTTAAATTTTTTTTTAAAAAGTGCTCTTGGCTGGAGTTTCACTGGTTTGTGTGAATTGGTAGATGTTGCTCAGATTGGGACGCTAACCTCCATGGCCACACTGAGCATTTATTCTGTTAGTCTTTGACTTTGTCACATGGTTTGTTGCCTTTGCGATCATAAGAAAGCCACCTGCAGATGACATGCAGTAATTGAGTCATTTAGCTGCATTAATCCAAATGCGTCCTATAAGAGTCTGATATAGGTCCATCTTGAATGTTCTGTTAGCCAGATGCGTTTTAGCAGCATTGCTTTTTCCCTTCTGGGACATGATGTCATCCCAGTGAGATGAGTGCTGGAGTAAAGATTGAAATGTTACTGCGTCTGTCACTCTTTACGTTTGGCTTTAAGGAATTTAACCTGCTGTTTACTCCTGCTGACATAATCTCTGTTTATATAAACAGATGTTGCATGCTGCTGGCATAAAGGCCATTAATGATTTCAGGTGCTGAGCACGTTTTTGAAACTGCACACATTGCTGTGCATCTGGTCCTCATGCCCGACTCTCTACACCCTTTTCCATCTCTCTGCGTCTGGTCCTCATGCCCAGTTCTCTACACCCTTCTCCATCTTTATGCATCTGGTCCTCATGCCCAGTTCTCTACACCTTTCTCCATCTTTATGCATCTGGTCCTCGTGCCCGGGTCTCTCTATTGCACGGTGTTTCCGTTTCATTTAATTTTTAATGTCTGGTTGACCATGCGCATATGGTCATACATACAACACACATGAACCAGATACTTGGTGTTCATGGTGTTCCAAAATTTGATCATCAACCTTATCCGTGCCATGATGCCATTTATTTTTTTCCAGTTGACTGTGACATCCAGCTATGTGGCACATCGGCCATAGGGTTTTTGTAATGTCCACCTCTTTGATGGTGGCTACTATCTGAATTTAAGAGTCAGTCAGGGTGAGTGTGTTTGGTTCTCTGATGTAAGTTTGTTACCTTATGATCAAGAACCCACTCTTAAAATACTGTTTTACATGTTGCATGTAGCTATATTGCTGTTACCTGAAATAATTGTTTTTCACGTTATCCTGTAATATTTTTCCTCGGTTTAATGGTGATACATTAACCCCAATAATGCTGCGTATACGGTATTGTACAGGGTTCGAGTTAAATACCACAGTGCTCCCTGAATTAAACGGGGTTGTACCATATACATAAGAGGAATGCCTGGTTCTGGTTTGTTGCACTGAAGGCAGAGGGGCCCTCTAGTGGACACTGCTGATGAATGTACAAAGGTGGCATTGCATGTCTATGCATGAAGGTATCTATGCAAGCGACTGCTGGTGATGCTGGCTGCCTGGTTTTTCCATGTTCTGAGTGACGGAATGCATGGATAGTCCTCTACCTGCCTCTGCCTTTGTCCTGATGATCTCATTGCTCTTTACACTATGAAAATGGCATCTCTGTTTTCCCTTGAATAACACTTGATATAAACATCTGCTGATGTTTGATTTTTAACATTTTTTTCCTTAATGAATTTTTTAAAAAGCTGGATTCATTTTTTGGTTTCAGACATCTCTGTATATCAGGCTTCCATAAAATATCACCAAATAACCATCAACACACCGATTTCATTTGAGGGAAAAAGCCACCCTGAAATGTTGAATTGATCTACTTTTGTCATGTATGTTGTTTTACCACAGTCATTAACAGTTTGTATGCTGCATTGACAAGCTTCAAAATCTTTCCGGGTGATAAATAACTTAAAACATTTTTGGCCCTCATTACATGGTTACTAATTAAGATATGAATGATAATTGTGATAATGATAAAATCTATTCCATAATTGTTTTTTATGGTGGGGAGGATGTTATTGAAATGGCAATAGCACAGTAGTTCAATATGAAATGAGATTCCTTTGGTGTAAGTCGGTACACTGGAATCAGAGGCTTCTTAGGCATGTCGCTGTGTGTTTGCTTTTTTGAATTTGAATTTTAGGTTTTGCTCTACACTGAAAATGTTCTCTAGTGCAAGTATGTGGAAGGTTGTGCAATATGGAAATGGAATATATTTAATAATGACAACTTAAATGTGACTCATGGGCAAGTGCATGAGACTCAAAGCTTTGTTAATTTATTTGTATAGGTCACAATTTGAAGAGAATGCACTTTTAATATGCACATTTCTATCATTTTTATGTTTCAGAATATATGTTTTTCCTTTGAAAGAACAAATTTGTATAAAGGATCTACATATGCAACAAGAGAAACTGAAATGTAATAAACAACAGGAAACAGTGTGGTGTGTAAAATTTGTTTTCCTGCAAGTTAAATTGCAATCTGAAGCAACTCTGTTGTGGGCTCAGTGTTTCGTCAGTGTATCCAGCAATCAGTGAATGTGCTGATGTGTTAGACACTGGCTGTCAACCAGCATCATGTGTTGTGGTTAGACTGAAACTGGGATCTTTGTCCATACACAGCATCGGCTAAGTCTCAAAATATCACTGCATAGCAGGAAAAGTTGCCCTTTTCACTGTGCACACAGTAAGATACCCTGACGTTCCTGTGGGCTCCTGATGAACTTCAATCCCTGGCAAAATAAATTCCAATAAAAGCAAGAATGTTTTGGCTGGAAACTCTGCTACCTTTTCCCAGAGGTGGAGGCTTGACTTTAAAATGAGCGTTCAGTCCTAACATAATGACCTAAAGCATGCATCAAAATCATACACCATACATAAAAGCATACATACACATACGAGTGGTACCTCGGTTCTTGAACTTAATCCGTCCCGGACTCCGGATCGAATCCTAAAAAGCTCGAGTTCTGATCAAATTTGCCCCATAAGAAATAATGGAAAACCAATTAATTGGTTCCCGGCCCCTCAAAATTATACCTATATATGCTTTTTTTTTTTACCTTGTGTGGGATCCCCATGTGATCAGCTGTTTCTGGTTGTTGTCATTAGTCCTCTGTATTAAGTCCGCGTTT
>JABFEA020000048.1:9451787-9466301 GCA_019775915.2 Cyphomyrus plagiostoma | reverse complement strand
GGCAGAGACCAGAACCCGGGTCCCAGAGGTGTGAGGCAACAGTGCTAACCACTGCACCACCATGCCGCCCCCTGTATGAGATATTATTTTTTTCTAAATACAGTAACCCTTTTGATATGTGCAATAAATGAAAAAAAAAGAATTTTCTTAATTTTTTTTATTACAGTAAATGAGTAGCAATGTTAGCTTGAACTCCCTACTGAAATTAAATAAATACTATATTCCTCATGTGTATTACCTTTGTTAGTTCAGGTGAATGTAATCAGGGAATTCAGCGGGTGACTGCATTTAATAGACTTGTTCATCTATGCACAACAGTCTTGTACTCCTATATTTGTACACACTCTTTCTTGCCATTTTTTCTCTATATGGTGAATGGTTTACTTTTAAATAATAAGTCTTCCTAGATCCAATTAGCATGAAAAGAGGACAAGCAGAATTCCTAAGAAACTTGGTTCTCATCACTAAAACTGATATTAATCAGGGCCCTGTTTCCCGATAACGCACACTCTTAGCGCGCTAAGAAGACTCTTAAGATATATCTTACTTAAGTTGTTTACTTTTGTAAGAGTGTTCCCCGAAGTGTCTCTTAGGAGGGTTCTTAAGATGCTGCCTCTTACGTCCGACATTACGAGGCACTGTCCACAGTCAAGGTGCTGAATTAGTTGACATCGATTGCTCAGGGATCGATTTTTCAGTTCATTTGCATGACAGCGTTAAGAAAGACAGCACATACTATGCAAATTCTTCCAATAACATTTATTTCAATATGGGTTAACTTATCAGTAGCATGTCATAATAGAAAAATATATAAATATCCCATTAAAAAGACGTGAGCACCAACAAGATTGTATGTCATTCTGTCATCCTTAGTGAGTCTGTAGCACTGCACTATTGCAATTGGAAACCTACGCGTAAAAGGTTGCACTGTCTATAGATCTATCTATGTATGCACAAGTAAAGTAACGAATTTTAATGCAGGTGTACATTTATTTTTGGAGACTCGTTTGTAGTAGCAGAGTACTGACATCAGTCTCAGATGAAGATCATGAGTGTTTGAAAAAATTTCCCTGTGCTTGAGGCAGAGCAGCGGAGAGAAGCTGTCTTCTAACCTTGCGACCTGAGTTCAATGCACATTAGATAATTCAAGATTAGTCAACAATACGACATTTTAGTTTGGACATCAGTTAACTTTTGACAGTGATATATTAACGTGTAGCCCTATACAACTTTAGGTGAAGCATGTCAGTGGTTTGGGTTGTATAGCGCACTTATGGAATGAACACAATAAGATGACAGAGTAAAGGGTTTAAGGATTAGAATCAGAGAACAATGAATGGATGTGGGGTTTGGAACTCCCAAGTTTATTTTTTCATTTAACTAAGTCAAATTCAATCATAAATGAAATGTGTCAAAAGAAATGGATGACGGCCAATCAGCACTCAGCAAGTCAGACGAAAAAGGAAGAAAATTATTTTAACCAAAAACAGTTTCAATCTACTGCTGCCTTGCCTCAACGCTGGCAGCGTGCAGTGCCGCCCTCTGTGGAGGATTGAAGACATCAATGCCTAGCTCTCCATTTTCCTCCTCATTCGCTTCCTCCTCCCCCTCTAGTAAAGGTGCGTCTGCACGCACAGCCATGTTATGGACCATGGCTGTTGCCACCGTAACTGCGCAAGAGCTGTGAGGCTTCATGCGCAATCCTCCTGCGGACTTGTGCAGGCGCCGATTGCACGCTCAACAATGTCGCGAGTGCGACTGTGCGCAACACTGAAGGCTCTTTCAGCCCCAGTCTGCGGGTCGGCAACTGGTGTGAGGAGGTACCTTCTGAGAGGGAGGAACACGCTCTGACCAAATTCGCCTCTTTCTGCTTGCTCTCCCATGGCAGAATTAGCCCAGACGAAACTGTCGTGGGTGCTGCCAGGCCACTTCGCCGCCAGGTCAGTGATGACACCCCTGTGGTCCACCACTACCTGGATGTTTATTGCCGCATATCCCTTTCGCGAGATGTACACCTGGTCTTGCACTGATGGATTGGCGAGTGGGATTAGTGTTCCATCCACCAAGCCTAGAACTCTAGGAATGCCAGCAATGGCATGGCAGCCCTGGTGCACCTCCTGGACCTCCCGGCGTGTTTCTGGCAGTCGGTTCCAATGCCCGGCATGGTGCAGAAGGGCGTTGGTGGCAGCGTGGACGCACCTCCACACCGAGCTCTTGCTTAGCCTTCTCCCACGACCTCTATGAAGCTCCCAGTGGCAAAAAACCGTAGCGCTGCAACCAGCTGGACATCGGGACGTAATGCAAAGTTCCGACGTGTTAGTCTGGCAAGCGCAGGTCTGAGCTCTGAGCTCCATGATCTGTTGCCTTGGAAGGTGAAACTTTTGTAAGATAGTAACCTCAGGGAAAATATCAAAAGGGCTGAAGTTTTGCCTAATGAAATAATTCACACGAACCAAATGGCTCCGCGGCCAACGCCGTCTTTGGTTCAGCACAACGACACGTTGTATCGCTGCCATGGTTGGTTGCTTTCTGGTCACCACCATGATTACACATTTACGATCTTAGCCGCTTAGAGCCAAATTGTTTGCCCCCTGTTCAATATTAAAAGTCATTGCCAATTTTAATGCATTAATCACATTATGTGATGAGCTAATTGAGTCAATCAATTACTTGGGACGTAATGCAAAGTTCCTTACCTAAGATATACTTAGTGTACGAACGCTTCAGGAATTGTTCCATAACGTTAAGAGAGAGGTTAAGGTACAACTTAAGAACTACTTAGCGATAAGAAGGTTTTGGGAAACCGGGCCCAGATCATTCAATGCAGAAAGTCAAATCATCTCTGCCTATAAGAAGCAGATTATCTCTGCATTACAGCTGCTTGAATGAATGTCACATGGACCCGAAATGGACAGTGGTTCTTTATACTGTCACTTTACTGTGAGCTCAGACTCACACTATATTAGTGCTTGAATGACATGCCTGAGTCCGATCCTGAGGTGAACCTAGACTGCTCAGAACCATTTAATTTTTCTGTACAGCCATGTTTCTGTGACACGGTGGAAGAATCTTACATCATCCCCATGAAATGCATGATTTCCTGTAGAACAAATGTTAGGGAGAAGACAAATTTCACTGTTCTTTGGGGATCAGGGAACAGGTACACAAATCACGAAAAGTGACTGGGCAAGAAATAGAGGTGATGAACCAAGATCAAAGGTGATGGGCAGGCACCTATGATTCTGAAGTTTTGAGTATTGTACAAGAATCTCACTAGTAATGTTAAATATTTGGCCCCGATATGATTACAAAGTGACTTTTATTACTGCCCAGAATAATGCAATGAAAGGTTACAGGGTTGTAACAGCCCTGGAAGGCCCTGCAAAGCTCTGTCAGCCCCCTTGAATAAAATGCATGTGCTTGGGCTTAGCCTCAGCACTGCCTTAGATGGACGGATGAGTTGAAAGGACAAAGCAATTTGTGATTGTTGGGGAAACGAAAACCTTACTGTAAATGTACTACTGATGGATTACAGCGTGTAAATGGTGATTGCGGCACTCAGCACCTTGGTCCTGCCTCATACTTACCACTTTAATCCTCGGTGAATCCGGATTTTTAAGTTCTAAACCTTCAATTACCCACCTGTGCAACATTGCTTGAAGTGTTAGCTGCTTAGGGAGTTGAATATAAACATTTTAAAGGCAGCCTTTGTTGCAGAGGCACTGGACTTCATGATGTTTCCAAAAACCCTTTCAAAGCTCACAATCCTGGTTAGGAAAATACATACGCCCTATTTATAGCTTCTCATAGAAGATGACGTCAATGTTTAATGCAAATTCTCCTTTCATAAAGAGGGGCACATCAGTAATGAGGAATTGGCTTACATAAGCGCTGCGCAACTTTGGGTGCCTCTGGAGACAATACTGGAGTTTTGTGATCTGTCACACATAAATTCACTGCATTTCATTACATTTCACTGCATGTTGTACCTGCATGACTATGTATGTGACAATTAAAGAATCTTGAATGGGGTGACAGATCAATCTGAAATGTTTGTCTGTATATATAGCATGGCTGAAGCTTTTATTTTAGACTAACTAGATTTTTCCAATTTAATGGAGGAAATAACCTTTGTAGAATCCACTTTGTTACCTTTAGATTAACAGCCATGCTTCACTATAAAAGCTCTACCCCTCTGAGAGTAACAGTCACACAGAAAATAAGAGAACAGCCTGTATAAACTCACAGAAAGTGCGTGTTGGCATACAGAACCGCAGAGTCAATGGGCACCTTGATTCTGGAGGTTTCTGATTAATCAGGAAACACTTCAGAACACACCAGCACAGGAGAACAGGGACATGACATTAAAGTGAGTACTGACAATCTTAAAGGCATTAGCATCAACAGATTTCTTTCATTCTCGACCCAAAAAGCAATTCCAGTCCTCACAAATTAGTCTTTGCATCGAGTCACTTAATACTATTGGCTTCCGCAGAACTTGCGTCTGGGTGTACTATTGATTAACTGCTGTAATATGCAACAAGTCACAGTATGAGCTACATACTGCACAAACCAACCACAAGGTGTCAGCATATGTTTACTGAATAGTGTTAATATTACCATTAGGCCCCCTACACACTGTACAGAGCTAAAGTTCTTATGAATTTCATTCTCAATGAATGTGCATTTTATGTGTGTGGCAAATATAATTTTTTCAGTGTCACTGCCAGCAGATATTAATTGTGAGCACCAGCTATTACATGCGCAACAATTTCTGTCGAGCAGAACATATACTTGACAGTGGCACCAGTTTTATCCCGGTTGTGTCTGACAGATGGAGCTGTAGTGTTATTTTATATCAGCCAGGAAGGTGCATCTAAAGGAAGTTGTAATACTGAGTTGCACTTGTTAGTGCTATTAATATTGGAAAAACTATTAAAAAAGAAAGCAATAAAATTGAAGAAATTCCACATTGCAGCTCTCTAGGTAAGTCTTGTTACAATTTTTTTTTAATTATTTATCAAAAACAAATAGAAACTGACACAGCTGGCTTGTTGGTTACTGATGGTGTTTTCATAATTGATTGCTTTCAATTGATTATGTGAGCACTGTTTCACCATGTCCTTAGAGCTCACGATATCTGTGACAACACACTACTGTGACCTAGTGCAAAGCCTGATATTATGACAGTGATCCAGGCAATATTTCCATATTGAATGTGATGGTGCTCTATGCCATAGTGCATCGCTGTGTATTTTGCCTCTCATGAAGCACTCAGCAGCTCAGGGTTATGACTGTTAATGTTTCCTATCCTTCACTGATTACCTGCCCTATGCATTGATATCTTCTGATCATGGCAACTCTTGTAATTTTTATTGTTCTCTAACACACCCACCCATTTCATTTTGGTTTTCTTCCCTGGTCCTATGGCCATAAAGATGATAAGTGTTACTGGTGCAGCTAGTGCTCCTTCCCGGCGGGGTGGGGGTGGGGATACACAGCGGGAACTCGCCTGGGCCTGGAAACCTTCAGGGCTTCATGGTTAACCACCTGGCTACCTGCTGCTGTCATCCATTACATCAGGCTGAAAAAGCAGTGAAAGTGGAGCTGGCAGATCAGGGATGCCAAATGAAAGCAGCTCAAGGAAACATCTGTACGGTAAAAACAATATAGAAACGGACGTGTCAGCATGACGGCGTGTTAGGCCGGGCCGACCTGAGCAAGGTGGGGGCCAAGTTTACAAAAGTCATACACAAAAATATTTATAAAGCAAGACAAAGAGGAGCTTGAGAGGGAGTGCAAAATGGAATCACAGTAATCAATACGGGATGTGACCAATGCATGCACCAGAATGACAGTACTCAGAGGTGTTGCACATTATGGCGATGAAAATACACAGTCCGAGTAATATTATGAAAATGTGATCTGAAAGGCAAGGATGACAAACAAACATTTTACCTGAGGGGATTGAGATGCTACAGAGCCATCAATTATTATAGAAAAATCATCATATTTGGCAAGAGGAGACTTGGATGCTGCAAGGAGAACCTCAGTTTTATGCTTATTTAGTTTGCAATTGCAATTGGTGAATTGACACTCTGAGTTGGAAGTGGGTGGAATAATGGAGTTAGGCTTAGCAGGTAAGTAGAGCTGGGTGTCATCTGCATAACAGTAAAAATCTGTATACCAAATTTCCCAAAAATATTTCCAAGAGGTAAAACGTAAATGATAAATAAAAGAGGACCCAAAACAGAGCCCTGTGGAACACCCCTAGCAACTGGAACAATGTAAAATCTAAAAGTTCTTAACTGAACAAACTGAGCACGACCCGAGAGGTAAGAGCTAAACCCAGTAAAGCCAACATCAGTGATTCCAACAGACACCAGTTTGTATAACAAAATAGTATGAAAGATTGTATTAAAGGCTGCACTCAAATAAAGCAATACCAATATGGTTAGCAGCCCAGAGTCAGCAGGAATTAGTAAATCATTTGTAATTTTAATCAAAGGCATTTCTGAGCTATGAAATGGACAACACATAGACTGAAATGATTCAAATAAATTATCTGTAAGATGAGCATGTAATTGTGCAGCAACTTTTCTCAAAAATTTTAGACAAAAGCAGTAAATTCAAGATTATTCAAAATGATTCAAATTGTTGGGGTTGGCACCAGGTTTTTTTTTTTTTAAATAGGGTTTACAGTAGCTGTTTTCAAAGATGAAGGAACAGAACCAGAGGTAAGTTAATTGAGTGTACAATGTCAGATATTAAGGAGGGATTAAGGGGGTAAACATGCTTTTATGAGGTATCTAGGCATGGCTCAAGTTGACAGGGAAATGATTTAGATTCTTGAATACAATCAGAAATTTCAGAAGGAACCTTAAAGAACAATGAACAGTATTTACATCAGAGATCAATTTCTGATAGATATTATTGATCTTAGCATTAAATAAATAACTAAAAATGTTACATTGTATGGTGAAACACGAATGAGATGGTAAAGCATCCAGTAGCCTAAGAACGTTAACAGTAGAAAATAGGGTTCTGGTATTCCCCTTACTCATCCCGATCTGATCTGCAAAACAGACTGACTGGGCTGTAGGCAGGGCATTCTTATAAATGAATAAATGATCATTATGCAGTTTCTCATACACAGCAAGACCAGTCTCTGCCTACAGACATTCCAGTCTATGGCCCATAGCTTTAAGTCATAACTCAGTAGGGAACCAAGGAGCAGAGTGTACAGTATGAGAAACAGTCCGAGTCTTTAGAGTAAGATTGTTCAAGAGACCCTGCAGTCGATCATTATAGTATGAGACCAATTCATCAGTAGTAGATACATCATGTGTACAGAATAGGTCCTCTGTTCTATTACAGAGAAAGGTTGGATCAATATTTTTATTATTATGGAATGAGATAAAATGGTATGACTTACATTTATGTGAGGCCAGATTAATATCAGTGAATATTAACTTGTGTCAGACACAGCCAAATCAGTTGCAGTGAAATAGATGGGAGTCACAACCAAATAAGATTCAGGATTTTCAAATGTGTGGGGAAATCAATGTGCTGCTGTGAACCACAAATGTCCAGGCAAGATGTAAAGAAGACGTGATAACATCGTCCACAGGTATACTAAATGGATGCCAACTCTCACCCACCTGCTGCCACTCGCCTTCTGACTCGTCACGTAGGACAAGATCACGTAGGAAACCTTACTGCAAATCAATATTATTCAATACACCTAAAATCTGCTATATGAAAAGTGTTGGCAGAGTTTGCAAACTGTACAGACTATTCACAGGGTAATAAAACTGTTACATACATGTAAATGCGTGTGCAGACTTGTCCTGAGTTGAAAATCTCATTGCAGCCAGCTGACCGCAGTTGGCGACTCTGATGTTGAAATTACCAGCCAAAATGACATGAGGAGCCATGGCATATAAGGATGTTGCAAAGTAAGGAAATCCATTTAAAAAGTGCTTGTTTGGTCTGGGTGGTCGACAAGCAGTAACTAATAAAGTGGGACCTTATGAAGCGGAGATGATAATTAAGGCTGACCCTCTTTTGGGTTAGGTAAAGAAGCACATTGGACTAGGTGCAGGACTTGTTTGTCATTTTGGCCGTGTCGGCTCCTTATGTCATTGCCCCCAATAATAAATTACTGGAACAGACAAAGTAGAGGGTCTTGTTATGCTGCATAGTGCATTCTTAAATGACACACTCACACAGTCCATGTGGGCTTCTCAACAGAACTTTTCCTGCCACCAGTGTCACCTGTACAACAACCAGCAAGCATGCAGTGTGAGTGTGCGCTATGCATTCTGGGTAATGTAATTCTATAAAACCACAATATAACAACACAGGTCTCACCTCACTTTTTCTATAAAATTAACAAAAAGACAGCATACAAACTAGATATTGCAAAAACATTGCAAGACGACAAAAAGGAGTTGTTTTTTTTTTGTAAATTTCTTGTAAATTGGGTCAGTTTCACTTTCAAACCTGTTTACAAGTTGTACCTCTTGGGACAGCCCTTCTGCCGGCCATCAGCTCAGCTACAAACCTCAAAAATCATGAAACGAAAAACCATGAAGTAAAAAAGAAAGTCTGAAAAGGATCAAATAACATAAATACATAAAGTTTCCATCCATTTAAAGTTAATATCTGATTATAATTCCACTAAAGAAAATAATAATAATAATATTTAACAGTCCAAATGTACACAAACTGTCTATACACAAAATTCAGTGCATAGTTCTCAATTTACTGAACAGGTACGCCAATCAGTTTAGTTTTGGCTAATTGGCAAGTTTTCAGGCTTATGTGAATATTTTTATGTGCTTTATTTTAAAATGTTTCCTTTTTCCTTAATTTTTCATGCTGCTTATATCTCAGTACAGGATGGACACCCTGGATGGGATGCCAGTTCATCACAAGAAACAGGACAGGGGACCTAGACGGGATGCCAGTCCATCACAGGACACAGGACAGGGGATACCTTGGATGGGATGCCAGTCCGTCACAGGACACAGGACAGGGGATACCCTGGATGGGATGCCAGTCCACACACTTACTCTCGCAAATGAATGGAAATTTCATTCATTCATAGATTTGAAACTTTTTAACATAGCTGCACATTATCACCCTTTCCCAATGAGCGCATGGTATGATGAAATGTTAGTAGCAATGGTGATGAATTAAAGAGTTTACTTAACTTCCAGCTTTATCATCACTGTAAACAGAAACCTTCAGCACTCAAATTCCCGAGGCTTACGGTCAAATGAAGCTTCTAATGACCTGAAAGCACATTAAAAATACTCACTTTATAGAGATCCTTCCTTGCCTACAAAAAGCAGCCTTTCACTTTTCTGTGCATCGACGAAGCTGACCTTTATTCCAGGGTCCTATGTCCTTTCTTTCTACAGCTTCGTGGTTTAATTTCAAGCTTTGAAGCCAAATTGTACAAAAGTTGACCCCATCCACTATTCAGTAATTAGGATGGGACCTTTCTGGACAATTGAGATACAATTGTCTAAGAAATTTAGTTAATGTGTGCATCACAATAGCTGACCTTTATGCCAAAATTCAATCTCCTTTTCTCGTTAATATTTCAAGTTTATTTCAAGTTGTGAAGCATCATTATACAACAACTGACCACCTCCTTTAATCCGTAAGTAGCATTTCTGCAATATCATGAAATCAAACAGTCTAAGAAATTAGCTGATAGCTATTGTCAAGAAAACAGGACAGAGTTAAAGAAGATCAAACTTTAATACACAGGTCCAGAGCCCGTTACAGTCCCAGTCAGAATGGCAAACCTGAATGGGTAGGTTTGCGGCCATGTCTGCACTTTCGTATTCAGCTAGCAAACCTCTTGAGTATACAGTGCACAGTAGTGACAATGCTGAAGTCTGTGGCTATGGTGGCAAAGAAGCACAATGGTTCCAGTTACAATGGGCAGCACGAATGACAATCAAAGGACTCAATAAGGTTGGGTGATCAGCAAACATCCAAGGATCCAAGGTGCAGAATTACAGCAGAAACCAGAGAACAAACCGGAAGTTATTACCAAGAACCACCTAACAAATTCCAATCAGAGACTGAAGTCTGAGTGAGCAGAATCAGTGCTCATGACTGAGTGAGAAGACACCAGCCAAGCAGATCTTAAACTGACTAGAATCAGGTATGGGTGATGATGCATTGAAATCATCTGGATGTGGGAGAAGCCATCAGCAACAACCATGCCTGTGGCAGATTGCAAACTTGGAAACTGGATTCTGAATTGGATGTAACAACTATTAATAATGCCATTGAAAGCAAAAGCTCACCATTAGTTGTCCTGTAGGAGAGTACATACAAGATTGTGAGCAAAATAATGCTCAAAGTGTGCTGGACATGCATTTCTGCTGAATGTTAATGAAGCAGAGAGCTGTCAAGTTCCAGCTTGATAAGAGTCACTTTTGAAAAATGCTTCTTCCAGTGCCACCTGAATCACTGGGGAATTCATCAGAGCCATCATTAACTTTGTCCTGAAAATTGTTTATATTTATTTTATTGTTTTCCAGAAATGATAAAGCAAACATTCATTTGCCATTTCAGTGTATCAAACCTTTGGTTTCTAGAATGGCGGGTAGCCAATAGTCTTCATTTCCCCCGATAATCAGTATTGTGTTGGTGCAAAATTTGAAATGATCGTAATACATTTCCATACAGATATTACATTCTGAGGATGAATCAATTTACTTGTGATATTTATTAACCAAAACAAACACAGGTAAATAAGGCTTTATGTACATTATATTGGGGGTTGACCTGCACTCACTTTAATTGTCTCTCCTTATCCTTCCCCTTTATGTAAATATTTAACAGATGGGTGAGAGATTAATATGTTTCCTGGTAATATCCATGTGTGGAGGACATTCACTGTATATTAAACTCTTTCTAAAGGGCAGAACAGCAATGCGCAGCGTGAGTAAGACCCAGGAATCATTTATAACTCACCTCTGACATTAAGAACAGCACAGATACAAATAATGGATTGTTCGGTGGAAGTAGTGATAAAGCCTCATGTATTTAATAAATAAAATACTTTCAGGTCAGCACAATTTAAAAGTGAAACAGCGGCAGGGAAACAGCGTATATGAAGCTGCTTTGTTCTGCAGTTTTCTTTTTGACACATTTTTCTGGTCTTTATACATTTGGATTCTAAAACCGAATCACATTTTGAACATTTTACATCATGTCACAATTTATGTGCTTTATGATTTCAAACAACGTCGCAAAACCCAGTAGTAACGGCAACTAGCCATTATAGAGCTTAATTTTATGCACTTGTCAATGGAAATGAACGAGCTGGAAATAATAACAGTGTAGAGTGGCTGTAGGTTCTCAGTGCCCAAAATAAACCCTCTAAAAGTGATGAACGCATAGTCGTGAATCACAGGCCCAGCCCTCCATGCCCAGGCTGCCATTAATAACCTGTATTTCACAGACACCTAGGCAATCCCCATGGAGGGTAAACATTGACCGCCGTGAAATTGCTCCACTAAATTTGAAGTTTATTCATTTTTAGTCAAAGGTAATATTTTCCCCAAAGTATTATTTCAATTCCCTGTGATAAAATGAAAAAAGTTTAACGCCAGGGCAACACCATAACTCTTAATGCATCTTATTAGACCTGAGACCTTCAATCAAGGGCATAGCAAAATTGTAAAAAAGAAGAATACCTGCTTATTATATATACAAAGTTACACTATTTTGTGGTCCTTATTAGGGGTTACATTGCACATACTATTTTTAGCGTCATATTAGGGGTTACATTGCACATACTATTTTTAGCGTCATATTAGGGGTTACATTGCACATGCTACTTTTAGCGTCAGTATTAGGGGTTGCATTGCACATACTATTTTTAGCGTCATATTAGGGGTTACATTGCACATGCTACTTTTAGCATCAGTATTAGGGGTTACATTGCACATGCTACTTTTAGCGTCAGTATTAGGGGTTGCATTGCACATGCTACTTTTAGCGTCAGTATTAGGGGTTGCATTGCACATACTACTATAATCGTCAATATTAGGGGTTACATTGCACATATTATACTTTTATCAGTATATCAATGTGTTCTAGCACACCCATGTAAAGCGCCCTGGGACAACTCTGTTATGAAGGGCGCTATATAAAAATAAACTGAATTGAATGGAATATTACTTTTAGTGTCAGTATTAGGGGTTGCACCGCACATACTACTTTTATCGTCAGTATTAGGGGTTACATTGCACTTAAAATATTTAGCGTCATATTAGGGGTTACGTTGCACATGCTACTTTTAGCGTCAGTATTACATTGCACATACTATTTTTAGCGTCATATTAGGGGTTACATTGCACATACTACTTTTATCGTCAATATTAGGGGTTGCATTGCACATACTACTTTTAGCTTCAGTATTAGGGGTTACATTGCACATATTACTTTTAGCGTCAGTATTAGGGGTTGCATTGCACATATTACTTTTAGTGTCAGTATTAGGGGTTACATTGCACACACTACTTTTAGCGTCAGTATTAGGGGTTCCGTTGCACATATTACTTTTAGCGTCAGTATTAGGGGTTACGTTGCACATACTACTTTTATCGTCAATATTAGGGGTTACATTGAACATATTATTTTTATCATCATTGTATATCTTATCATCAGAGTATCATTATACACTCTGCATTTTGCCCACATGCCATAAAAATAACTAAATAGATCTGGACATGTCATGATTGTTAGTTCCACTTTGTAGTTCATGCAGTTTTGCAGATTTAGATCATCAAAAGCCATTAAGTGCAGGTGTGAAGTGCACTGCTAGGACAGTTTGTACCAGGCTCCTAGAAACAGGGCTAAAGTCCCATAAAGCAAGGAAGAAGCCCTTCATTAAGGAGAAGCAGGAAGAGCCTGGCTGGAGTTTGCAAACCAGTAAATTGAGAAATGAGTGAAACAAAAAAATTGTGCTGTGGTCTCTATATATACAGCTGCAGAAAAATTTTTTTTGGTGCCCACCAAAACTTGAGCTTGCGCAATGTCCCTGGATGTGTGAGATATAAAATCTGTACAAGGACCGTTGCCTTGCTCAGTATAGTTGTCAGTGTAGTTTTGTGGCCTGATGATTTCTGCTGAAAAACGGCTATGTTTTATAACTCTGACGAAAAATAATGCTTCACTAATTGAATGGGTTTCCTGTAGTTTGCATGCATGAAAGCAGTATGATAAGTCCACTGGGAGTGTAAAAACATCAGTCCCGTGTATCTGAGCTGTCTTTTAAGCTTATAGAATAATATTCATCCAAGGATCAGTTTCCAAAGCTGGCGTTAGGGACATGGAATGTAAGGAGCCTGAGCTGGTGCAGGAGGTAAAGAGACACTGATTAGATATAGTCAGGTTCGCCTCCACACATGGGTAGGGCTTTGGGACCAAACTCCTGGAGGGAGGCTGGACTCCATTCCACTCTGAAGTTTCCTTGGATGAGAGGCAGTGGGCAGGTGTGGGTTTAGTCATGGCCAGGATGATGATCAGCACCTCCAAGCCTGAGGCTAATGTCCAGAACCTGAAAAGAGGTGGACTGGCCCTCCAGGTTGGGGATGAGTTACTGCCTCTGTCTCTGGGTCACAAGTGAGAATAGAGAAGAATAGAGAAGGAAATTGAAAGGGCAGATTGGTGCAGCATCAGAAATTATGAGGACGCTGCATTTGTCTGTCGTGGTGTAGAGAGAGCCAAGTTGAAAGGTGAAATTATCAATTTACCAGCCAATCTAGGTTATGACCCTCACCTAAGGTCACAAGCTCTTATATACAGGCAGCAGAGATGAGCTTTGCCGCAGGATGACCAGACTTATCGTTAGAGACAGGGTGAGGAGCTCTGACATTTGGGAGGGACTCAAAGTAGATCCACTGCTCCTCCACATCGAAAGGAACCAGCTGAGGTGGTTCAGGCATCTTGGATGCCTCCTGGATGCCTCCTGGATGCCTCCCCAGGAAGGTGATTCAGACAGGTCCAATTGGGAGGAGACCTCGTTGGCAGGCCCAGGACACACTGGAGAGATTATATCTCTCAGCTGACCTGGGAGCACCTGGTATCCCCCTGGAGAGGCTGGAGGAGGTGGCTGGAGAGAGGGAGATCTCAGTATCTTTGCTCAATCTGCTACCTGTCTGATCTGGACCTGGATAAGTGGTGGACAATGGATAGAGGGAGGGATGGATGGATGGATGGGTGAGGATACTGACCTTTTTATTTACAAAGCACACGCTAATGCATAAATAAATGACTGTGGTTCAGAGAATGATCACACAATATTTGCAATGAACATGAAACAAATAGTTACCAAAAGAATGTAGTCAACAACAGAGTGCTAAAATCAATAAAACAAAAAAACCTCAGAAGTACAATCACATACACTCACCTAAAGGATTATTAGGAACACCATACTAATATGGTGTTTGACCCCCTTTCGCCTTCAGAACTGCC
>JABFEA020000048.1:9427778-9446360 GCA_019775915.2 Cyphomyrus plagiostoma | reverse complement strand
TAAGTTCTCCCCAAGCGAGCTTGATGGGCCGAATGGCCTCCTCTCGTTTGTATAGTTCTTATGTTCTTATGTAACAAGATGGATACAGTTAAGACAAGTGCACAGATTTTGTATAAATGGGTTAATAAATGGCAGGAAATTGTTTTGATGTCACCCTAAGGTAGAAAGTATGCAAACCTAACCCAACAGACAGTACAGCTTTAAATAACAACTCTGTTGTGCTGTAAAGTGAAAACGGTTAATCGAAGAAAGGCAGCGCATGTCACTTTGGCAGCAGGAAGGTGCTGCAGCTACACAAATAAAACCTCGATCCCAGAAATTATAGCAAGATATTGCTTTGTATTCAAACTAATTCCAGCAAGGCAGAAAATTAACAAAATGCAACATTTATTTTCTTCAGTTGCTGGTGATTTCATATTGAAAGAAGAATCTTCTTTGTGCAGTTAATTGTGATGATTTTCAGCACAGAGAGAGAGAGAGTAGTGTGCAGAAGCAAATTAGCAGAAGGTTGTTGATAGTTGTTGCAAATCGTGTCATAAAATAAGTGAAACCTTTAAAGTAAAGAAAGCTACATTATAATAGACGTCAGCTAAATGCCTCGAATAATGCTTTTCTCCAAAAAGGATTTAACTATGAGACCAAAATTAGCGTTAAAAGAAGTACACAGCATTTAGCTTCATTTATTTAGAAAATGAATATTCGTTGTTTAGTGGATACAAATTGATGCACAGCCATAAACACATTAATAATTCATTACAAACATACTGCTACCTTGAATTACTGTTGTAGCCACAGAAGACCACCTCATTCAAATCTTGTGATCTTTAAAACTGAAATGTGAGCCTTTTGTTTATTGAGCTACCTTTGGTCCATTTTATTATAAAAGATTTTGATGGATCTTATGTGTCCAGGAAAATCCAGTTTGCAAAACACAGCTATGAATGTTTCTTAAAACGGTAGCAATATATTGAATACGGCCTCTGTATTTTTCAATCTAAATGACTTCACTTTTTTGGTTCATACACTGTACTCATCAGGTGTAATGTATTCTCTATTTGCAGTACCATCTCATTGTGTTTTGTCGATTAATGTCCCCTAGGTGGTAAAAAACAATTTCTGGTAATTACAAGTAAATCTGTGCTGGAACAACATGGCAGCCATCAATGAAGTCAGTTATCCTCCAGCTACAAGTGTCACAGCTCTTACATACACAAATGAACAAACAAAAGTAAGCTGCTGGCATAAAGCTTTTGGAGCATGAATTTATTGTTATGGGCATAATTCTTAGAGTCTATGCTGGAAACACAATTTCCTCTGTGATTTATTAACATTTTGTATATGCTCAAAATGGAGCAATAAACTTGATGAAATGTTATTCTGTACATCGCTACATCTGCTCAGAATTTAAGTCAGAGATAAGTCGTATTATTTGTTTTTATTTTATTCTGGCAGGGCCAATAAATCTGAGAATAACAAGATATGTGTCTTGCCATCTCCCGCTTTATGCATTACGCTTTGTACTACGCTGAGAGTCCATGAGGACACACAATGACGGTAAGGGGTATGTGTGCTGGCCTTAGACACAGGGTCTTATCCTCCCCTTTTTGGACTAATATCATGCATCCAAACAAGGAGTCCAGCAGCACCGGCTTTTAAGGAGTCCAGCAGCACCCGCTTTCAAGGAGTCCAGCAGCACCCGCTTTCAAGGGGTCCAGCAGCACCCGCTTTCAAGGGGTCCAGCAGCACCCGCTTTCAAGGAGTCCAGCAGCACTCGCTTTCAAGGAGTCCAGCAGCAACCGCTTTCAAGGAGTCCAGCAGCACCCGCTTTCAAGGAGTCCAGCAGCACCCGCTTTCAAGGAGTCCAGCAGCACTCGCTTTCAAGGAGTCCAGCAGCAACCGCTTTCAAGGAGTCCAGCAGCACCCGCTTTCAAGGAGTCCAGCAGCACCCGCTTTCAAGGAGTCCAGCAGCACTCGCTTTCAAGGAGTCCAGCAGCAACCGCTTTTAAGGGGTCCAGCAGCACTCGCTTTTAAGTAGCATGGCCTCATGTCCCCTTTGGACTGAACAGTGCCCCAGGCCCTTACAGCGCCGCATGGATAAAGTCCAGAGACACCACGTCAATTCTTGACCAATGCCTGCAATGCTGTGAGCATCATCACTTGTGCAGTAAGTAGAAAAGCTAAAGGAAGTGATCTCGTTCAGGAGCACAAATGAGTAAATTGTGTATAAATATCATTCTGATGTGGTGATTTTGCAGGGAAATAGGGAACTATAAACGAACTGCAACATAAAAATTTGCAGTAAGATATGGTTCCAAAGCACTTTTGTTACTCAGATACTGCAGTCATATATCATATTCACTTTTCCGAATACATATATTCATTAAAATATAGGCATTAAGGAAAGTCATGTCAAAGATGTTCTTTCAGAATATTAATATGCTGGCATAATATGTTAGCGTCTGACCTCCTCCTCATTATCTTCTAGAATGTTTGCTGCTCCATTTTTATCAAAAAAAGTGAATATTCCATAAGGTCTGCAAAAGGATTTGCAGGGATTTTAACCACAGCTCCATGTGGCTCTTCCTGAAGCACAATGTTTGAATGATATCTATAATTCATGAATCAGTATTATTACATCACTGTGACCCTGCACAGGATGAGCAGTAATTACACAAATGGAACATTATTACATGTTTAAACATGTTTGTTATAATCATGTCGGAGTACTGTATGGAATGCTGGGGTGCCCCTGAAGAGAGGTTTATGAACTGAAGCTGTGGGCTTCTGACCATCCAAAATATCTGCGGCAAAAGCAATTGTTATAGATATAACATCTACTATAACATTTTTTGGGACACAGCACTGTGTGTGTGAGTGTGTGTGTGTGTGTATATATACTGTATAACATGAAAGTTACTTTTTGCTTGATTGCTGTTTGCATTCACGTAGAGAGCTTAGTGGGAGCAAAGACCCCGGCACTCTCCACAGTGCTTCTGATGGACCCATCATTAGTTTGCTTGGCGAGGAACCTGTCAAGGAGAATTGATCAAGCATGAAAGAAACTCCAGGGACTGAGCTAACAATGTGCAATCCCCTTGTCATCCTATGTTTAAATTGTGCATTTATTTGCAGTTGTTTCTATGAAAACGTCGCAATAGGACTTGTCCATGCGTGTGTGAGATTTGAGATATCCGGGTGTCTGTTCTGATAAAATTCAAAGCATGGGTGCCTGTCATTCCTACAGCTTCATACAGCAAGATATTCATATTTAGAATGAATTTCTAAATATTCAGAGTTATTTGGTGTGTGGCACAGTATACAATCTGTACTTCTAACACATGCCAATTTATTCATAAATGAATATTTTATCATTGTGTTCACAATGTGCCCTTGTTCATGATTTAAAAATCATGCGTCTGACACATTTGACATACAAGTGCGTAGCCACATAGTGAACCTTCACCTAAAATCTGTTTGCAACCGATCAGGCACTTAGCTAGTTACTAAACGAATGAGTATTAACCCCCTTGTAATTTCTTGTCGGCACAATCTGCTGAACCCCTATGTACATGAAAAATTACTATTGTTAAGGCACAGACGTAATTTTCCACAAAATATGTGGGGCTGTCTCGTGTGCCATGATGCTCTCTAGAAAAAAGTATATTTCTCCTTCCAGGTGGAGTCAGATTCTGTTCTTGGTGAAAAAGATGAAGTAGCCAGGGCTCTTACAGGGAGGCTGACAGCCCAGTCGGTATGTAGGCTGGAGTCGGTCTGTACTAGTGAAACAACTAGTGGTCTTACAGGGAGGCTGACAGCCCAGTCGGTATGTAGGCTGCAGTCAGTCTGTGCTAGTGAAGCTGGAGCTAAGGAGTCAGAGGAGCCCCCTACTGTTCAGGGTGTGTTCCTGTTCTCACCTGCGGTCTCAAGCTGTGGGTATTGAGCAGTAAAGAAAGGTCCTGGATACAACCAGCCAGAATGATGTTTTTCTGCAGTATCACGCTCTCCATGACAAGGTCAGGAGTCTGGAAATCAGGAGCAACCTCAAAATACAGCCGCAGGGTACACCCCGGGTACATTATATCTCCCAGATGGCTTTGGAAGATCTGGTCAGACCCACTGAATGTGTAACTACCAGCAGGAGATACATGACGGCGATGACGACAATGATAATGATGATGGTGATGATGACGATGACGATGATGATGATGATGATAGTGACAATGATGACAACAGTGATGATGATGACGACAGTGATGATGATGATGACAATGATGGTGATGACGACAGTGATGTGTGATGATGTGATGATAACAATAATGATGATGACAACTGATGATGATGGTGATGACAACAGTGATGATGATGACGACAGTGATGATGATAATGATGATGACTCTGTCTCATTTAACCAGCAACAGTATTTGGATGTCTTCACATTTTATTTATTCATTCAAAATTTATTTTTTAACCTTAAACTCTTAAACCAGGCAATGTCCGGTCAAATAAAAATATGTGTGGGTTCATTTAGCCTTTTTATATACGTTATATTATTAATGTTACATTCTATCTGGTAAACACATGGGAAATACAATGAAAAAATATGACAATATAGGAAATGACTGAATACAAAACCTTTAAATATGGAAGGATTTTCATATCACAATATTTCTTTCTGTTTCAGTTTTACTTCACTGCCCAGAGAACACCCTCCACCTTCCAGAACTACATTCCGCAAATGATAGTGCACTAACTGGCTGACACAGTATGGTTTGAATCTAGTTCTGTGTGTGATATTTAAGTAAGTAAGAAAAATTAATTTATAAAGCACCTTCCACAGACAAGTGGTAACAAAGTGCTGTACAGTTGCCTGTCCTCCACATGTTTATGCTATGCTTTCCTTCTCTCTTTGTTTAGATGGTATGAAATAGCTCTCCTTGATATTTAGCTGTGTCTATGTCTGTCTGAGCTGCAGGCATCTATATCCTTGGATTCCTTTCTTCCACACAATAGACAGTGTCTAATCATAACCAGGGTTTAAATAAAGATGGAACCTGGCAAAGCTCCTCTCCGCCTCATGTCCAAATCACACCCTGCCAGAGTGCAGCTCTGCCTCCATATGTCCAAATCAGACCTTGCCAGAGTGCAGCTCTGCCTTCTTATGTCCAAATCAGACCTTGCCAGAGTGCAGCTCTGCCTTCTTATGTCCAAATCACACCCTGCCAGAGTGCAGCTCTGCCTCCTTATGTCCAAATCAGACCTTGCCAGAGTGCAGCTCTGCCTTCTTATGTCCAAATCAGACCTTGCCAGAGTGCAGCTCTGCCTTCTTATGTCCAAATCACACCCTGCCAGAGTGCAGCTCTGCCTTCTTATGTCCACATCACACTAATTTCCATGAGTAGCTGTAAATAGACATTAATTTCTCAAGTGGATACTCCTGCATGGCACCTTGTTTTCTGTCCCGAGTTTATGTGTTTTAACTTATTTCGCTTACTGTTTTGCTACCAAAACTTCACTTATTAGCTAGACTCTGCTAGAGGGAAGATGTGTGTAAGAAGCTATTTGATTATAATCAGAATCGGATAGTTGTTTGATGAAAATGTACTTTCTGTAGACTATTTTTTAAATAAATGTCTAACATATTGTAATGAAACCATTGATAAATACAGTAGGTAAATGTTGATATGGTTGGATATTAACAGTAACAGCAGAGCAACTGGTTGCAGAAATAATAAAACTTAATAATTCATTAAATCAAGGGTGCCCAACTGCAGTCCCGGGGAGCCGGAGCCCTGTGTAGCTTAGTTCTTTCCCTGTTCCACCACAAAGGATACGGCTCAAGAGCTGTATGGTAATTAGCACAGGGAGTTGAATCAGGTGTGTTAAATGAGGGGAACCCCAAAAACATGCAGGGCTCCAGCCCCCCAGGATTGGACTTGGGCACTCCTGCATTAGATCATCACACAATTATATGTCTACCAAACAACTGCATTAAATGAGGCTGGACATATCTGACTGAAGTAACACATCTAACTGAATCTTCAAACACAATGTACATTAAGTATCGTTTCACGTTATTTATGAAGATAATACTATGAGTTACTCCAAGTCTTTTAATGTTCGAGAAATTTACTTCTGCACAACTTGCTTTCTGGTATTTCCTTTGAAGGTTAACTTTGAAGTAATTTAAACAGTTACTCTATAAACTTGATTAACATGAGTAATCAATGGCAACTCGGAGAATATTCCAGTGCTTAAATCAAACAGTGAAGTGGAGTGGTATGCACGCTATTGTGTAACTACAGCTGTGTCTTCTTAATATTTTTGTATTTGAAGCATATATTTCTATTAAATTCATGTGGAAAAAGCTGTTCAGTAGATGAGCTGTTGAACAATGAAAACGAGTACAGAATGAATAGCTTTTTAGTATATTTATTATGTATTTTGACTAACTAAAAGTAGCTCTTTGTAAAATTTTGGTAGTTACCTTACGTTTTGCTAAAACCATGATTCAAGATTAAAAGTTCTAGATTTTTATTGTCATATGTATTAGTACAGGATGTACTAAAATACAATGAAATTCTTATTTACATGTCTCGTTTCAGCCTGACACTTCAGTATTTTGGTAGTTATCGTTTACTAAAATACATTGAAAATTAACTTTTGATGTATTATTTAATATTTTGATTATTGTCTATAATGACTTCTGATGTACTGCATAATACTTTGTATGTGACTACTGGCAAAAGTTAAGTGATATGTGCTACTGGCTAATTTTAGCGCTGAGTTCATCTGTCCTCTGCTCCTCCATCACAGTCTGGTATGGAGCAGCTACTAAACAGGACAGGAAAGGACTGCAGCAGGCTGTACGGACCGCTGCCCTCCATCCAGGACTTGTACTGCTCAAGGACTAGGAAACGGGCAGGAAAAATCATTGCAGATCCGTCACACCCTGGACATAATTTCTTCCTCCCCTCTGGCAGGCGCCACAGAACTCTGTACACAAACACTACCAGATACAGGAGCTATCACGATGCGGAGAACATGGACCAGGGAAACAGGCGAAGGACAGCAGAATAGGGGTAAGATAAAAAGATTCAATGGGGAAACGCAGGGGCGTAACAAGGGCGACAAGGCACGACAGTGCAACAATCCACGTAATAATGCAATGACAGACCTAAGGAAACAAACTCTGACGTGGACTTAAATACACTGAACTAATACGGACAATTGAAAACAGCTGTAAAACACTGGGAATCAACATGACGTTAACGACGGGGGCATAGCACAGGAGGATCGGCACGATCAGGGTGCGACAGGAGTAGCTTCTTCTCTCAGGTCATCACCCTCATAAACGGCTAAGCTGTGTCACCTGCCTTCTGTCAGTTTCTCCCGTTTGCACTCTACCTCGCACCTTACAATTGCACAGTGTTACCCACATGTGTATATTTATAATTTTTCACATTTTTATTTCTTTTATAGTGTAATTCATTTTTTGTGCAGTGTCACTTATTGTCTGGGTACTAGAGAGTCTCAAGCTGCCGGAAAAAAATTCCTTGTGTGCCCCAGCACACTGGGCGAATAAAAGCTGATTGAAGCGTTTAGAAAATATTCAAAAATAATGATTTGAGTGTCAACCAACAACACTCACATGCATCTTAATGTTTCACCATGCCTCCTATTACATAATAACATGTAGCCATAGCTTAAAAAAAATAGATAAATGGAGCAACAAGTAAACAGCTAAAGAACAGAAGAGAAAGCCAGACATGAGGTATGTCATGGATCCACAATGGCTGAATGTGTATCTTGCGATTTACCGTTCAGGAGTTGGAGTAGGGCCAATTTAATTGCCTGTGACTGTGGGGGTTTAGCCACAGCTGACAGCTGAACACATGTTAAAACCAGTAGCTTAGCATGACTCCATAAGGATATCAGTATTTCTGTGAGTTGTGGCTATAAGAAGTGTGTGTGTATTTTAATCCTGCCAAATGCACAATCCTCATCACTGTTCATATCCTGTGGTGCAACATCACCAAAGCTGCCAGGGTTCTTTGCACCAATCCATCTTCTGCTCACAGTTATACACGGATATTTAAGTTACAGTTTTGCTCAGTGTAGAGAATCTCAATTTAAAGTGACAAAACAACACAGAACGAAAGATCCACTGTCATAAAGATCCACTGCCATATTAAGCTTGCAGTCGTCAGTTGTGCTTTGATGGTCACTTCAAAAGCTCTGACATTTTGAAATTTTTCAGATAAAGCTGTTGCCAAGAATTCAAAGAACTATGGCATACTGTATTTCTGTAATACAGCCCAAACCTAGTAGCAAATTCATTAGATTGCTAGTATTTGTGTTTGTTGCAATACATCTGCCCTTTTCGGGTGTGGAGGAATGTCATTGATGTACTCATGCACCAACTTCAACTGTCTGTGTCCATGGTAGTATGTAGTAGATAGTAGGTACACAAGAGTGCATGTACACAACCATGTGTGGACCACAGTGACAGACGGAATGGTAAAGTATGAACCTGGCTGAACACACCAATGTTAGCATTGCTGGGTGGGGATGTCATATGTAATTTACAGCAAACCATAAAAAAGCAACCAATTGATAAAAACATTCATTGTCAACAGTTTTTATTACTGATTATTATCAATGTTATTGATTAGTTGTTGCAACCCTAGAATTAATTAATTGATAATTCATTAATAAAATTTCTGTGGTAAACAGTATTATGCATCTGTCACGCATTTAGGGGGCACAGAGCAGGGAAGCAGGAGTCAGGTGAACAGGGCATTTAAAGAGGATAACACACTGAGGAACACGTAACCACAGCACAATGCTAAGACACTAATGACCGGACTGGGGAAACATACTCTAACTCGTACTTAAATATACAAGACCAATTAGACACAACTAGGAATGGCTGATAACATCGGGATTCCACATGAGGTAAATGAGGGGGCGTGGCACACGGGAGGATCAGACAACCGAGTTGGAGACCCCTGTTCTAGAGGTTTCTACTATGTAGTACAATAGTCATGGAAAATGAAAATTTTTTTACATCCATTAATTTATTTTATTTTTAATTTTTTTATAACAAGATTTATATTCATGTTTATGATGCACATAAGTTATGGGCCTCTATCTGTGAGAGTATAGTTTGATGTCTTGTAACCTAAAGTAGATGGGAGCATATTGATGAAATACAAAAGTTAGGAACTACATGTAAAAGCAGTACCAAAATTTGATCTTTTCTTACACCCCAAACTAGGAATAATTTCTGGCAAAAGTAAAGGATAAAAAACAGTAATAACTTAGAACTTTTCTTGAGACCGAATAATGAAAAAAGTCTTAAGAAAACCATTTACCCTTTGTGTGGTAGTTCTACGGAAATGGTCAAACAATGAGTTTGCCATTAGGCATGAATAAGCACTTAGTGATTCTCATATTCTTAAAAGAAGGAACTAAAAGAAGGAAAAAGGGGAAAAAAAACTTATGACTGCTTAAAACTGATTAACCGACAGCCTATACTGTCTATACCAGGTGGCCAATCTTATCCACAAAGGGCTGGTGTGTGTGCAGGTTTTTGGGATAACCTGTAGGTCAGCTGTTCAAACCCAGGTGTGAGGACTCCTCAGCCAATCAGTCTTCTAATTAGTAACCTAATTAGGCAGTTGCAGCAAAAACGAGCAGACACAGTAGTCCTTTCTGGATTAGATTGCCCACCCTTGGTCTATACAGTACTGATGAAATAATTATTATGGACAGACTGACACATCAATAAATTGAAATAAATACCCCCTAACCTTTATGATCCAGGTTATTGTAAACAGAGACCCACATTCCTCCTTCTTCAGTCCCACCTGAAATCATGTCCAACCGTTTCATAAAATTTGATATTATATGGTCTATAAAAGTCATGCAGCTGCTCAATGATATCCTGGTTGATCTGTACGTGAGGTCTCCCTTTTGACTTGCCTAGGCATCGTGGTGAGCTGCTACTCTCTGGCTTCTTCAGGCAGGGGAAGCCTTTTGTCTTGTTAAAATAAAAGTGCTTGTCTGTGACGATGCGTTTGAGCCCCAGGAAATCCTGCACCCGGCCCAGCTCTCCGGCCGGATCCGTGATCAGCCGCTCGCCGCTGACGAAGTGCATCTGGGAGAGGCGGAAGTACTGAAGCCAGTTCTCCAGGTGTAGTGTGTAGAGGCCAATGCGGATGGCATTCCAGGAGGTGTCCACCGTCCCCAGACTCCTGTTCTTAAAGGCCAAGTCTTCGAAGCTGGGGATGTCGGGCTTCTTGGACAGGGTCTGTGTGTAGTCTGAGATAGCCCTTGTCACAGGGTTGCGAACTACTACAATCAGCTTGGTGTCCCGGGACATGCTGGAGATCCGTCTCGGAGCCTCCTGTGTCACAAAATAGCTGGGCGTCTTCTCCATGGTGATCTGGCTGTCCAGAGTCCTGGGCATCAAGCCCCTGCACGTGGAGAGCAGAAATCAAGAAGTAAGTATATTTTACATGCTCTAACGATATAAACGGAAAATTTTCAGTATATATCCTTAATCTATTTGCTCTATTAGCGTATTCAGCCTTCGTTTCACAAATGTTGATACTTCATAAAACATATTAGGGCCAGACCGAGGAAACAAACAAATATAAGAAATCGAAAATAAAGTCATAATATTACAAGAAAAATAACTCATAATAGTACAAGAATAAATTCGTAAGTTTAGGCTGTCTATTATTTTAGAGGGGAGATATGAAAAGGCTACGGAAAGTTTCTCCCAGCCCAGCGGTTTCCGAAAGGGGGGGGAGGGCGTTGCAAGATGATTTGCTGAATAGGTCTATAGCATAATGTGAAAAATATATTATTTTAACTGTTACCATAACCGGGCTACTGTCCTAAGAGATGGGAACCTTCATTTCATGTAGACTGAACCCAGAAAACACCTGAAAGTGAAGCATCTGTTCACCTGATTCACCTACAGACAGCTCACGTCTGTATGGTGCCGTCGTGTAAGACGATTCACCTCCAGACAGCTCACATCTGTATGCTGTCATCATATCAGACGATTCACCTACAGACAGCTCACATCTGTATGGTGTCGTCATATCAGATGATTCACCTACAGACAGCTCACATCTGTATGGTGTCGTCATATCAGATGATTCACCTACGGACAGCTCAAATCTGTATGGTGCCGTCGTGTAATTCCCTTCCTTAATTTTGTGATAATTTTTGGTTGAAAATAAAATCACCCTGTCAGAATACTGTAAATGAGGCAGAATTATAGACAGATGGTTTATTGACTAATTTCAACTAATGAGAACAAGAAACCGGCTGTGCCTGATAAGTCAAGTATACAAGAAGAACCAGGCAGACAGGCATTGCATTTTCTACAAAGCTGACTTAATACATTTTATACTATATAGTTTGAAACACAGTGAACAAAGAAGCAAACACAAACAAAAGTGTACTGCTTATAACAACAACAATAATGTAAATATATTTTGACATGCTTTTAGGTACTATGTGTTTTTGACAGAGTAGTAGTGAATTACCAGTGAGCCTAAATTTTTGTTGCGGGAAAGTATATTTTTTAAATAGTGTGATACTCTGCCTAATTGTTAATTCAAAGCTTTGCAAGTTTTTTATGTTTTGAATGTGGATTAGACATAAATTGCACGCTTCTAAACTTTTTTCAAATACTGGGTCTGTAAGAACAGAATATATTTATCATCACTGACTGCGGTGGCAAAATGGTAAATAAGCTAATGAATGTGGTTATTATTTAATACATTCTGGTTAAAGTTTTCAGCAGTGCTGTCTCACATCACTGGGGTTGGGAACTGAAACCCTGCCCCCACTGCGTCTGTCTGGCATTTGCGCGATTTCCCCTGTGTCACCTGAGCTGCTTCCAGGGACTCTCTTTCCAGTGACCAAAGGCATGCAGTTAGGCCACAGTTCCTGTAGTCTGGCTCTTATCTGTCCCAGGTGTTCCCCCTGCCAAATGCCCTGTGCTGCCAGGGATAGCAAGGGGGTCCAGCTCCCATTGACCAGGAAAAGCATTTAGGGGCAGATGCAACTAATGGACTAATGGATGGCTAGGTGTTCTTATTTTGGAAAAATTAAATGATCTGCAAGACAAAGAACATGCATAATTAATTTAATATTTTTATGTGAAATAAATGTTGTAAAATTTATTGAAAGTAGAGCAGTATTCAGCTTGTTGCACTTGGCCACAGTCATTTTATTCTTCCACAAATGAGAAAGTGTGAGCAAGCACGGGCGAAACCGGATCACCCCAGTCGCACTGCCAGTTTTCTGCCTGACAGGTCACGCTTCTGCTGGGCCAAACACCATGTCCCCAGTAACTGATAAGATGCATAGTTCCGAGACCAAGTGTGCAAAGAAGATGTGGAGAGAGAGAAGAACCGGGATAATCCAAATACAAGCAGCCATAAAAATTCTGCAAAAAACCTAGACACAGAACTGACCAACACCATGCATGCAAGAGTCTGGCCAAGTGAATCTCTTAACTCAGAAACAAAATGTCAGCAAAGAAAAGGCAGATCCTGAGTCAGACCAGCAGACAAAAATAACCCAATAAAGGAGGAAGGAGAACTCAGGTAGCCAGACCTGCTATCAGAGTGATGGGTTGGAGTCCTGAGCTAAGCTGGCTGCCCCAGCTACATATAGCCTGAAACTTTAACTTCTGATTCAGACTAAAGTCACAAGGAACTCCTTGCCTCACAAAATAGTGCTGAAGATGTAATACTTCCTATCTAATAAAATGTTTTAATATGATTAATCTTCAATGGAATTCTATATATATTTTTTAATTACATAATGCAAATAATGAAAACACATATTTGAAATTTTCATCCACCCATTCATCCTACTGATTATCCAGTGCAGGGGTGCAACGCATCAGGAATCTATACAGAGACCACATGTTTACAGATTATGGGTAGAAACCTACACAAACACGGAGAACATGCAAACTCCCCACAAACAGAGGCATGATGATGTCAGGCGAGGGTGACTGAAACATGATGTCATTCCACTGAAAACAGTTGTCTTGTGTGTAAATATACAGTAGCCTCAATCCTCTATTTATTAAAGATTTTTTGATTGATTTATATTTATATTGGGTGATAAGGCGGTGTAGCATCAACACTGTTTATGGTGGGGATGGGGCGCTGCTGATCTCAGCTTAGGACGTTTTAGGTTGGTGGAGGGAATACTATGAAGACCTCCTCAATCCTACCGACACACCTTCCAATGTGGAAGCAGAGTCTGAGGACTTGGGTGTGGACTCCCCTATGTCTGGGGCAGAGGTCGCTGAGGTGGTTAAAAAGGGGTGGATGAGATCCGCCTGGAGTTCTTGGCTCTGGATGCTGCGGGGATGTGCTGGTTGACATGCATCTGCAGCATCACGTGGACATTGGGGGCGGTGCCTCTGGATTGGCAGATCGGGGTAGTGGTCCCCCTCTTCAAGAAGGGGGACCGGAGGGTGTGTTCCAACTATAGGGGGATCACACTCCTCAGCCTCCCTGGTAAGGTCTACTCGGGGGATCTGGAGAGTTGTCGAACCTTGGATTCAGGAGGAGCAGTGTGGTTTTCGCCCTGGCTGTGTAACAGTGGACCAGCTCTATACTCTCCACAGGGTTCTGGAGGGTTCATGGGAGTTTGCCCAACCAGTCTACATGTGTTTTGTGGACTTGGAGAAGGCATTTGACCGCGTACCTCGGGGAGTCCTGTGGGGAGTGCTCTGGGAGTATGGGATGTTCGGTCCCTGCATGACTGGTGTCAGAGATTGGTCTGCCTGATCGGCAATAAGTCGTAACTCATTTCCGGTGAGGGTTGGACTCAGTCAGGGTTGCCCTTTGTCACCGATACTGTTCATAGCTTTTATGGACAGAATTTCTAGGCACAGCCAGGGTGTTGAGGGTGTCTGGTTTGGTGACCTCAGGATTAGGTCTCTGCTTTTTGCAGACGATGTGGTTCTGTTGGCCTCATCATACCGTGACCTTCAGCTCTCACTGGAGCAGTTCGCAGCCGAGTGTGAAGAGCGGCTGGGATGAGAATCAGCACCTCCAAATCCGAGACCATGGTCCTCAGCTGGAAAAAGGTGGAATGCTCTCTCCGGGTCGGGGAGGAGGTCCTTCCCCAAGTGGAGGAGTATTTCGGGGTCTTGTTCACGAGTGAGGGAAGGATGGAACGAGAGATCGACAGGCGGATTGGTGCAGCGTCAGCATCATGGTGAAGAAAGAGGTGAGCCAAAAGGCAAAGCTGGGTATCTGGGGTCTCCCTTAGACATAGGATGAGGAGCTCGGTCATTCCTCTGCATTGAGAGAAGCCAGATGAGGTGGCTCGGGCATCTGCTTTGGATGCCTCCTGGATGCTTCCCTGGTGAGGTATTCCTGGCATGTCCCTTTGGGATAGAGGCCCAGGGGAAGATCCAGGACATGCTGGAGGGACTATGTCTCTCAGCATGCCTGGGAATGCCTCGGGATTCCCCCAGAGGGGCTGGATGAAGTGGCTGGGGAGAGAGAAGTCTGGGTTTCGCTGCTGAGACTGCTGCCCCCGTGACCCGACCTTGGATAAGCGGAAGATAATGGATAGATGGATGTATAAATATATATTGTGGGGTTCTTTTTCTTGGGGGGGGGGGGGTAGGTCAACACGCACAGCCCTGGTTTGGTGTGCATAATTAATTTTAGTTTTTCAGGTATTTTATTTTTCGGGCTTCTTTGATTTAAGGCTAGTGTTTGATCGAATAATATTTATGACGTAATTCAGTAACAGACAGAATTTAATGTGGGTCACATGCTTTACCCCAACATTCTATTGACTGTTTAAATACATTAAATTCACTCAAATTCAAAACTGAACATTTGTTCTGTCTATTTTTAATGGTAGGCCAGCTAAAATCTCAGATCCTTAATGCTCAGCACTATTATGTACCATATTACAGTTACAACAGCTTTGGGTTTAGCAGGTTAAAAATCTCTCACTTCTGCAATGTCAATGAGCAGGATACATTTTCTCTAAAGCAGTCCAGCTTAAGTACCTCACTGAATGGTTGCCATCAATTACTTCTGTGGAACCAGATACCTACAAATTTAAACCAGAAATGTAAATGTCGTAGGGTGTGGACTTGAAAATGTATTTTAAATGAAAGACTTACTGATTGTATTAATTGTGACAAAGTGTTTAATTAAAAATAGAAAGCATTTGGCAGACAGCAGCAATCATGTGTTTTGTTGTCTGTTTACATGTACTTTTAAATAAAATAAAGGTAAATCAATTTATAAATAAAAACCACAATGAGCAGCTTTATGAACTGCATATTCTATCAGTTTATATTGCATACGTGTGACTTTGGCCTTTTTTTAATAGACACCTGAATGGCTTACAAACTGAATGCTAATCCTTTGCACTGACATCTTTATTACAAGAGCTTTGGCTTAATGTGATCTTTTCAGCATCTCATGGGGTTTATCGGCATGATGCCATTGACTAAAATAAAAAGTCTTCAATTAATATGAAAAGTCTGTTCTCACCAATGCGTGTAGCATGGTAAATGATTTTACTTGTGCATTCACAGTAAGATGACAGATTAGGGTGCCCTACGTATCATTTGACATGTTGTAAATGATAATAATGAGAAAAATAAAAACCTCTATAGATAAAGCTATTTTTCTGCCTCAATAGCTAATTGAATAAGACACACAGTATACTACACTTTGATCGTGGTCCCATTAGACATCCAACATTATAACAGTATGTATGATTTACTTTTGCTGTGAAAACAGATATGGTGCAAAAATATTTTTTTATAGCTGTCTCTATTTTGGTCACAGGATTTTATTATTACAAATAGTCAGTTTAACCTTTATGATGTGTTTCTTATGTCACGTTCCGTGCTGTGTATATAAAGGGAATTCCAAGAAGTGCTGCATGTCCCTTATCATTAATAGAAAACAAAATCTATTGCATTGTGAGCTGATTTTCTGCCTCAAAAAGTTGTCTTAGCTTTTCCAAACATGCCATTAACATTGTGCATTGCCCTTTCCTTCCTAAAGCAGACCCCTTAGGAATAATTTTATTACTTCATTAATTTCTAGAGTAAAGGGTCTGGTATAAAGTTATAGAAGCACAGATCCTAACTGCTGAAAATAAACAAACATACAAATAAATAAATACTTCAAAAGACTAAACTTTCCATATTAATATGTGGTTTTACTTTAAGTGTTGCTTAAAAATATAACTCCATAGAATTTTTGTAGGTGCTCAATAATTGTAGAAAGCAGTTTCTTATTGATGACAGAGTTGAAAATGGAGGCATGACATAGTTCTGCAATCAATGTTTTCAAGATTGTAGCCAAAAGTGAAGAAGAAATTAAAAATAGGAAGTTGGTTCCAAGGAAAATTAAACTGCGAGGATAAATGGGTGGCTGGGAATTCTAATGAATTAGGACAATGAGCTTCAAGAAGGACAAACGAGATGTTTTCACATGATTTTTTTTCTAATGTTGAAGGGAAGTGAGTTCTTTTAAAATGCATTTTTTAAAATAATCTCTTCCTTTCCCTAAAATAGAATAAAGGCAAGCAGTTCTTCAAATCTGCCTTTGACAAACCTTCCTTGCTAAATCTTCCTGGAATACAAATAAAAAAAAAACACAATTAAAATTCACTTCTGGCCTTTGCCGAATAGCAACGTGGTAGAGTGAAAGTAGAATCCCTGAGCTTCCAGCTATGCTATTGATTCTTGGAACCTACTGTATGCTCTCCTTCCCTTCTAGCAAGTAATAAATGTGTTTTTACCTGAATGCTCTGAATCTTTGTTGTAACATGTAACAGTGAAACTACACTTATTCATTTGTTTTACATTCCACTTACATGCCAATTTGCACAATCTTTCTCAATTGATTAGGTGGTTATTTGTATTTACCTGTATGTCTTAATTTGAGACAGCTTCACACAGCTGCTGCACATTCATGATGTGAACCTCCGGTTCCACCACATCCCACAGCTACTCAGTTAAAGTGAGATCTGGTGACTGTGGACACCATTTGAGTACAATGAGCCCATTATCATGCTTAAGGAACCAGTCTGAAATGATATGACCTTTGTTACATGCTGGAAGTAGCCATCAGAAGCTGGGTACGCTGTGGTCATTGAAGGATGGACTTGGTCAGCAGCAATACTCAGGTTGGCTGGGGTATTTGAATTGTGCCATGAAAATATCGCCCACACCATTACAGCATCAGCAGCCCGAGTTGTTGATACAGGGGCAGGATGGATCCATGTTTTCATGTTGTGTATGCCAAATTACTACCTGAGGAATGTTGCAGCAGAAATTGAGAATCATCTGACCAGACAACGGTTTTGCAATCTTCCTTTGTCTAATTTTGGTGAGCCTGTGCCCACTGTAGCCTCAGTTTCCTGTTTGCACTGCTGCCTACATTTTGTTCTAGGTGCTCGAGGTGTGATGAAATTCTTATGGATGATTTATGATGGTTTTGCGTTGAGTCCTTCATAGAAATCTAGGGATTGTTAACTTATGTTACTGTTCGCTCAGTGTGACACTAAGGCACGCATTAAAACAAACAGGAAGTATATTCTTGCTGTGTATATGGAACATAGCTCTGTTGCCTGTAAAATTTTATGAACTTTTTTGAAGATGAACAGCTGTTTCAGACTTCTTTTGGTTTCAAATTACTACTGTAAACTATTAATTTAATAATTGCAACATTAAATAAATGTAAATGAGTTCAATTCTAACACTGAGCCCAATCATGGGATTATCTGAGGGTGGACAGAGCAGATTAATTAATCTTAAACTTGGTGCTTTGGTGAGCCAAAAATGTGAAGGTTTTATTTCTATAATTATAAATGTAGATATTTATTATGTCTGCGATGGGCTGGCCCCTCGTCCAGGGTTGTTCCCTGCCTTGTGCCCGTTGCTTCCGGGATTGGCTCCGGACCCCCCGTGACCCAGTAGGATAAGCGGTTTGGAAAATGGATGGATGGATATTTATTATGTAATTACTATTCACTGTGCCAGTCAATCTTATAGGTGAAATGTAGCAGCTAATAAAGTAAAAATATGCCAATAACACAATAAATCTCTCTTATTGCAGTAAAAGTCGATAATGTAATAAATTGCCAATAATGTAATAGCTTATCACATTATCAGCAAAAGGTTATGATGTCATTGGTTTAGAAAATGTACTACATCATTGGCAGCTATTACATTACTGGCTTCTACAGGGCGCCAGCTTCTGAGGGGGTGCCAACTTGCCAGTCAGTTTCACTTTGCCTCAGACAGGGGGCGTTGGTGATGGTCCTTGCCTATGGCGCCAGCTTCTGAGGGGGTGCCAACTTGCCAGTCAGTTTCACTTTTCTGGAAAGATGTGCAGCCCCTTATTTATGCTGTACTAAGACATTTATGCGTTTCAGATATTTTATCTCTATCTATAACTGCTGAAGTGCACTCCGAGACATGTACAGCACACACTACTGGTACACGGCTCCCAGCACTCCGAGACATGTACAGCACACACTACT
>JABFEA020000048.1:9407846-9421972 GCA_019775915.2 Cyphomyrus plagiostoma | reverse complement strand
GGTGACAAGAGATGCAGCCAGAGAGATTTCTCTAGGTTCTCTTCTTTGTGCCTTCCAACAAAGCAACAGCAGAGATCAAGATCACGTCTGGTAGATCTTAGTCAAATGGGTTAACAAGCCAGGCGAATGACTCACTCGGCAGAGTGAGAATCGTGGCAGTCCACTTTAAGTGAGAATTAGCTCCACAGTGGTACCGGCAAGCCACAGAATGGCACCAGATATGGCGCTAGCAGCAATTTCCAAGAGACACAGCCAGAAAATGCTTCTGGGTTCTCTTTTCTCCCTTCTATGCAAAAACGTACCTGTTAGATCTCCGTTCTGGGAGACATGCATGCATAGAATAGCCAAGCAAAATTCTCCGTTACGGGAGAAACTTTACCTTACTAAGTGGCGATAGCTAACTTATAAGGTAGTGCAATCAAAGTAAAAAGTAAAGTAACATCAGTTACCGGCTCTCAGACAGTAGACTGTCAATAGGCACCTCGTTAACAGAGATCACAGTCTTACCTTATCAGATCGCGTGAGGGATTAAAAGAGGACGATCGTGTGCCGCGCTCACAGTTATAACTAGTAACGTGGCACACTCACATGTGATTTAATGTTTTGTTATAGGTCTATCTCAGAACTCGCACATGCGCGGATTATATTCCAGCCCTCTGGGCTAGCCGTCTGGCAGCCTTTCTTGAGTGAAACAGAACATATATTTTGACATAATATATAAAGCAGTAACCAGGACAAAGTTTTTTTTTATTCTTTTAAACTATAAAAGGGCTACATATTTACATCATTTTGTTTTTTGGAAATACATTCAACTGACGTCCCAGTTATAAATCACTGATTGAAAGGTAGAGCCCAAAGATTTGGTCACTGAGGCCCTACAGCAGGGCTATTCAACTCACGGTCCTCAAGGGCCGACCCCTGCTGATTTTCCAGCCTTCCTTCACCTCTGAGCCTCTAACAAATCAGAATCAGTAATTATTAAACTAACTACCTGAGAGAACTGAAAAGAAGGCATGGATTTGGAATTGAGGACCTGAATTGAATAGCCCTGCCCTACAGAGTCAAAGAAAGGTAGCAGATGCAGATTCAAAAACATAAATTGTACATGCAACGTAAAATCTGATGTCATAATGGACCAAGCAGCCTGTTAGTACTATTTTGACTCTGTGTGGGTTTGTGGTTACATCTGCAACAGCACGATGTAATCAAACACTCCAACCAGTGCAGTCAGACATAGCCTCATTATATTAAAGGGCACTTACAGGGCAACCACTAATTTATTAACAAAGTGGATTCAGAACTTTAAAGCCCCAAGAGGAGTTATACAATTGGACCTTTGAGGCAATGTATGCTACCTATTACAGGAAGCAACAGATAAGAGGCACGTCATGGGTTCCAGTCCACAGGGCACATGCAAATCTTCAAACACACAATATAGACTATTCAGAAATTCCAATTTACATTAACATTGCAGTCTCAGAGTCACACATTGTCATTGTTTGCACGCCACATCACCAGCTACTGCAATCAAACACTCCATCTAGCAATTTTGACTTTATTCTTCATTTATATATTTATTTTAATTTCCCACTGACTGATCTTTCCTTGGAACAGGATCCTGCAGCTAATCACCATCAGAGCATTCTTTAGAATCCGCCTTGAATGAAAGTCAATTACCAACTAACAAGAAACAATTTAAGAAGCAACGTCACTGGAAAGGAGGTCAGCAGATCTGTTAATCAAACTAAATGAGAAGTGTAAGCCTCTGGCAGCACTGGGGAAAAAAAGAAATATATATTGATTGCAAGAATCTCATTCTTGGTACTTAACAGAGATTAAAATGTAGCACGATAGCAATTTGGCTATCCAGAGAAGAGATGAAAAGTGATCACATGACCACAGTCCATAATTATGGCAGTTTATTATTCTGATTTGGTTAGAACTACCCTTTGTATTCTGGGCATATATAAATTCACAAACTCCCCAGCGGTGGCTAGGAGCAGGAGCGCTGATCAACCCACCATGAATCCATGAAATATCCAATGTTTTTAAGATCATTGATGGTTGATTGATAGCAGTAATGGGTTTCATCGGTGAAGAAAGTTCTCATCAGAAACATTTAATTAATTTCCTTTCTTTCCTAAACAGTTCTGCTGGGTGGTTCAAAAAATAATTCTGAAATTGTGTTTGAGCAGCTGCTACTTCAGAGCAGAAAAAAACAGTGCCAATTTCGATTATTGTTAACATGAAGGGAACAAAATAATTATAATGCATTTGAGATGATTTACTCAATGCAGCTGCCAAATAAAAATATATAGCAAATGCCTAAGAATAATTGGCATTCTTTGCATAACAATTTCAAAGTATAGCCTACATACATAAGAAAAACATTATGTATTTCATGCTTGTTGCTGAGTCTTTGGAGCCAGAAAGGACCTTACTTTTTGATTTTATTTTTTCTGAAATATCTTTGTTCCAAAGTCAAGGTCAACACTGGTGCTGAGGAACAGTAGATGACTGACATTAGGGCTGCACTGGACTCGGCACTCTGTGATCCGAATGATAATCTGTTAGGAAGAGTGACAGGAATTTCCCGCATCCTGAATACAGTCATTAAAAATCATTGTCCATTAGACGGCAGTGAAAATGCCCAAACTATGCTGAGAGGCGTTAACCTAGCGGGCAGCAAAGACCCCCCAAAGCACATGAGAGAGCAAAGGGAGAACATACAAGGAGAACGCAGGGGTGGCACTCATGTGATGCATGCTGAGTCACCACGGGATGGAGTTATTAGTGTTAGTTTAACACACTGCATATGCTATAAAAAGGTATTAAATGCGTTACGTATCCAGAATAAATCTAACTTAAATGTTAATATCAGCACTTACAACGTCAGATGAACCAAAAACAATTAAACTAAATTTCAACACTTTTTATGACTTCGATTCTCTGTCACAAATTATCCTCAGACTCATTCTGATAATAAATCAGAGTTTTTAGAGAGAAAGACTTTCAATAAACTTTGACGTTGGGGACACAAAGATGTTTGGTCCAGGTCAGTGTGACAAAAGATGTTTTGTTTTGTGTTTCCGGAAAGCATCTGCTGTGTGTTATGTACACATGAGGATTATAAACATCATGAGGATAATATACACATGAGGATTATAAACATGTAATTCAGACAGTGCAGTAATGCTGATCAGTCATTCCTGAGTTCAATCCCACAGTATCTGCATGCACTCTTCTGGATCTCTATCCAAACACTATCTTCACATTCTTGGACTTAGTGCATATTGCTGCTGCTGTGTGTACACATCGGGTTTTTATGATTTTTTCATTGAGCCATAAGTAATGAAAATGCATCGTACCTGGTATCAAAATCATATTTAAATTTCATCAACTTTATTATTAGTGTTGTTTTTATTATTATTAATATTATATTCATCATTATTATTTAGTAAGTTCAGGTATACTTATGTTCCTACAGTTGCTCATGTGCCCTGCTGGTTGTCGGCGATGCTGCATCGCTGTCAGGGAAAATCAGTAACGAGCGCATTGCCTGTCTTAAATTATGCACGCCGTGCTGGAGCCGCCGTGCCAGCTCAGTGTTTGCTGCTGAATGGACACCGTCCACCTGCTACTCTTCACCGGACACTGGCGGCGGCGTTTATGAGCAAAACGATTAAAGAAGCTTGTAAACGGCGAACGCCGCGCCGCCCGCTCCGCAGGTTCTCCTACTCCGCCCAGGAGAGCAAAATCAATAGTCCTGATGCATCGGCACTTTCCCTTGGCTGTAAAAATGGAAAACAGTTCAGCTATGCAATAATACGCTCTTCAGTACAGTGCAGTGCACAGCTTCCGGCTGTGACTGTATTTTTGATAAATTATGATTTGCAGGCTTCTGTATCTACGTAAGCACTTAAACTCGCATTCAGTTGCAGTTGCATTAATTTTGCATAAAGGTAATTTTGGACTGAACATTGGTTAATAATTAAATAAAGTTTACAGTTTAATAAACGTCCATACGGATATTTAAAAGTTAATTATTTAAAAGTTTCAGCAATCAAAAATGTATAGCGTAGTTATCATGCCCAAAGATAAGAACTGCATGTCCACACCGGAAAAAAGCATTTGCAATTTAAATCTTTAATTCATATTAAAGTGGCACGTACAAACTCACAAGGCAGTGACGCATATTAACTTTGGTGCACTTAATTAACAGTTACAAATCGTTTAATTATTCATTTTGGCTGTTTGTGGTGCATTTATTGTCTTTACGGTGTTTATTCCAAAGTAATGTAACTCTGCATATGTTTTCAATATTACTGGGAACTGATTGACAGGAGAGGAGAAATGGTTTGTTTATTTTTACTTTAAAAAGGTGAACAGCCACATAAATGGCTTCTCTTTTAAGAGCGAGAGCTGATCCCGGTAACCACTACAGTACAGTCACAGCTCATTATTCCAGACATTCTCATAGGTACATCAGTGTAAGTGCACTTTTACTGTAACAAAATGACCAATCATCCAAAAAAGACAGAAACCAAAATAGACCACCTTTACATTTCAGTACTAGAATTTCTGTATTTGGCCAAACTGAGCTGCATTTCTATTCCATTTTCTTAAAGATGTTTAACAAATGCAGGTAAATCTTCGCCGAGTAGGGATTATTGAAAGTAATGCTGTATCTGCCTGCTGTTCTGTGGCATTTTAAACACTTAATGGCACCTTCCATGTTTACAAGCTAGCCTCTTCTGCCTTTGTGGCACCTGGATTGTACTGTGCACTTCCTTTCCTTTCTGATCCATTTACTTTGTGTTTTCATGGTGGCTATTGTGCTGGGAGTCTTTGGAATACTACCGGATGCCAAAAAAGACTGCAATCAAAATATTATCTATAAATATTCATATGTATGTTTTTAAACCAGACTCTGGTGTTGCCAAAATTATATTTCATTTGTTTGTTTTGCATGTCTGTAACTTCATTTACTGCAGGTCTGCTAAAATCGTAATATGGATTAGCATCTAGAATTAAGTGCTTAACTTAGTATCTAGAATCATACATGATTACGTTCATAGGTCTAACAATAACAAACAGGATTAATGATAATATCATTACATACAAATTAAGATAAGATGGGAGCATTAAATTTAAAAATGTAAAATATGTATCGTAATATAAGGACGTATGTTAAAACATTTTCACAGCAGGATGACAAATTGCCAAATTTGTATTATTATAGAATAGTAAACCATTTAAACATTTTAAATTTTCCGTGGACTAAAATGATATCCTTAGGGTTCTCATAATCTTTTTGTTTTATTTTTTCCCAACTACTCTAGGTTTTTATGATTTTTTCATTGAGCCATAAGTAATGAAAATGCATCGTACCTGGTATCAAAATCATATTTAAAGAATCCTAACAAGATTTGCAGGATTCCTCTTTGAAAATAGATCAGGCGGGAAGCCTTACTGTGCACTCAGGGTCTGAGCCACCTAATGGGCTCCCGCAGGCAGGCAGTGCCTCCGAAATGAAGACGGTAAAAGTTATCGACCCACACGGGGGTTCAGCTGTGGGGTGGGCAGACAGTCCCTGGCCACACCCCTGGGGGTATCAAGCTAATAGGCTAGTCTTTTTTGCATCATTTGATGATTATTTTTGGAGGGGGGCACAGGCGGTCATGAGGGGAGCATAGATTCTGCCTCCCTCCCATGGCACCAACACTGTACTGCATCAGTTGCTCCCTGAATTTCAGCTGTATACAGTGGCCTAATACAGTGACGTACCACTGGAGGTTTTAGAACTAATATTTCTTTGCTGAATAAATTGAATAAATTTTAAATACGTTGTACTACCACAGCACCACAAGGTGGCATATTTGTTTTCCCTGTTGGGATATTACAGTCCTGCTTATGTTTTCTCTGTCTGACCTGTATGTATATTTTAACAGACACTTCTTGGCAGGGTCATTTTCATTGTATCTCAAGCATGTAAATGAAACTTTCCAAAATAAATAAATCAAGCAATATTCACAATTGATTTTTTTTCTTCTCTTCTTGTCCCTCAGCTTATAAAAACATGTTGTCTAATATTTCTGCACATATACATAAACTTTATGAACTACACTGATATTCAGTTGTTCTTTTTTTTTTACATTTTTTAAAAAAAAAACTAACCTCACACTAATATACTGCCCACTGCACTGTAATCACAGTTCCATCCTATTCCGCTAAAACACATTAATCCCCCAACTGTGCAGAAATGATCATCCATGGTTACAGACTCACAACTCCAGACGTTTCACAGACGCTTCATGGTATCCCTGCAATTCCCTGTGCCTCTGTGATGCAGGTGAGACCAGAAGCAGGCATTCATCAGGCATCTGCATTCCACATTTAGATCTTTCCATTAAGGTCATTACAGGTGATATTTGTCTCGGCCATTATCTGATAAGCTTATCGGGGACAGTTTTTGCTTATAATAAGATGCACCCAAACTCCCTAAGACCAAACTTCTGCTGGGTTATGAACTATTATAGTGACACTGTATAAGGTGGCTTTATCCAGAGAAACTCTGATTTACACGTGTGTAACAATTAATCTGAAATACCTTCCTTAGTGGGACCACATGGCCCTTAATGGCACGAGAACCAGCAAATTTCTGCGGCCTCATCTGCCACTGTACCTGTAGAGTATACTGTAGACACCCTGATACAAGCACATTATGCTGGTCTCAGGCAATGAATTTACTTAAGAAATAAACAGGAACCAACAAAACCTCATGTCATCAGAAAAACACCTTTAAATATACACAATGCAAACTCTAAACTAATTTCTAAAGAAAATACATTAAAATTAGTTAGATATTGTGTGTATAACTATACAAATATTGAAATTTCAATGGAATTTATACACATATACACGCACACACACGTGTTTGTGTGTTTATGGTTGCATATTACTAATATTTTTTCTTCCAATTATTTTTCGGAAAAATCAAACATTCATCCCATGACCATGCAATTCTCACCGTGTTAATTCAATGTGAGGACTGAATAAATAATTAAAGTTCTAAATTTAAAAGTTATATTAAACTGAACTTTTAAAATCTGTTTGGCAAGAAGTCTTAGAAGTTTCTGCTTTTCTTTAACAAAAAAAAAATAGCAAAATATTTAATAATGATAAGCTATTAACTGTACGCCATAAAAGTCGAACAAACATAATATAAACCGGGAAACCACGAGAGTATGTGTAAAGCACGGAATCCCGCAATCGGCTCACAGCGACGTGGGGGGGCCGTAATAGGAAAACCAGCATCTCGAGCCGTGGTCCGATGCCATATGCATGAATGCAAAAGAGAAACCCAAGCGTACGAATTTTAAAATGCCTTATCTGAAGAGATTCATTTATTGCTCACTGAGTGGAAAACGGCACAATGTATCCGAGGAGAAAGTTGCTTACCTGTACCAGTCTAAACCTCGATCATAATTTCTGTCAAAGAAATGCGGTTCTGTTCCAACCGCTCGGACGTCTGGGTGGATCCTTATGAACTCCAGCACCGCTCTGGTCCCCCCTTTCTTAACGCCGACGATCAGGGCATTGGGTAATTTCTTGTTTCCATGTTTTGGGACGATGGTGATATTAATCGATCTCAGATTAGTCGGATTAATACCGCGCTGCTGTGTACTGCGTGAATCGGCGTTTTTGGTTAAGTTGCGATCTGGAGTTTCTTCCCGGTGATCAAGACGGACACCCGAGGTGTCACCCATGATAACTTTGGTGTCCGGGCGCATAGTGCACTGTGATTTTTGGATAAGTTTTTTGCTTCCTATATTCTGGAAGAGGAGGCACCTATGCTCTTCATAACTCTGGCTTTGCATGATGGTGTCGGAGTAAAATATGATGCTATAGCATAAATAAGTAAAGGACAAGGATAAGGTAAATATGAAAATAAATCTTCGCGCTTGCTTGTTTGCGGACGGCGCAACTCGGCTGGAGAGGAACCTATATGCCATTTCTCCATGGATTAAAGATCAGCATCTCTCTCCATCTGGACCCTTCCCTGGGTTTGGCGATCGTCCGGGACATGGGTAAGATAAAGCGGCGTCCCAAGATACAGCGCGCAAAATGTACTCCGAAAATGCCGATGCGAGACACACAAAGTGTGTGCGCTTTCAGAAAAATGCCACATTTCCCCAAAAATACAGCCACCGCAACACTTTCCGTGGCAATAATAATAATAATAATAATAATAATAATAATAAGAAGAAGAAGAAGAAGAATAAAGTGTTGCTTATGCCTTTAAAAAGTTCACTTCATGCATTTTAACAGAGACCAAAAAATAAACGGTCTTCTCAGAAAAGACACTGAACTCCCTTGATTTAAAATGTAAATATCTGATAAACTCCACCAACTAATATCCCAGTGCCGAAATCCCTTTGCTTATTGAAATAAGCCGGAAAAAGGCAAATTTGCGTTTTTGGCAGCGTCTCCTAAGCGGCACCGCGCCAGCCGCTTGCTCGACCTCAGTTTGCGTGCCTTTGCACCCATAAGACAGCAAGAATGTACCTCCCAGACCCTTATCTGCTTTTGTCAAACTTCCCAAGATTGCGGTGCATGAGCAATGCGATGACGACTAATACTGGTGCCATTTGACGTCACATCGCAATCTCCGAACGTGTCATTAAAGCAATACTATTTGCACAAAGAAATTAGTAACAAAACAAATAAATATGAGAATGGTACTGAAACTAATGAATAGATAATATATTAAAATGGCCTTTTTATATATTTATATTATAAAAACTTGTTTCAAATGTATATGTTTTCCCCAAAATTAGCATATTTAATGCAAGTGACTGGAGGTACAGAGTAGGTAAGTGCTGTTTTTTGTGTGTAAACATAATCTTACTTGGAATGATAGATGATCTGAAAGATGCAAGTATATTTTCTCAAATAATAGATCTGTATTTGAATAATAGCAATTCATTAATTCATTCATTGGTTTACCTTTGCTTGTTGTCTGTTGTCTCAAATTAATTTGCCTGTTTTCTCACGGAATTGTTTTGATCATTAATGGAATCATCAATGAAGAAGAAGAATTATAACAGCTATATATGTTATTATACCATAATTATAATTCCCAACTGTTAGATAAAAAAGTATCACATGAACAGGATACTTTAAGACTTAAGTCCAACAAAGTCACAAGGATTCCTAGCTTTAACTGTCTGATTATTGAAATGGATCCTTAAAGCCAGCGCTTAACACATGCATAATACTCAAAATTAGTGGAAAAAATACCAGTATGTGGCATGTTGCACCTAAGTAAGGTTTTCTGCTGTAAAATGGATTAAGTCTCAATAAACAAGCACTTGTAGTAACTGACACCCCTGACTTTGTAGGTGTGATGTGCCTGTGAACTCACAGCATGCACTCAGGTGCTGCTTAAATCTATTGTTCAGTTCTGCAGTGGCACCACTGAGTCTGTTTCTCCAATTAGCTGCTCACCCACGATGGACAGGAAATGTAATTGGAGGCCAAAAATCAATTAGGTGCCCAGTAATACGACACTGATCTGATGTGTCCCGAGAAGCAGGAAGTGCATGAACTTCATTAACCTATTCAGACAGCTTGGTCAATGCATTACAAGGTCAACATTATCTGTGTAGGTTGCTGGGTAAAATTAAGACTGTTATTGAGATCTGGGACTTTCTATTGAAACAGGCATCATGAAATGAAAAAGGTAAATAAAGCATGTGTCAGGTAACATAGTACAGTGGTACCTTGGTTCTCGAACTCACTAGAACTCAATTTTCTTGAAAGTCGAACAAACCAGTTTGACCTAGATCTCGATCTGAATATTATAAGTCGAACCGTGAACGCCGACCTAATATAAATTGTACGCGCCAAGAAATGAGTCATACTACAATGCAATACTTACTTGAATGCCTTCTTCACAGACTAGACGATTAACCAAATAAAGCAGCGCAACATTACAGTAAGTAACAATAAATAAACCACTAACTTACGTGTACTATTTATGTAATTTATTTAAACTTTATTTTAACAAGTAAATTAACTGAAAACCAGTTCTCAATGCTTTACGCGATATTCAGGAGCGATAGCAGATTACGCATCGGAACTGCCTGAGATTCAAACGTCATGCGTGTAACTAAACTCTTCAGCCAATAAGGGCAAAGGTGTGTCGTCACGGAGGTGGTTTTAGTTTGTGCAGCGGGGTGAGAGGTCAGCAGTCGCTGTGTCTGAACTGTCAGCTGTCGCTGTGTCTGTACTGTCAGGTGGTCAGATGTTCCTGTGTCTGTACTGTCAGCTGTCACTGTGTCTGTACTGTCAGCTGGTCAGCTGTCGCTGTGTCTGTACTGTCAGGTGGTCAGATGTTCCTGTGTCTGTACTGTCAGCTGTCGCCATGTCTGTACTGTCAGCTTGTCAGCTGTCGCTGTGTCTGTACTGTCAGCTGGTCAGCTGTTGCTGTGTCTGTACTATCAGCTGTCACTGTGTCTGTACTGTCAGCTTGTCAGCTGTCACTGTGTCTGTTCTGTCAGCTGTCACTGTATCTGTACTGTCAGCTTGTCAGCTGTCACTGTGTCTGTACTGTCAGCTTGTCAGCTGTCACTTTGTCTGCACTGTCAGCTGGTCAGCTGTCACTTTGTCTGCACTGTCAGCTTGTTAGCTGTCACTGTGTCTGTACTGTCAGCTGGTCAGCTGTCACTGTGTCTGTACTGTCAGCTTGTCAGCTGTCACTGTGTCTGTACTGTCAGCTTGTCAGCTGTCACTTTGTCTGCACTGTCAGCTGGTCAGCTGTCACTGTGTCTGTACTGTCAGCTGGTCAGCTGTCACTTTGTCTGCACTGTCAGCTTGTCAGCTGTCACTGTGTCTGTACTGTCAGCTGGTCAGCTGTCACTTTGTCTGCACTGTCAGCTGTCACTGTGTCTGTACTGTCAGCTGGTCAGCTGTCACTTTGTCTGCACTGTCAGCTTGTCAGCTTTCACTGTGTCTGTACTATCAGCAGATCAGCTGTCACTATGTCTGTACTGTCAGCTGTCACTATGACTGTACTGTCAGCTTGTCAGCTGTCACTCATTTCCTTACTCAGAAATTCACACAGGGTCTTTCTAAATGTCTAGAGAACTGAACCTGCAGTCCAATTATGACACATTTAGCCCTAATCAAATTATAATTAGCAATCAGAAATAAACAAGAAAATATAAAATTGTTACCCGGCCAGGCTGTGCCCCTATTTGCAGCCAGTTTGACAGCTGCCAGCTTCTTAATAATAATAACAACAAGAAGGTCAATGCTAGCGGCTTCAAAAGTTCATTAATGTGAATCTGAAATGACAAACATGGACCTCTTAAATGCATTGATTGTTATTCTTTTATTACTAGTAAAGTGAGAATTGTTTCATAATTAAATCTTTATGTATACTAATGCCCCAGAATTGAAACTGTACATTTTGCCTAATCTCCTTAATTTTCAGCATGAATATGCAAGTCTTTCAGGGTGAAATTGGTACATGGGGCATAAATTGATCTAATAATGCCAGTTATGGATATTTAATGATAATTTGACAAGTAATTCTGGGTCATATGGCTGAGTTCTCTCTGATTGCAGCTGTGTCATCTACATAGACATTAGAGTAATTTTACCCACTTCTATATTTTTGTTTTAATAATGAGACCGGAAGCTCAAAGTGTTTCCTTGTCCTTGCTGGTGATGGATCCATAGGTCTAAGTCACATATCCAGAACAGGGAAGTAGGCAGTACAGGGCGGGGGGACACAATGCCGTGGTGCGCGATTGGCGAACAAACACATTCACATATTCAAATTTAGAGAGATGAAACCTGTGGATTTCATTTGTCTGTTTATCTAAGCTTGGGAATGTGAGAGACCATGCAAAAACAAATTTAAATTGAAGACACTGGCAAAATCAATGTTGTTCTTCTTGAAAAAAGTTCTGCAAACATAATAGCAATTGTGCTACAATGCTGTCTTGATGGACAATCACATATATTCATTGATGAGGTTCTTTTAATTCTATCACTGCTCATATACATCATACTTGGATGCAGAACATCTGTCATGTATACCAGATGTTGACAAAAAATGCTGAAAAGAGGAGCTCTCTGTCTCTCCAGACAACCAACCATTGAATCAGCTAATTGTAGCTGACATTTCCCCTGTGTTGCTGAAATCAAAAATATTTTGATGTATTGATTTGCTGGCTTGCTTACAAAAGGGGGGAATGGTGGTTTGGAAATGTCACCCTTTGGTGGTATGGTTAGAGAGTCTTTGTGGAGTGATTTCCTCTGAGTGAAGTCTTTGTGAGACCGTCAGTGCCAACTGCTCGCAGCACGTCCTCCTGTGGGAGGGAATGATCAGTATGCAAGATCCCCTCAAAGTTTTTCTCCTGGAAAATAAGCCAGGACATGTGTTGGCAAGCATGAAAAGAGACAACCAGTATGGTTTGCAGCAAGACTTCATCCCTGTACAAAAAAGCTGCCAGATAAAACTTCATAATCACAAAGTATCCAGATAAAAGTTAGAAGGTTAACTGTAGTAATATATGACATACTTTTTTTCGTTCTGTGACCTACAGCACAATATTTGTCTCATACTCACTCATTAGCTAATTTAGCTGCAGTATGTCTTAGCTATTTGGATTATTTAGACAAAAATATCAGGACATCTACAGGAACTTTTATGACATCCCATTCTACACACATAGCCATCAATATGGATTTCCTAGGCTTTCCACAAAATTTTCCAATGTGTCTGTGGGATTTTCCCTATTCATCCAGAAGAGCATTTGTGAGGTTATGCCCTGATGTTGGATGTGAAGCCCTGGCTCACTGTCCCCCTTCAAGTTCATCCCAAAGGTATTCGATAGGGTTGAGGTCAGGGCTCAGTGTGGGCCAGTCAAGTTCTTCCACACCAAACTTACCCAACCATGTCTTTATGGACTTTGTTTTGTGTAAGGTACAGAAAAGAGCCTTCTCCAAACTGTTCCCGCAAAGCTGGAAGCATAGAATTGTCCAAAATGTCTTAGTTTGCTGAAACACTAAGAGTTCTCTTCACTGGAACTAAGGGGCCTAGCCCAATCCCTGAAAAATAACCCCATACCATTATCCCTTCTTCAGAAAACTTTACAGTTGGCACAATGCAGTCGGGCAGGTAACATTCTCCTGGCATCTGCCAAACTGAGACTCATCCATTAGACTGCCAGACAGAGAAGTGACAGAACACATTTTCACTGCTTGGGTGCTTTGTGAAGCTTGGCATGGTGCTTGGGTCATCCCATCTGAAGCTTGGCATAGCGCTTGGGTGCATTACACCATCCCATCTGAAGCTTGGCATGGCACTTGGGTGCATTACACCATCCCATCTGAAGCTTGGCATGGCGCTTGGGTGCATTACACCATCCCATCTGAAGCTTAGCATGGCGCTTGGGTGCTTTACACCATCCCTTCTGAAGCTTGGCATTGCACTTGGGTGCTTTGCACCATCCCATCTGAAGCTTGGCATGGTGCTTGGGTCATCCCATCTGAAGCTTGGCATGGCACTTGGGTGCTTTACACCATCCCATCTGAAGCTTGGCATTGCGCTTGGGTGCTTTACACCATCCCATCTGAAGCTTGGCATGGTGTTTGGGTGCTTTACACCATTTAATGTATTTTCTATAAATTAATTGACAAAATCTGTTATCTGCTGGTCTGGTGGGGGGGGGGGGGGTGGTGGTAAGCAGAATCTCGTCAGGACACTCAGGGCCCACTCTGCTGCTCATCTGCGTGACACTTTTACTTGCTACACACATCAATATACTACACGTCATAGTAGTATAAAACGGGATTCTACTAAATGACTGTTTCACAGTCTGAATGTAATGGGGTGTTAATTTAAAAATATCAGCAACCTCCACAGTTTTCTTAGCTGTGCTTTTTTAATGCATAATGCTAGACTTTACTTACTCCCTGTCTCATCTCTCCTGTGGGGGCGGGGGGCCGCCGGCCCCCCGCCCGGCGGCGCACGCGGGCGCGCGCGGGGGGAGGGCGCGGGGGGGGCCCGGGGGGGGGGGGGGGAGGGGGGGGCGGGAGGGGGCGGGGGG
>JABFEA020000048.1:9362562-9373676 GCA_019775915.2 Cyphomyrus plagiostoma | reverse complement strand
GGGGAGGGGGTTCGGGATCGGCGTACGCTTTTGTTCACGGAACGCTGAATGCGCCTGTCTCTATTGCCGTGAACAATAACATGTCATACCCATCCACACTATTCAGGATACAGATGGCAATGTCATTTCCTTCTGGGATGACACTGAAGGTGTTGGTTTTCTGACTCGTGTGGAGTCTTGAATCTTATTACTCCATGATTAAGTTTTCTGAAGTTAAACAAACATAAGTTTTTTTTTCTTGTGTATTTTGATCACTAGATTAGTTGGAGCAGGAAGGTGACCACAACAGAGACGTCATTGTAGCAGGAGAGACAATTATATGATTAACGCTGACATTTCATATGGCATTTGAAGCCTGTTGACCTTTTTCAATGCTGTTTACTGCATTATTATAGTTAATCAAGAAAGGTTGAAATCACATCACAAGCGAAATGTAAACACATTTGCATTTTATGCTTAAATGACCATAAGCCCTAAAGTGTTTCTTCTGAACTTCTGTACTTCTAATAATATATATACATACACACACACACACACACACATATATACATATATATATAGGGTTTTCACATGGGGTTAACGAGGGGGCGTGGCACATGGAAGGAGCGGACGATCGTTGCATGACAGTGCTGCTGCTGCATGCATTTGCAACAGTTTCTATAAACCTTCATTGTTTAAAAGACACTGCACTAGAGCTCGTGCTTTTTCTGCCGTATTTTCCCCCGTATTGCGCGCCTTATAGCGGAAGACCCAACAAAGTTGACCAAAGCAGTGCCTATCTTTAATTTCATGTTCATTGTATATACATATATATACAATGATCATACTTTTCATTCAATATCATCTTAGCTTTTAGCGTACGAACATCAGTACTTCAAAATATAAATTTTACAGACATTCGGTGTAAGGATAGAAATTGTTCATTATATAAACGCCAAAGACAATTAAAAAAAAAAAAGAAAAAACTTTTTAGGCAGTTTGCAGCGTTCACTCAATCTGTTCACCAACAGCGATACCGTTAGCTTTCATTCCATATATTCCGAGTTTCATTGTATATATATATATATATATATATATATATATATACATTCATTCCATATATATCAAAGATGGTTAAATATTTCCTGTTTGGCACGCCATTTTATATATATATATATACACACACACACACATACACACACACACCCACACAGTTGTGCACAAAAGTTTACATACCCTGGCAGAATTTGTGATATTTTGGCCATTTTTCAGAGAATATGAATGATAACACAATAACCTTTCTTTCACTCGTGGTTAGTGGTTGGGTGAAGCCATTTATTATCAAACAATTGTGTTTGCCTTGTTTACATCATAATGACAACAGAAAATACCCAGAAAAATGTGAAGGTTCTGGAATGGCCATCTCAGTCTCCTGACCTCAATATCATTGTGCCACTTTAGGGAGATCTCAAACGTGCAGTTCATACAAGACAGCCCAAGAATGTACAGGAACTGGAGACATTTTGCCAAGAAGAATGGGCAGCTTTACCATCTGAGAAAATAAAGTGTCTCATCCACAACTATCACAAAAGACTTCAAGCTGTCATTAATGCTAAAGGTGGTAATACAAGGTATTGAGAACTAGGGTATGTAAACTTTTGATCAGGGTCATTTGGGTATTTTCTGTTGTCATTATGATGTAAACAAGGCAAACACAATTGTTTGATAATAAATGGCTTCACCCAACCACTAACCATGAGTGAAAGAAAGGTTATTGTGTTATCATTCATATTCTCTGAAAAATGGCCAAAATATCACAAATTGTGCCAGGGTATGTAAACTTTTGAGCACAACTGTATATACACAGATGCTCCTCTACCTACAAATGATGTACGTTCCAAACGGCCGTTCGTTACTTGAGATCTTCGTAAGTAAATATTTAACATAATTTAAGGGTATACGCAAGTACAAAGAACTAGGGTGTTAGGAGTATGCATGTTACGCTTTTGCACGGCGGAAGTAGCAGCCAGAAGTTCTTTTAGGCAGAATTGACGTGCAGAAAAAATATTGATTTTGCTAACAGGAAATGGGAGCCCAATGAACACAGTTTGGATGTCTGAAAGTTCATAAGTTGAAAATTTGTAAGTAGAGGAGAGTCTGTAAGTATATGTCATCATGATGCATTACAGATATCTTCATAGTGCATTATAATGGTCAGTATAAGCCATTATAATGCAAAATTAAGGTACCTATATTGCATTATAGATGAGACCTTCATAGAGAATTTATAATGGATAATAAACATGTTATGCCTTTTTATAAATAGTTATAGCCATGTTTATAAAGCTTTATGAATGTATTATAATGCATTATGCACTAATGCTTTAAGTATTACCTATTGTTCTTTACAATATTAACCAAAATATGGTTCAACTTTATACCTAGTTATCTTAATTTAATCTGCATCATGACAACCAGGTCAAACTGGACAACCTGTTTTTGCTGGTACATGAACAGTGTGGACCACATATTTATTCAAAACAATCCATTTATCCATTCCTCCATATATCCATCCATCCACAAATCCTTCAACCACTTATCCATGCTTGTCTGGATCTTCAGAGTACATACCGAGAATTTTAAACAGTGTGGGGCATTTGGTTGCTTTCCTAAAAATGTGTGAACTTTTTAATTATTCACTTGCATTTTGCATGTGTTTATTGTTTATCACTATAGACCTACCATTGTACCCGGTCTTCTTGTTTCAGGGTGATTTGTACAAACCTGTTCTTGACAGGAATTTAAGCAAGCAATTATTTTTTTCAATAAATTATAGAGACTTTAGCATTTTATAAATTATTCATTCTTTCTCTCTGTCTGGGAGTCACGTAAAATAATCCTCCCCAAGAATCTAGCCACTGTGTGTGCAATTTACCTTAAGTAATTCAATCTGACCATTAATCAGCCAGTGATTGTACTTCAAAATTCTAGGCACAGTGAGAACATGAAATCAAACAGGGCCAGGAATATGAATCAAACCCTGAGCCTGGTGTTGTGAGGTCACACTGCTCCAGTGTGTATCAAGTATGTCTATGTAATAAATGACATATCTATTGAAAACAAACGAAAGGAATGTTAGAGAAACCATGTGGGATGGACATTTTGGATTTTTTTTTATAATACACCTAGACTCACATGCATCAACCCACCTTTCCAATAATTATCTGGGACAGGGTAGGGAAGGCCTGGAACACAATTTTTATTTTATATGCAGCGTAATATTTGATATATGATAAAGACAATTAGAACCAGATGCTTAGTTTAATTTCCATCTTTTAAGTTATACATCTCTGGCATAAAAATGAATTGAGATATTTGAACTGTAATTTCAATTGTATTTTTATATAAAAATTATACAGTAAGTCACAAAGACAATAAAAGGATTAGCATAAACTGTATAAAACCATAAGCGGTTTAATGATTATTAAGAAAATGCCATTTAAAAACTGCCCATCTCTAGGAGCAAAGTATCTAACCTTAATTGCGTAAATAAAGTTACACTACATTAGAATAGAATAGAATAGAATAGAAAACTTTACTGTCTGCTCCCAAAGGTAACAGAAATCCTCCTTTTGACATACATAGTATATACATGACATTGGGTGGCTTCAGAAGACATCATATTTATACTCCTGGCAGGTAAGTAGGCCTGTTTCAGTTATTGCTGGCCTGGATCATTAGTTGATGAGTCATTATGGTTCCATCGTGACCTGAAACTGCTCTATGGATATTCTGAAGTGAGATCGCAGTACAGCGGCTGTTTCTTTAACTCTTCAAGATGTACAAATCAAAGTGGAGGGATATGGCCAAGTTCCTCTGGGCTTCATCCTCCTGTAATGAAATAGTATATCCTCCCTCCTTGAGGACTTCTTGATGGACAGGAGACTAGTGTTGTGGGCTATTGTTGAATCCTCTTTTGTCCTTGTTTTCCCCTGTTATTATGTTTCCCTTCTGTTTTTATGAGACTTCTGTCCAATCAGGAGCAGAGTAATTCCCTGGTGAGCTGTCCCTGACATCAGGAGGCATCTTGGTAGACAGCATACTAGAGGGCATCTTTAACAGGCTTTAGTCTAATGAGAGGAAATGATAATGTTTTACTGTAGACGTGCTAACCAGGATACGAGAGGGCGTCTTTAACAGGCTTTAGAGTAATGAGAGAAAATGCTAACAATTTACCGCAGACGTGCTAACCAGGATACGAGAGGGCATCTTGAACAGGGTTTATTATCATCTAATGAGAGGAAATGCTAACGTTTCGCTATACACGTGCTAACCAATATAAGAGAAAGCATCTTTAACAGGATGCAATGTAATGAGAGGAAATGCTAATGTTTTACTGGAGAGATGCTAACAGCAGGCTGCTGAAAGGGATGTTTCGGAAAGCTTCAGGAACCTGTCTGACTGTGAGAAGGCCTGCTGTTGGGCCAGCATGCAGCCATTGGACCTTCACAAGAAGGAAAACACCATGATAGTTATTAGACAGACAATGCGATTATGGTCATAACCTTCAAGACCCCCATATATCATTTCCTACCAATTCAAGGACCATTAAGAATTTGGTTTCTTCTGAAATCGCAATTATAATCCTGTTTTGGTTTTTGCAGACTTTGCTTTTAATTCTTCAAAGCAGTTTCTTTAAAGCCCATGATTGCATTACAGAAAATATATTTGATCAACTGAAGGACATGAATAATCCTGCTTTTTAGCTGATGGGCCCAGTTTCATAAGTGCTTTATAATCTGGGGGCAGAGTCTTGCACGGCTTAACATCCACAGAGAAGCATCTGCCTTCTATAGCCTGGAAGGACTTTGCTTTTATCAGCTGCTGTGCTGCAGTTGCATGACTTGATGTGCAATTGTCTTGCAAAAATGACTCTGTGTTATGCTAAGCATAGCATTCACAGGAATAAGAGAATTACTGTGGCTGTGAATTCATCTACAAACCCAGTTGGCCGCCCTTATCCATAAGGACTGCTGTAATGCAGCATTGGTATTTCTGGTACTATGGTCTGGGAGACAATCAGTACTGTGGTGTACCACCTACAGAAAATGGATTTGCTCAGCTATGAAGTGGCTAATTTTAGCCATTTCGGTGCTTTTGTCTGTGGTTGAGCTGTGTGTTTTCAGTGTCGTTTCAGTGCTATTCTCTGCAGTTGACACTGAGCTCTGTGCTTTTTTCTGCATTTGATGTTGAGCTGTGCATTTTCAGTACCGTTTTAGTGCTTTTCTCTGCAGTTGACTTGAGCTGTGAGTTTTCAGTGCCATTTTCAGTGCTGTTTTCTGCATTTGATGTTCAGCTGTGTGTTTTAAGTGCCATTTTGGTAGTTTTTTCTACATTTGACTTTGAGTTGTGCATTTTCAATGTCATTTCAGTGCTTTTCTCTGCATGTTCACACCTTTTGTACTCCACCCATTTTCCAGTCACCAAAGTTTGGTAGGAGAATGTAGCTTAAGAGATGATGCAGACAGTCTGTCCTACACATGGACATGAAGGTAATGACCACATCCTGCAAATGTACACTACCAGAGAATGCAGAGTCTTTTATAGTTACAGCATTCTGTTCAGAAATTACAATTTTCCCCATGTCTTCTGCTAATAAGCCTTGCTGTATTTAACTGTTTTTTTGTTCAAGGTAATTGTGTGACCACAGGAAAATGTCAAAGCACATACTTTAAATGATCAACAAAGCTGTGAAATAATTCATGTTAATCATGTTCGAAAACAGCCCTGCGATGGGCTGGCCCCCCATCCAGGGTTGTTCCCTGCCTCGTGCCCGTTGCTTCCAGGATAGGCTCCGGACCCCCCGTGACCCAGTAGGATAAGCGGTTTGGAAAATGGATGGATGGATGGATGGATGGATGTTCGAAAACAAAAACGCACAAATAGGACAGACCATTTTGCATCACTCTTCTTGGGAGAGAAGCATAAAATGCGCTCTATGTGCTGTACATGCTGTACATGCTGTACGTGATGTATGTGCTGTACTTCTCTGAGTATTTAGCTTGTGATGGTTCAGATACAAAATTTAGCTTGTCGGTTTGTAGGTTTCATAAAAAAAAAACCCACAAAAAGCACTCAATTAATCCAGAATAGGCAATAAAGTGATAAAATGTTTATCACATCAAAGTTAAACGTGTACCATGCTCTTCTGTCAGAAAAACACAATGTGTTGTAAGCCCTCGATATCTCTGAGTGCCAATGTAAATTCTGAGAAAGGCTACCACCCAGTGGAGAAGTGCAATTTACTGTTTCAGGAGCTTATTATTTGAAAATCATATGACCCATTCCTAAGTAATAACTGTTCTCTAAATGTGAAACAGAATAATAGAACATGAGTTCAATTAATTATGGAGCAAGCCTTTGACAAATGAAAAGATCTAAAGACTATATGAAGTCAGAAAAATTACTTTAATTTAAAAATTAAAAGCAAGTATTTAGTATTTACGTACTTGATATTGTCATTACTATATTAATGTTACGACTATAATCTTTAGATTATTTGATCCTTCCTTCATATTGTGACAGTGTGTGGCTAATATCCATACAATATCATCATGTCTATTAAAAATCCCTTCAGCTTGTCATGATCTGGGCAGTCCCTGTCCTGTTCCTGCTTGGCCAGCAGGTGTCACTGCTGACCATCCAGCATTCACCTTTTGGTTCCATTACTCAAACTGTTGTCTATCGCATGTCATTAGTTGATTGCCACAATTCATATAATCTCACCCTCTTGGTATATATGTGCCCGCTTGTGCTTTCCTCCTCAGTCTGGTCATTGTCTGTGTTATCTCAGATTTTGGTGAGTGCGTGTGTTTCTCCGTTTCCTATCTTCTGTAGCCAGTTCTTCTTCTCCATACCCGCCTTCTGTTCTGACACCTTGTGGTCCCTTCGTTTCTGTTCTATTTTGTTATTAATATAAACCCTGTCAGTGTTTTTCCCCAAAAGCTGTGTCTGGGTTGTTGTCCTGCGGTTGTGACACAGCTATAGCGCCTTTAGTTATAGAACCTCAGATAATCTTTGACTATCTATACCATTAAATCCTTTACAGGTCTGTTTCTTTGGATTTTGTTGAAACATATTTTAGACACCTGGTATCTATTCACATCCATTCCAGTTATCTATTATTCCTTGACATTTTGCCTGCAGAGAAATTTCACACTTCAGATCAGAGAAATTGCCAGAAAAAATAATAATGTCCACTTACTGCAGCACATAAAATATAACTGACTACATCTATATGGACATAATCTTCTTTGGACATTTTGGCAGGTTGAACATTTAAGCCTTAAGAATCCTGAAGTTATGTTCCTGAATTAGTGGCTTAAATGAAATTGCTCCATTTAAAACTTCTGCGAGCCTACCTCTCAGTATTCGCTAGAGTTGATCTGATTTTCACCCAACCCTTTCAATGCCAGTTATCATTATATACTTTTACATAGCATACACTATACCTTATATTCACTATACTTCACACAACCTTTGGTAGCTTAATCGCTGACCGGTGAGCAGGTTGCAACAAAGGCTGTTACTGCAGGTTAGTTTGAAGCAAATAAAGCCACTTGCTGCCATTTGATGAAATCGATGAGATGAGATCATTGGCGATTGTTTTTAATTAGTCAGAAACTAGAAATTGGAAAAAATGCAAATATTTTGGTACATTTGTATTGTTATAATGTGCAGTTTGCTTTAGGATCAATAAGTTTTCATTCTTTATCTATCTTTCTCTATCCATCCATCCATTACAATTATGGTGAGGGTTACCGTCTATCTACCACATGATCACCAGGGGGCACTGGAACTTGTCCCAAGTAACAAAGACCACACGGCCTTGCATGCCAGTGCTGAATAATTAATTTTAAATAGCACTGATTAAATATGTATCGTTCACTGATTTTAGCAAAATGAATAACTGAATAATTGAAAGCATATTATACAAAAGTAAAGCTAAATAAATGAAATAATGTACCATGAGTCATACCTTTCTGTGATCAAATCAGAAATGCTATACTTGTGTTTTTCACATCTACAACTAATCAGACATCATATAAGCATTGTATAGTGACCACTGTTCTCAGACACCATGACTGATCAGATGTACCAGTTCTAAAAGGCTCTTAAATCAGGGATGGCTTCTTGTGCTGTCCTCACAGTAAGGGAAGCTGTTGTCCTAGATTGTCCCCCAAACAAGACTTTAAAAATGCTAACACTCGAGGACTTTCCAAATTTTTAGAGTAATTTCTGTTGCTAATCTTTAACCTTGTTTATTATATAAGAAGACATTTTGGGCATTTTTTGAGTATTGATCCAGAGGTGAAAACAGTATGAATGGTTTTACTGTTGGAGAGAATGTTGATGAATGGCTCTCTGGGTATAATCTGTCACTGCTGGTGATTGTGGAGGGTAGCGGAGTGTGGAATCTTTCTGGGTGTAATGGAGGCCATGTCAGGCTGGAGACTCAGGCTGTGATAGAGCTGAGAGGAGCAAGATGCATAGTTACAGGTCCTCAGACCACTCAAGTCAGTATATGAACCCTCCGCTCACACTGGTGTCACTCTAACTAAAAACTTTGGAAACTTTGGATTTTTGGAAAGTAAAAACTAAATTTATCTACAATTATTCTTGTATTTTTATTACATGTAATACAATGTAGGTTAAAAAATCTAAGTAAAATATTGATATTTATTAGTCTAAGTAAATATATCTTATGCAGGAGTGGATGACTGCATAGGCTATTCTAGACTATTAGGCTATAGCTCAGGGTCCTGGCAAACATCAGAATCCTGCCCTGCCTCCAGACGAATAGAAAGGTTAGATAAATTGGTAACACCTGGGTGTCCATGGTGAAGTCAGCCTAAGGTCCCCCTGGGATATCATGAGCTAGCAAAATGCATTGTGGGGTAAGATCAGAAAACATAGAATAATGTCTCTCAAATGGGTCCGACAGACTGTCCTACATTGATTATATTGCCTGGTTTGCCTCAGATGCTAATTGATTAGGTTAGCAAGGATGGGCTCCATTCACATAAACTAATGAATTGATTTGTCACAGTAACAAATTGTGTGTATCTTGGCTACCTTTAATATTCGGATTCAGATTCATAGAATTCTTGCATACAGATTGTAAAATTAAAATCAGAAAACCATTCTAGCTTAACCAGGGAGAGGTTCTTCATTAAAATGAAGCATATTTTCAAAAAAATTCTCTGGCACTAGACAAGTTTTAACACTGCTGGGCTGTTTCATTGCATCTTTGCATGACCAGTCTGTATTCCTTCCCATAGCCCCTCACCAATACATGTGTTTCTAGAAAGAGGTAGATCTAGCTTCTGGATAATAATCTATGGCTGTGAGACTTCCAGGTCAGGGCAAAATAAATCTGTTTCCATGGTGGGCTAAGTGTTATCCCAAACTGTAAGACAGGGAGAAACCGTGCAATTATTTTTGGAACAATATAAGAGTCAAAATATATGGGCATATTTCCTCTGGGAAATGGCTGGCATCACGCTGAAGCGACATTTCTAAATCTGGGAGCAAGCAACAATTTACAAGTATAGTGACTTTACTGCAGGGTATTCCCAGAACACAACTTCCTGCAGTGCACGGTACATTTCAGTGCATTTCAGGATAAGTGGGGGGAAGATTATAATGAAGAGCTAACATTCACTGACTCCCTGATACTGTTACAGTGACACACTTACAGATAAAATTTAAGGAAGGCATTAGGTACTCCAGCTCTCCCTTTTCTACCCTTTATGTAAGTGCTGTGAGGGGCCATTACAAAGGAACATCACAGACAGTTTCACTGCAGGAGTCACTTCCATGCCAAAGCTTCAGCAGAAATGTTTTGTAGGTACCTCAGGAAAGGCTAATGCCTTCTCAGCCTTAGACTGTTACAACCATATTGCCCACAAAACGGTTCAGCCAAATTGCATATACAAATTGTACATTTACACATCTCCATTTATTCTAATACTTGATGAAGGCAATGAACTATTATTAAATCCATATGTAGATATTTTATAACTGCTTATGTGGTGCAGAGTCATTATGAGTCAGCAGCCCAGAAGCACAAGACAGAAAATAATGCTAATTACTGCTAAATAATGTAATGCTAATCCATTTAGCACAATAAATAATGACAATTAAAGACAATTCAAATTAATTAAAAAAACTCACCGCCAGTAATTAAATCTGACTGGAACTGCAAAGTACAAACCCGCCTACATATCTCTTTGGTAAGTTCTTCAAACTGTGTGTGGCATTTATCCATAACTATCGACTTCTATTTCAAATGGATCTCTAAGAGATGCCTTGTATCCTTCACGGACATTTTATCTTCAATAACTCAGTTTCTATTGTGGGAAACCCCGTGCAGCTAGGGGAACACAGGACCATGTGACTATCTTTATTTTGCTGGTTCTTTAACCAGAGGTGATTTTTTTTTTTGGGGGGGGGGGGGGTTGGTTTGCATTTTTTAAATATTTAATAGTCAAGCAAAAATATGCATACTGGCAAACAAATATTATACATATATAATGTCATGCCTTGTGCTAATTTTTCAGCGTGCTACACAGTATTACACGGAGACTGGGAGGGGCCGACAGGGTGAACGATACTGCAAACCCAAATGACACGGAGACTGGGAGGGGCCGACAGGGTGAACGATACTGCAAACCCAAATGACACGGAGACTGGGAGGGACCGACAGGGTGAACGATACTGTAAACCAAAATGACACGGGGACTGGAAGTTTATTCAAATATTAAGATTACTAATACTATTAAATACTTTCTAAATCTCATTGTATTACAATTATAGGTATTTTCAGTGGCAGCTGTCCTAAGGCCTCATACTAAGGAAGATGTCTTATCTTCTTCTTACCTACTGATCAAGAGCATGTGTTTTACAATGAACATATCCATTTTTAGCAAGTGGAAGAGTAATAGGAAGTGTTGACCTATCTGCTAACACATGCTGGATGAGCTGGGTTCCTCGGCAATACATGGGGGGGGGGGGGGGGGGGGGGGGGGGGGGGGGGGGGGGGGGGGGGGGGGGGGGGGGGGGGGGGGGGGGGG
>JABFEA020000048.1:9321487-9333544 GCA_019775915.2 Cyphomyrus plagiostoma | reverse complement strand
ACAATCTTGTACTAATTCCACCATCTCCAGTTCATTTTCAGAAGAGCCAGCGACAATGTCCCACTGCATCCCTGGTAGATTAAAATCACCCATAACTGTCACATCATTTTTATTGCGCATAATACTAATATCACTGTATGACAATCTGCTTTCCTCAGCAGCTACAATAGGTGCTCTGTAACAAACACCGACAATTAGGCTATTTGAGTTTTTAGCATCTAATTTTACCCATATAGCTTGCATAGTTTTATGTATATACTTATTATATAGTAAGCTCCCTTGCCTGCAAGTTTTCAAGTATTAGATGTTCTTAAAGCTTTGTAAGTCACTCATATCTTCCCGAGTCCTGTTCTTGTCAGTGAGTGCAGGACCACTCCCATTTCACCGTACTTATTTTTAAACAAGCCATGCTGCATTTCAAGTACTTGAAGTAAATTCTGCTTTTCACTCTAGTGAACAAATTACATCTTTTTAGAGTAATACAAATTTAACCAACAACTAAATATTGTTTTATTAAGAGTACAATTCATTGCCATTTTCACCTCAGTGTCAGGGATGGATTAGAGGGCATTAAGCATGTATTTACAATAGGGACTGAGAAAATGCATGTCATGTGGGTTTTAACATGCTGGGGGGGGGGGGTGAATTTTAATCACCTGGCAGGTCACAGCTACCTGTGACCTCCACCATTCTCATACACAATATGTGCATGTGAATAGAGATGAAAGAGAAACAGCCAGTTCATTTTACATCTACTAAAAATGTGCAAGCAGTTGCTCATTTTGGTTTCTATTTATAAATGAAGTTCTGTTACTACATGTCATGCACTAGGGGGGGTAACATTGCCTTCTTTGTTAGCCCTATGCTTATTGTTTGGCCAGAAAAAATACTAAAAATGTCCATTTTAAGCAACTCTAGATTTGGCATTTGTTTGTATTTTTTTCTTTGTAGATTATGTCCTTTAGTCCTCAATCACACTGTATGTCTGATATCTTAGAAATCCGACTTTCTGATTTGCGTCACTAACAAAGGGATCATAATCACACTACAAGCGCTGAAAGAGAAGCAAGCAGCTGAGGAGGCCCTTAGCCACTTCAAAGGACGGCTAGAAAATACCATTTAGTTCTCCAGTGGGAGAACAGGATGACCCTGAAAATGAATTTTAAATGATCTTATCATGTGTTATGCAGCAAATCGGAGTGCAGTAATGGGAGACAGTAGGGTTCTAAATCAGCCATTAGGATTGGGGTTGTGCTTATAAACCTATTTTTGATTATGTTTATACAACCTTGCAACTCAGTATTGGATAAGTAGTTGTATGATATACAGTATATATGTGTGAGATTTATGAATGATATTAACTTATGTAACATGTACTTAATACTATATATGTATTTCAAATCTTAAAGCGGTAAAAGTGAAATTAATTCACATACACATACATATTAATACACATACAAATTTCAGCGTGAGAGTGATAACAACACAGAAAAGGGGATGTTTAGCTCAATCACAGCGGGCTTCACTTAACGCATGAGCTCAGACACATGCACTGTAGTCAGTGCTCTCCAGCCCCTATTCACAGGAGTGGTTAGTAAATCTTTGGAGGCTTCAGTACTGATTCCAATACATCTTTTGAACCTGCACCTATGCTAGTTATTTTTCAGGGAAAGGATCCCAGATTACAGCCTTCGCTCTCAGTTGCACTTTACTGTATCGAGGTCTAAAATGGCCCTTTAATTAGGCAATGATGGATTGTTTATTTTAAGATGCAATGGTGTAAATCTCTCTCTCTCTCTCCCGGCTGAGTGTTGGCAGTACTAATGATGCTGGCGAGAGGCAGCAATGCATTACTGCGCCATCACGAAGGCACATCCATCTCTGCCTCTGCACGGCTGCATAAGTAAGGACCGTGTCTCCAGTGTGTCAGACGCGGTGCTGAGGACCTGGCCAGCCTCGCGAGGGGCCGGAGAGTCGGTGCTGTCTGGTCTCCGCAGCTTCGCAGGACCGTGCAGCTCCCCTTGGCTCTGTGGTGCCGACCAGTGCTGATAATGTGCGTTTTGCTGCCCCTGCACCCCTCCTCCCCAGTCTTTGCATTCCAGATGGAACCTCTGGAAGGCAAAAGGAAAAGCCATGCATCTCCAAGACATCCCATGGAGAAGTCATTAAAGGCAAGTGATCTATTCAGTGGAGAGGCCTACAAGCCACTTTAATGCTTCTGAGACTCTTACAGACTTCTTTCTCTTCTTTGCTTTACTGAACTGCCTCCCAGAGGAGTGATCGTTCTCTTTTTATTGCTGTTGCAACAGCGGTTGAAGAGGCTCACCCATCACAGAGTAAGCAAGAAGGTCTCGTAACTTAACATGGGGGCTTATAGCCAGAGGTCAACCACAAACGAGCAGGTGAAACCAAACACATACACTTAATAAGTGTATTGATTGAATTCTGAATAACAAATCTCACATGATTCCCGGGAATGTGTTGGGTCCCCCTAGCTACTTGTCATATATCATGCATGTCCTTATTGACATCATTATGTTCTTAATGTTGCCTACTTGTATATCCTCCTGAGACCCAAGGAAAAAGTGTCCTTCAATTTAGGTTATTTGTCTTTGGAGGAAATAAGACATCTTGCAATTTAGATTTTGCTCTTTATTTTTATATTTAATTTCACAGCATGTCCTCTTTAGTGTACAAAAGGAATAAATACGTTTCTTAACATCAGTGAAAAGATAGATGCAAAAATAAAATGTCCACTACAATAGACATAAATGAATGGGTGGGGTCTCAGGAGGATATATGACCAGCTCCCATTGTTGTTTGCTTATGTGACTACTGACTTAAATATTACTTAAATACAGTGGTACCTTGGTTCTCGAGCTCACTAGAACTTGAATTACTTGAAAGACGAACAAACCAGTTTGACCTAGAACTCGATCTGAATTTCGTAAGTCGAGCTGTGAACGCTGACCTAATATAAATTGTATGGGCCAGGAAATGAGTCATACTACAATGCAATTCTTACTTGAATGCCTTCTTCACAGACTGGACAAATAACCAAATAAAGCAGCGCAACATTACAGTAACTAACAACAAATAAACCACTAACTTATGTGTATTATTAGAGCATTTATGTAATTTATTTAAACTTTATTTTATCCAGTAATTTAACTGAAAACCAGTCCTCACTGCTGTATGCACATATGTATGTATGTGCTGTATGCTCTATTTCGGGAGAAATAGCAGATTACGCATCGGAACTAGCTGGGATACAAAAGTCATGCATGTAATTAAACTCATCAGCCAATAAGGGCAAAGGGATGTCATCACGGAGGCGGTTCCAGTTTGTGCAGCCGGGTGAGAGGTCGCAATGCATCTAACTGTAATGCATTGCGTCAGGATCAGAATGCGTTGCTTTAAGCTAGAGCTGTAAGCAAGTCGAACGCACCCAATAACTAGACTGGGGAAACAAACTGTAACGCTGACTTAATATAGAGGACTAATGACAACAACGGGAAACAGCTGATCACATGGGGATCCCACACGGGGTTAACCAGGGGGCGTGGCACACGGAAGGAGCGGACGATTGGGCCAGGACAGGGGTAATTTTGCGATAAGATCTTTATTGTTTTGGAAGCTCTTCTTGTTTTATCCTGTTCATTTTGTGTTTAAATGCTAAAAAAACATACTTAGGTGTAATTTTGGGGGCTCGAGAACCAATTAATTGGTTTTCCATTATTTCTTATGGAAAAAATTCTATCAGAACTCGACCTTTTTAGGATTCGTTCCGCATTCCGGAACGGATTAAGTTCGAGAACCGAGGTACCACTGTATTACTTAAACATTATTTGCCTTTTACCAGCTGACACTTTACTGCTGATTGCACATAAATCTTTGCTATTTATGATTATTGTCTCACCCTCTTTTCTCTTTTTCACACATAAGCTTCCAGGAGTTCGGCAACCAATTATTTCACACTGTACTGAGTGTAACTGTGCACATGACAAATAACATTTTGATTTGATCTTTAAAATATATTCAATGAAATATAAAAGTTTTATTCTAAGCTCATATGAAATGAAGGGCATTTAGTTTCCATATCACATGATGCATGTCACTCACATTGTTTTGTGTCTTACATTCAGTGAATTCATAAAATTACAAATATAGTATGTTACATTGAAAAGAGTAACGCTAAAATCCATTTATTATGTCAAGAAATCTATTGATATTTTTCACCAAAATGGCGAGACAGATGTACAGTGTTACGTCCCGCTCCGAAAGATCCTCATGCATGCCACGCCCACCTCGTTACCCCGTGGTTCTACCGGATTGTTCTCACCTGTTGCCTGTTTCTGCCAGCGGGTCCTGTGTATTTAGTCCTTGTCAGAGTCAGTCTTCCCCAGATCTTGCATTAATGTTCCTTGCTGTAGTAGTGTTTCGCGTCTCTGTCTGCCCTGAACCCCGAATAAACGCCTCTGGCTGGACTTGCCTGCTTCCCCGCATGCCTGCTGCCGAAGTGTGACATACAGTGTATGGAGTTATGTCCTCCTGAACACTGTGTACTTCTCCCACACTGCAAAGACATGCAGTTCAGCTGAAATGCTGTTTCTAATTCATTCACAGTGAGCCAGTGCGCTGTGGGGGATGGGCAGCCCCCACAGAGTCCCCTGCCTTGGGCACCAGCACTCCCAGGATAGAAGTCAGGTCACTGCGACCCAGTGCCGGAAGCATGGAGCAACACCCAAAAGTTTGGGCACCCCTAGTCAAAATTTATGCTACTGTAAATAACTAAGAAAATAAAGATTAACTTTACACCTTTTGGAAATAAGGTAAAGATGACACATTTCTGTAATATTTTTAAGATTATTTTCCCATCTTTTACAGTTTCAGAATAATAAAAAGTAAAAAGGCCAATAGCAAAAGTTTGCCCCCCCCCCTACATCAGAAGAATCAATGAATGCTTTTTATAAACAGCTAATTTATGGAATTTTTACAGTACAGTACCTATTCTTTCTTGCAAACGGCGTCTAGTTCTGTTTCTTCTGATATTCTTGGGCCATCTTACATGCAGTGCTCTTTTGAGTTCTGCCCACAGGTTCTCGATGATGTTTAAGGCGGGGGACTGCAAGGGCCATGGCGAAACCTTCAGTGGGCACCTCTCCAGGTAATCCGTTGTAGATTTTGAGGTGTGTTTAGGATCCTTATCCTGTTGTAGAAGCCATCTTTTTTCATCTCCAGCCATCTTACAGATGGTGTGATGTTTGCTGCCAGTGAGACTGTTTGGAGCACAAGCCCAAAGCATGACTGACCCCCCCCCCCCTTGCTTATCAGATGGAGAGGTGCTCCTTTTTTATTAAATTCTGCTCCCTTTTTTCTCCTTGTTACCATAAAGTTCGATTTTACCTTCACCCATCCATGGGACTTTATTCCAGAATGTGTCAGTCTTGTTTAGATGTTCATTTGTGAACTTCTGATGCTGAATTTTATGGTGAGGATGCAGAAAAGGTTTTCTCTTGATGAGTCTTACTTGAAGGTCATATTTGTGCAGGTGACCTGCACAGTAGAACAGAACACAACCACTTCAGCGTCCGCTAAATCTTCCTGAAGGTCTTTTGCAGCCAAACAGTGGTTTTGATTGCCTTTCTAGCAATCTTACAAGCAGTTCGCTCTAAAAGTTTTCTTGATCTTCCAGACCTCAACTTATCCTCCACCATTCCTGATAACTGCCATTTTTAATTACATCATGAGCCGAAGCCATTTTGCTCCAATCATTTAGCTCCTCCTGCTTTGTGACCATCAGTTATTTTAATTGTCAGAGAGTCAGGCAGCTGATTACAGGAGCCCATGGCTGCTGATTGTTGGGACAGGGTTTGAGGAGTCAGAGAATTTATAAAGCTTTGAAATGTGCATGTCCTGGCCTTTCGCTTCCATGGCGGAACAAGCCATAGCCCTAATGAATTGATTCAAGATCTAAGACTTTGGTAAACGTTGTCTGAGAGCTCAGATTTCTTAAGGTGACCAAACTTTTGCACAGTGCACTATGCCTTCATCAGTTAATCTTCTACTTCCTTAAATATTCACATACAGAAATTTTGACCAGGGTGCCAAAATATTTTCATGCCGCTGTATATGTCTAACTGAGATCAGCTATTCCAAGCTCTTTTGAAAGTCTGCAAGCCATTTGTGGGAAAGAAAAAATCAGAATACATATGCAAGGCACACAGAACTATTTTAGATATTTCAAAAATCACCTTGAATAATTAAAAGATTTCATATTTGATTAACTTAGCAAAGCAACTTTTCTTCCTTTACAAAGAGTATGACTAAGAATATTGCTTTGGGTGTTTCAGTGCTGGTAACAACGCTTAAAATTTTGCAAAGCATTACTTATTTATCAGATCTGACCTAAAATCCTCATCAGGAGAAGATTTTTTTTTTGTACGTATTTAAACAAAATTAACTAAGAGCAGAAGACAGGATTTAAAAATGGAGGGAAACAAAATAGTTTAAATTCTGTACATGCATAATGTATTACTAAATTACTCTAATTATTATAATAAAAATTCTTCTGTCCTCTTGCCCAGGGATGTAAGTACATCCCTGATTAAAGTGTATTATTCATGCTGGAGAACACACGTGACTTCACATCTGTTAAACACTATGCGTGTCGCTTTAATCAGAGAATCCAGGAAATTCAAGCACAGCATCTGGAACAGCAGCCAATGACGTTTGCCTCTCAGATGCTCTTCCCCGCATCTTGGCTGCTTTTTTACTAATTTTTATTAATCTAACCTTCAGTAAATCCTTTCATTTCTATATGATTATTTGTATATTGTACCTAATAAACATTATACAGCCTACAAATCCATCCATCTGTTTTTCAGATGAGGAGCATGGGGGGCCAGAGCCTGTCCTGGGCAGCATCAGGCAGCAGACAGGAGACACTGGATGGGATGCCAGTATTGAAGATTATATGAAATTAGCTTGTTTTTCTTTTTGCAGAATTTAAATGCAATGGAATCAAATACAGAGAATGCAGTTGCAAATTGTATAACGTGAATTTTCTAAAGTATTTTATTCTTCCAGTCTCTTATCCTGGCCAGAGTCACAGACATCATGTCTCAAGGAGCAAGGCGGACACCCTGGACGGGGTGCCAGTCCGACTCAGGAGGCAAGGCGGATGGACACCCTGGACGGGGTGCCAGTCCGACTCAGGATGCAAGGCGGATGGGCACCCTGGACGGGTTGACAGTCCCACTCAGGGTGCAAGGCGGATGGACACCCTGGACGGGATGCCAGTCCGACTCAGGAGGCAAGGCGGATGGACACCCTGGACGGGGTGCCAGTCCCACTCAGGGCGCAAGGCGGATGCACACCCTAGACGGGGTGCCAGTCCCACTCAGGGCGCAAGGCGGATGCACACCCTGGACGGGGTGCCAGTCCCACTCAGGGCGCAAGGCGGATGCACACCCTGGACGGGGTGCCAGTCCCACTCAGGAGGCAAGGCGGATGAAACACCAGCATGCTGCGACTCTGTTCCATTTGCCAGTGCTTATTAATGTTCTCTCTTTTTTCAACTTTGAAACTGCAGCATCTTGTTTGTCTTGAATGTTTCTGATTTTGTGAAAAAAACAGGCAATTTAATTCTAGGTCCACTACTGGATTGTGATGCGATAGATTTAGTTGCCTTCATACTCGATAAAGGGGTGAGCTTTAAGGTCTGACTGTAAATTGGCTGCTACCCCAAGGTGTTTGTGAGGGTCAGCTCAGTTTTATACACATTCATCACATTTTATCATTTAATTAGTCTGCATACTGACAGGCTGATCCACATTTGGATATTGATTGCTATCGATTAGCCATTAACCTAAGATATATCATTTTAATTTACCACTGACAGCTGTTCTTAAAATTTTTGACAATGCGTTTTATTGAATCAGCAATTGATAGGGCTGACAACAATGGGATGATTCTGACAAACTGTTTTGTTGTGTGCAATTCCAAAAGGAAAATTATGCTTATGACACACAGGGTGTTACCCAGCCTTGTTTTGTGCTATCCCGAATGGTAGGCAGGGTGTTCCTCAGCCTTACTCTGTGCGATCCTGAATTACACACAGGGTTTCTCCAGCTTTGCTTTGTGCTATCTCGAATGGTAGGCAAGTTCTTCCTCAGCCTTACTCTGTGCTGTCCTGAATGAATTATAAAGAATTAATGAATAATATCACTTCATCCTGGAAAAAATTGCAATTTTATCTCAATGAAACCATAAAATCTCTGATCCAGTATTCATATTTATATGTCACAACAAAATAGCCATTGTTTATTTATGTGAGTACGTAACATTTTGCAACATATATTATAAAACGTCAGCCTAAATATTATATTAATGCATCATGGGACTTCCAGGTATGAGGTAACAATGTTATCACAGGATGGTATGATGTAAGATACGTGCTATGTTGCAAGGATGAAAGCCTCAAGGGAAGGCCTTTTGGGCAAAAGCCAAACTAACAGATACTTGGAAAGAAATCAGTTTGTGAGGGATCCAAATAGAGATGGACACAGGCAGACAGACATTAATGACAGGACTAGGAAGGACAAGCCTGGGAAGCACTCTCATAAAAGGCTGACGAGGAAACAAACTAGAGGCAGCTGGAGTGAAGGGCAGAAACGAGAGGTAAGACAAACGAGAAGAAGCGTCGCCGGTTAAGGCCATGGTAAGGAGGACACAGGAGGGTCAGGTGGACGTGGCGGGCAGAGTGTGGCAGTATGATTGAAATAATGTAGGACAAGGCTTGGTATCAGGGTTGACATGTTTGTTTATATAAACCCATGTAAAGTTTATCATACAGTATTTTAAATTTAAAACTGTCTCTATAGCTGTCTTACCGCCACAATAACCCTGCCCTGCTTCTTCTGTAGGGCTGCTTGCATGTCTCTCCTGCTGTCCTCCAGTTCAGCAGTCTTAGGCTACGTTCACACTGCCATGCTGAAGTGACTCAAATCGGATTTTTTTGCCTTAATGTGACACAGATCTGATCTTTTCAGGGCTGTGTGGACACGCAAATCTGATCTTTTCAAATCGAATTTGTGTCATTTTCATATATGGTATTTAATCTGATACTTATCCGATTGGCGGCCATGCGACCTGAATGTGAACGCTCAGATCAAAATTCATGTGGCTTTTTGCTTATACGCATGCGCTGACATCAGCCTGCACCGACAGCGCAGGAAGGTAAAAATGGAGAAGAGCTGCGATAATGAATGTTGTTGAATGGTGTGAGCTGAACCAACTGCAACTCAACATCAAAAAGATCAAGGAACTGGTGGTTCACTTAAAAAGACTACGGTCTCCTGTTACTCCCCTGTCCATTAATGGGGTGGATGTGGAGATCGTTCAGGACTGCAACTACCTCGGTGTCCACCTGGACACCTATAAGAAGGGTCAAAGTAAGATGTACTTCCTATGGAAACTCAGGTCATTTTGAGTCTGCAAGACTATGCTGCGGATGTTTTATGAGTCTGTGGTGGCCAGTGCCATTTTCTTCTCTGTAGCGAGCTGGGGTGGCAGCATGAAATTGTCAGAGGTTAAGAGGCTCAATAAACTTATTAGGGAAGCGGCTTCTGTAGTTGGGGAGGAACTTGACAGCTTGGAAATGGTGGCTGAACAGAGAATTTTGTTCAGACTTCAGTCCATCATGGACAATGCTGATCACCCGTTCCATAATGTGGTGGCCGATCAGAGAAGCACTTTTACCTACAGGCTGACCAGCATTAAGTGCTCCACTGAACGCCACAGAAGATCTTTCCTACCTACAGCCATCAGACTCTATAATATATTGTATTTCTATTTCTCGTGTATATATCATGGTGTATATAGCACAAGGTATCTCTTTTATAATTTTATTTCAGTTTCTTATACTTATATCTGATATTCTTTTTATGTACTTGTCTTGTGTCTCTGTGTGACCCTTTAGTAGTAACATGAGCAATTTCCTCCGGGATCAATAAAGTGTTTCTGATAATGATTCTGATAACAGTCAGTGGAAGGATGGAGAAGGTGGGGATTTAATTGACATTTGGGGAAATGAATCTGTTCAAGCTAAACTGGAAGGAACCTATCGTAACAGAGTAGTATTTGAAATAATTGCAAAAGAAATGGCACAGCATGGACACAAACGTGGCTACAATGCCAAGGAAAAATAAAGAGCCTGAAGTCAAAGTTTAAAGAGGCAAAAGACTCGAATCAGCGCAGCGGTCATGGCCACACCACGTGCCAATTTTATGACCAGCTTTTTACCCGTGTAAAAACGTATCAATGTGCGCATGCGTGTCGTTTCGGAGGACCGATGCGTTCACATTACAGTCAGATACAGGTCATTTGTACTTATGAATGTGAACCATCAAGATAGACAAATCTGATCTGAGCAAAAAAATCGGAATTGCACGATGTGGCTGGCAGTGTGAACGTAGCCTTAGTATATAATCCTTGCATTAGTAATGACGCATTTCATTTAGCATAGCTGAGGGATATACTAATGGACACCTCAAAATTCACATTGCCCCCCTTGCCCAGCTAAATCTACTTGGGAAGACATCCCCCCTGGCAGCAAAATATAGCGGGAGGAATCAAGGTGACATTTTATCAGGAGGTCCAGAATATCTCGCTGCACTGCCAATGCAGTACTGCAAATGCATTTGATTGGATTTGTTCTGGGTGTGTCTGTTACCGAGACCTGGATGGCTGAGGCCGGGCTTCCCCATTAGGACAATGTAAAAACCCTGCCTCCTGGCTCTTTGAAGGATCTGTCAACACAGTATTAGTATGGTACGCATAGTACCCACTTTGTATTCCTCTTAAGGTTTTGATTGTGCGCTGCTCTTGGTGGACCTGTGGGTGGCTACAATTTGATGACTACTACTGTAGGACACCCTTGTGCTCTATACTCTATAATTTCAGTTCACAAAATAAAATAATTCTTCTCTGTCTTGTATTTTGCACCCTACAGCATCAGTACTAAAACTCCCGACCTTCTCTTAGCCTCAAAAATCCAATGCACTATATTCCTGAATGGCATTTCATAATTAGCAGTCACCTTTCACATATAATGTAGCATCCAGTTTAGCATTTTATCACTTATATAGATAAAATTAGAGCAGCACCATGGGACCTGAGCTTGGAAGGTGCTGCTTTAGCAACTGATTATTAACCCAAGCTCAGAGATGTTAATGATAGCCAGTTAAGGATAGCCAGTTAACAATATCCAATTAACGATAGCCAGATAACGATATCCTATTAATGATAGACAGTTAATGATATCCTATTAATGATAGCCAGTTAATGGTACCCAGATAATTATAGCCAGCTCATCCTGACTGGACTGATTTTCCGGGATAAGTTGGGTCAGTGGGATGAATTCAGAGGAGAATTTGGCAATTTGTGCTGTGTGCACGTGACCACTTAATATCAGGGCTGTCAAATGATTAAAATTTTTAATCAGATTAATCAGAATTTTCAGTGGATTAATCAGGATTAATCACTATTTGCAACTACACCTGAATCCTAACCATTTTTTTTCTGAAATGCATACCAAAACATAAATAACAGGACACACATACATAATTTTCATATTATGTCTGTTTATTACCGCAGCCAAATAATGGTGGTTTAAATCAAGCTGAAACATACTACACACCATAATATTTGTCTTTGCAATGTCTCACCGCTTCCTCTTTGGCATTCCTCTTAACCAGGAGGCACAATTTACAGTATTCAATTGAACAGAAAGCAATAAATGTAGTCAAATTATAACAATGGCCTACCACATTTTTATCATGCACAATTTGAGTCATCTGTTGCGCTTTTGTGTGGAAAAAAATATTTTCAATAAAACTTTTGAATCAAAACAAAAGAACAATCTTTTACCTTTACCTCCATTCTTTAATCCAGTTGGCTTAAAGCAACCAACGCATTCTGATCCTGACGCAATACATTACGGTTAGATGCATTGCGACCTCTCACCCGGCTGCACAAACTGGAACCGCCTCCGTG
>JABFEA020000048.1:9262442-9273380 GCA_019775915.2 Cyphomyrus plagiostoma | reverse complement strand
ATGATTCATTGCTCCCCAAGTTTGTTTTTGGGAGGCAAGTTAGAAAGCAGGGGAGTAGCTAGACATTCTGCCCCCCTTACAAAATGTCACCTCGGGGCCCCCTGCCCCTCTTACTTCATATGATTTTATGTATTCTTGGGCCCCTGTAAAGTGTTGAGCCCCCTGAATCTGTCAGGGTGTCCCCTTTTGCCTACCCACAAGTATGATCCTTTTTGTTGTTGAGAGACACCCTGGGTTGGCCACACCCTAAATGATTTCACACCCTGCACTTTACACCTTCTGCTTTAATTCATCTAAACAGAGTTCCAAGGTGGAAATCAGATTTGGTCTGAAGCAGGGTTTTATTTACAGTCGTCCAGACAGGGAACAGTAAAGGTTTCTGATGTTAAGGACAGCCGTGACCTTGCTAGGCTTTAGTGTTTCATGGAAGTCCTCGAGGTGCAACACTGCTTTTTTTTCCATTTTATGTGCCAGACCAAAGGTCCTGGGTTTTCTGTGGAGTCAGGGAATGTTGTGTACCAGGAAGAGAGGAGCTGATCCAGAACCTACCCCTGCTGAGCTCCAATAAACAGGATCTGAACAAAATTTGCCAGATGTTCTTTCTGGGAGACTTTGTAAAATAACTTTTTTTAAAGATACTAATTAAGATTACATGGCTATTATTAAATACAGACCAATTAGCATTCCTGAAGCACGGCATCACGAGGACTGAATTATTTTTTCATTGTTTTCTAATATATTGTATTTCAGGCCCACATGACGAGTAACAGGAATACAGAAAATGCCCATGCAGCTTGGCATGGTGTTTTCAGTCTTTATTCTTTTCAATTTGGAAATATCACCTTTGCAATTGTTTTGAGGTTATATTCTGGGTCTCTTTATCAAGTTAATGCAATATCCTGGCTGCCTCTTTTCTCGTATTGTAATACTGAGGATGGTCTGATAGCAGTCTTTCTCAAGGTTACCTTGGTTACCACTCATGAAAGTTTTCAACAAACACTACTGCAGCTTCGCTTTGTCGTAGCCAGCAGGAACAATGCTTGGGCAAGTCAACAATATTTATATGACAATATAACTATTTAAGTTATAAACTCATTCTGCAGCAATTTTTACAGGAGAACTGTGTCCCCATGTCTTCCATCATGGCTGCTACTTGTTTAATTCCTCCTTCAGTGGCTTTATGTTTGATTGAAATACAAAATGATCGTAATGCGTAATTGTATCCTTCTGTTTGTCTTCCATCTGGGATATAGATGATACTGCAGCACATATTATAAATGAGAATGCAAGTGAAGTGGTTAAACACTTGCTATTTTCCATCAAAATTTAAACTAAAAAAAATCAGCAACTGATTAATCCTACCTTAATGCTTATGAATCTTGCTGAATATACTAATTAAATCCATTTTGTGATGCAGAGTTTCCTTCCCACAGCCCCAGGGGCACAACAAACTCTGGCTAGTTATGGAATTATCCAAAGCTGAATTATCAAGCGGATAGGTATGCTTACAAGAGTAGCAAATTCCTGCATCTCATTCAAGTTCTGCCCATCCTTTTTTCATTCTTTCACCATTTTATTATCAAAAAGCAAGCCAGTCATCTTTCATTCACAGGAGAATTGCAGCCTTTGTGTCAATCCAAGAAGAGCAACGTCAAGTGAAATCAGAGTTATGAGTTCTGATTTGGACGGATGTCTTGGCTCTGATTCGGCCGGATGTCTTGGCTCATCAGCTTTGTTTCAGTGGCCCAGCATGCTTTGGGGTCACAGCTGACTATTTGTACACGCATTTATTAATTACCCCTGACTATAAATTCCCATCCGTTGTTATATACATTTATAGTAATGTGTTCACTTCTGATGGTTTTATTTCTTTGATTGTTTGTATTATTATACAGATAATGGATTCCTAACTGGTTTTTAGTTGTTGGCTTTATTTCTGCATTTGTTTGTTCTGTTAAACTAGATGTAATTTGTGCACTCAAGTTTATCTGTATAGAGAAAATATCAAATAGAATAATCTTTCATTTTTTTATTATTTAAACCTATTTTTATTCAGCTTTTTGTACTTGTGTGTAAAATTCATTTTTGATTGGGCATGCCCTACACAGCACCTGAGTGTTTCCTCCTGTAGTCTGATTTAAAAGCAGGCAGCACAATCACTTTACAGCTCTTTTCATGTCACCAAAACTGAAGCACAGCTCTTACTGACAGAATAAAAATGAAGCAATTGAGCTGGTGTTTGTTAGACTTTGAAGTCTGGATCTCATATAAGCAGAAACAGTGGTGAATATGGTGCGTCTTTGGTTTGATGTTGATGAAAGCAAAAAGGTGTCTGAAGGTCAATCAGCATACAAACACTTATACAGTATGTCCAGCTAATTTAAATACTGCAGGTCTGTATAGTTACAATGGAACTATTTGAGAGTGGCATTCCTTCACTGCATTTTACTTGTTACCTAATATTCTTATCAGAGCTATTACAATGCACAGTGATTTTTCTGGTATGAAAAGGCTGATATAATTCATATTTCCATTCACCCATCTCCTAATGGTTTATCCTGTGTCAGAAGGCAGTACAGGGCACCTCAGTCCATCGCAGCGCATATGCATACACATAATATAAACTATAGGCAATTTAAAGACGTCAACCGCATGTGTTGCATTAAAAAAAAGCCCACATGACGTGGAAGGACAAGCTCCACAGACACAGAGCAAAGTGCAATTCAAGGCTGCCCTGCTAACTGACAGCCCCCACTATTTAGATACAAGAGCAGACTGGAAATGATATGCAAGATTTAAGGCTCCTATAAGCTGAGCATCCGCACCCCAGCTGGGACGGGCGTTCTGCTTTTTGCAATGGATAGCGACAGGCCTGAGGGATGCAGTCTCCGTTCTCGCTCACTCAAAGCGCCGCAATGGGATCTGAGTCTTCGGTTACGTACCGTTTCACAAACCGAGTGACTGTGAAGCCCGGGTGTCCCTGCAGATTGGGGGACAGGGAGTCCCGGATCTCCCCCGTCATGCTCAAAAGTGCATGGAGATAAAATCCACTTTATAGGTTCTTCAAGGTTCCCGGTACGTCACTCATCATCAGTGCCACTTGCCGACAGAGAGGATGCAATACAACACGCATTGAAACTCCCTGTCCTTGTGTGTCCTGAAGCATTGTGATCATTAACGTGCATCTCTGAACTCTCTGATTAAGTAAATAACACACACAGGGAGCCTATCCCATGAATCACAGGGCACATGTTGGTTTTGATAAGACAAGAATCCTGTTCTGACCTTATTATTATTATTATTATTATTATTATTATTATTATTATTATTAATCTGCCTTCCAACCGGGATTTAAAAAAAACGTTTTCTTTAAACAGGTTTTGTTGCTAAAATGTTACGCTCATGGTACGCATCAACCCAACGCAGTCGTTCGGTATCCAGGGCCTTCTGCATGTGAGGCTGCCTCAAGAGCAGAACAGTTTCTTTTGCAAAACATACATCACCTTGGGGTGGTCACATGACACAGACGGCGAGCAGTGGGGAAGTGGTACAGTCTGACATCTGGCAAGTATGGAAGGGGAGTCTCCTGGTGCTGACGGTCAAGATAGACGCTTACGGCTGGGGATGATGTGTTTCTGCCCACCCCCATCCGCAGGAACTCTCCACAAACCCAAAGAAAATGAAATAACCTCCTTCTGTATTTCCCTTTGGCAGATTTGAATAGCCAAGGCAAGACTTTCAATTCGTATGCAGCAATGAATATCATTTAAATTCTCCTGGGTTTCTATGTGCAGTCTAAGTTCATTGTTTGCATTGTTTCTTCATGGGACACACATGAAACATTGGTTGATTACACAGCTAGGATAAAAACATCCATCTATATGTTATTATTTTGTTTAGCCCGTTCCTTCTATCCAGACTGCCAATTTCTGATCTCACCTGGAATGTGCATCATTTTTAAGTCTGTAAATTTTGCATTGGGTAATCTGTCTACATTTTCCATCTGAATAACTCCTACTGTGCTGTCACTATCTGTTTAGTTGGGTCAGCTTTCAAAAAGCTCAATATATGTGGACGGGTGCGAGATCATTAAAAAAGACCTGTTTGTGTGCTAAGGTGGAAAAAACTGGCGTCGGCAGCTCAATTGAGAAGATGGAAGGGGGCTTGCAAAAGGTCATTGGTGGTACGTCTTTAATTTAAAAGGTTATGAAAGACATGATTGTACAGTGTTGCAGGGTAGTGGGCAGGAGAAATGCTAGCAAAGAAGAAAGCACTTTTATACCTGGAAAAAGCAATATAAGTTAGTCAAGCGAAAGTCCAATGAGCAGGACGTCATTGTGAGCGTGTATCTGAGCAATGTGTAATTATAGGTCATATAATGTGCTGAATTTCTCAGCAGATAAAGTTTCTCCTTATAATTATTATTACGATTATACAAAAGCAGAACCTCAGGACCTGGAAATGCCATATCTATTACTGGCCTGCTGAACATCACTCTAGACAGGATTTGTTTTAGATCCTTTTCTCTTCACCTGCCTTGGGGAACATTTTATTTAAACGTTTATCAAAATATGACTCTCACATGACTCCGAATGTCTTGCAAACATTTTCACCCCCGGGGTTAGTAGTTCTTCATACATTTTCTCAGTCTTTCTGTTTTTAAATAAGCTGAAGTCATTTGCCACAGAACTCAGTCGCCAAAAAAAGTGTAGCATCAAGGCTATGATGATAAAACCTATTTAATGAGCTTTCCTGAGAGGGAAGAACCAATTGCAGTGACTGTGAAGTAATAATGCATGGGAGCTTCTCAGAGAATGCCTCAGTTGTCTTTGAACACAGAGTTGCAGGCTATAAGATTCGCCTCTTTTCATTTGAGCGATATCGAAGGTATCCCTCCCAGAAATGAATTTCCAGGTGTTTTACCGTGTATCCTTTGTATTGCAAAGCAAGGCTTTAAATTAGAGTGAGAATCAGTCTTCACCCAGGAGACCTGTTTCAATTTGAAGTTATTAATTGTGGTGACAATGGGTATAAGATTGATAATAAATTAGCCAAACGATGTGATTGGAATTCAAGGTTAAGCAGGATTAATGTATTAAACTGATTTAATCGGAACATAAATTTAAAGAGAAAAAAACGATTATGTGAAATTTAATGATAAGCTAATGAAACGGCAAAGGAAGTTAAAGCACAGGAAAGAACAACAATCCTCTGTGTGTTCATTGCTGTATGTCTAAATACGACAGGTACAACTTGTTAGGGCAGGAAGTGATCTAAGCACATTCCTGGTCCTGGTGTTATTCTGTCAGGCAGGCGGTATGACCAGGAAGTTGAGAAAATATGGATTCTTAGTTTAACTATGACTGAGTGTCTGCCTGCCTTTTATCCAGCGGGAAGTGAGGATCAAACTGCATTTCTGGGAGAGCTGGAGTGAGGGGTCATTCTGTCTGCCACGTGACTATTACCTGCAAACTCCCGGTCATGGACCAATAGCCCTAACCCATAGAGCTGCACATCACTGGCCCTAATCCATAGAGCTGCATGTCACTGGCCTTAACTCATATAGCTGCATATCACTGGCCCTAATCCATAGAGCTGCACGTCACTGGCCTTAACCTATAGGGCTGCACATCACTGACCCTAATTAATAGAGCTGCACATACCTGGCCCAAACCCATAGAGCTGCACATCACTGTCCTTAACCCATAGGGCTGCACATCACTGGCCTTAACCCATGTGGCTGCACATCACTGCAGGTTATTGAATGCTTTGCTTGTGTCTATGAGGCTTCTGCTTGTGTCATAAACAATGTCATGCATTTTTAAAGTATGAGTGACTTATCAGCTGTTCACACTCACATGGGAGACACGGATTAATATGCTTGTACAGTGACAGTAGACAGGCCCTGCACCTGCTGCTATTGTTTCATCATGTCTCAAAATATTGTATAGACCTGTTCAAATCTGACATTGGTCATATGATGGAGCAAAATAATTTTGCTTAATTAGAATGTGGAGTAAGACAACTGAATATGATCACGTTTATGTTGTTACCATGGTTTTGTAATCTAAATAATTAAATTGAAGGGGATTTAAACACAGCACACAAATAAGGCACTGCTTTCCATCCAAGCAGCTAAAATGACACCAAAATATTTCTTAAAAAAATAAAAAATTGAAATCTGAGTCTATATTTACCATATTGAATATTTATATATATATTTTAAATCGCCAGTTAGACGTGTTAAATTGGGTAAAATGTTGAGCAGCTTTAAGTACAGCAATTCATTTCCCTTACTCTTAAATCAAACATGCTGTTGAGACGTATATTTGTGTCACGATGTGATTTTACAAGGTCTGTAGCAAAAACAACAGTCAGAGAGGAAGCAGAGATCCAGGTAAAGTTAGAATATAAATATCATCATCAGTACAGCAATAACTCTCATTATTCCTTTAATAAATACTAATAATGATCCATCCATGCTCCCTAACTGTCTACTCCTGAAAGCACAGGGCACACTATGAACAGGGTGCACCACAGACAGCGCGCACCACGGACAGGGCGTTCCACGTACATGGCACATACGGGACAGGGCGCACACGAGACAGGCTGCACATGAGACAAGGTGCACCACAGACAGGGCACACACTGGACAGGGCACACACGGGACAGGATGGACCACGGACAGGGCACAGACGGGACAGGGCGCACCACGGAAAGGGCGCATCACGGACAGGGCACACCATGGGACAGGGCGCACTATGGGACAGGGCGCACCATGGACAGGGCACACTATGGACAGGGCACACCACGGGACAGGACTCACACGCCATACATCAGCAAAGTATAATCAATCTACAAACATGTAGCCACTTGGTGGAAAACCATGCAGATTCAGCAAGAAAATGTAGCCTAATCAAAACCATAAGCCTGGAGGTGAGCAGCCATAGTGCTATTTACTGCAGCCTATCCACCCCCCACCCTCCCCAAATATATAAGAAAAAATTGAAATACAAAGTGTATTAATTACAACAGCAACTATACTACAATAATATTACAGCCAGCACTCACAACAGTAACATTAGTAGCTATAGAATGCAACAAAACACAAACAAATAAAATGTTTGTAGAACATGAACACAAGTCGAATGCAAAATTATCCATCACCAATCCCACATACACAACCAGCTCCCATGACTAAATATGCATTGACTTTCCCAGAGAAACAAGTCACTAAAACTCATCATTATATGGATGTTGCCCACACTCTGTCATCTTGATGAAATATGCCATTTCAGACTGAAATTGAGCTAATTCGCATGATGAAATGAAAGGAAACGATCTCCCTGTACGTTGGCTTTTCGGACCACTGGTTAGCGAATAAAACACACAGCAAGATTAATGGGTTTACAAAGCAATCATGACTTAATCAATAGCTTTCAATTTTGCACAGGGTGGTCTTACATCTTACCTACCAAATTCAGCACTATTTTACTACCTGAATTCAATCATACCATTCACAACTAAATATAATACCTGGGTATTTACACTTCTGCTCCTACTGTATAAATGCATATTATTGTGGCTTAAAAATTGACAACCTAGTCAAATTTTCAAAAAGAGTAGACATGATTTCAAATGCACCTGATTATCTTCCCATCTCTCCTGTGTGGACTCCACTGCCCATTAGTCTGTCAATGCTTTTTAACATTCTTTTTTTACACCATGTAAGACAGGGGGCACAAATATCCAAAAAGTGCCCCCCTTTTTTTTCCTTTTCATTGGAGGGTTTCAGATACTCTGGTGTAGGGCTGTTGAACTACATTCCTGGATGGTCGAAGTTTCTACCTGTCATTGCACCATTAAGAGCTCCCAAAGAGAGTTAAATGACTTCAGTCAAGACAGTTTGGATCAGTACATACATAAATGAAAGCATGCAGATCACGGCATCTGAGGTCCATTGCAAAGAGAAATGTGCCCTGTCTTCTCCCTCCTTTGTTCAAACAAACGTGTGCTGCACATGCAATCGAGAAGTAAGTATACTGTTTGCGGTAATTAATAAGAGCCTGTTAACTGTGAGCCTCTGACGTGAATTGTCCTAAATGGATGATAAACTCATGGTACCTGCGACTGTTTACTAGCACTGTGTGTTTATTGAAAGAATTCTTATCGTTTCGTCCTCTCCTCTGGCATCAGAAGCGGTCTCTGACTGAGAGTAACCTCATATGTTTTGCCACAGCCTTTGACCACAGACAACTTTGCAGACTTTCTAGTCTTAAAGTAGGTTTCTCAGAGAGATGTGAGCATATGTGTGTCAAATAACAGCAGGGGTTTTTCTTCCTCTCCTGTGTTTACCTTGTCTGCCCCGACAATGCTACAGTCAGAGAATCAGCTTACCATCTTTATGACCATCTCACTGACTTCCACTGCGATTGGCTGAGCTCGGCTGAGAATCCCAGGTCAATACTCCCCCACCTAGCCCCTGTGAATAATTGGCCCAAATGATGCAGCGGCAGCATTTCTGCCGTCTGAGCGACTGTGGGTGAAGTACAATGGCGTGAATAGCGACTGTGGGTACACGTACAATGGCGTGAATCGCTACTGTGGGACACTGCTGTCAAACTAGGGATGTCATCACTGCGTTAGTAACAAGAGGTGAGCAGTAACACCTCCCATATCCCGCTCCTATGCTTTTCGCACTTTGACTGGGAAGCGAGATGCTATTGTTTCTTCTGGTTCCTGGTTGAGTTTGATTAGTGTGATTAAAATTGTACAAAATTTCTGGGTGTGAAAATATTACATAAATATAAAGTTTACATTAAACTATACTCTACTCCTTCAGATATGAATAAGTACTATCAGAACAGGCCAAGGAGAATGGATCAGCATGGAATTATCCAGTACTTGATTTGAAATGATATACTGTACTCAAATGATATACTCAGAATGTACTCAGAAAGAGATTCTCTGACTGTTGTGGTCTTAGTTTATTGAATCCCTCAAGGTTAGCATGCTGTCTCCTAGAGCTATAATCTACATTAAGAGCAAACATTTGGCCCTACACATTTACTAAAAATTCAATAATAATATTTTTCATTCATGACTTAATCTATCCTTCCTATCCACTTTTCTTGGAAAACCATCCATCTTCCATAATTACTAGTATTAGTACTCGTGCAGTACAGGGTCTTGGCGGGGGGCACCATGGAGCAGATGATCATTTGTCATCAAGTTGAGAATTAAGCTTTTTGCTAAAGTGTTATTTCAGTTTCGATATCCATTTCCATTCATGAATATGCCATGTTTTGATACACAACTGCTGTTTGTAGTTTAATATTTAACATGTCCTTCATTCTCACTGCACTAATGGGGCTACACGTTACTTCAGATCATGTAAGTAAAGATAACCTTTCTAGAAATACCTTCCTAATTACTTCAAAACAGTAATTTAGCAGAAGTATTCCTGTTTACACGGGCTTAGTAAGGGCTAGCTTTCTGCTATGCAGAGTTAGTCGTTAGCTGCCACTGACATCTAAGTGAACAATCTCACTGTACAGTACTATGATGTTCCGGCAGACTTGTGTGCTGTTGCATAATCATAAAGCTGGAGGACGTTCTTTGTTTTTTTTTTTTCCAATAGCATTTTTTTAAATGTTCTCACTGCATTAATAAATGTTAACCCTGCTGATAAACAATAACACATTTTATATTTTTTGACTTTATTGTTTTTGTCTGTTATAACTACCAGTTTTCAGTGTTTTTTCACAGTACCTTAAATGTAAACTAATCTTACACAACCTGCAGCTTTGGGAATGTCACATAAGGTGAGATCTCTTTCGTTCTAGTCACCAATTTCCCAGTTGACTCCCCAGTACGGGATCATGGGGGCCTGGAGTCTATCCCAGGAAGCCAACGGCACGGGGCAGGGACACACTGGGTGGGATGTCAGTCCAAGGCAGGACACACATGCACACATACGAACAGCAATTTAGAGACGATAATTAAACTGACTGCATGTCGCTGGATATGCAAACTCTGCACACATACACAGCAGGAGAAGGATGCAGACCTACAGTCCTCCTGGTGTGACACGACAGCCTTACCCACTGTTACAATGAGGTTTAGAAATGACACCCTGTTTATTCGTCCACCAGTCTGCTTCAGACATTATTAACATTTTATCTTGACCACCTGGCAGAATTTCTTCTCCAGTGTATCTGTTTCCAGACTCCAGTGTCTGTGGGAGAATTGATTCCTATCTCAGTTCATCTGGCCAGTCGAACGCTGAACAATAAGTACAAAACAACACGTAAATCATGGCACTGCGGAGCAAGGTGGCGCCCCGGCGACAATGCTGCTGTCAGAGTGCCGGGGTGCGTCGCGGCTAGAGGCGGAGTGAGACGGGACTGCTGGCGAGCTGGCCGGTCGGCAGCTGTCGGACAGCAGAGTGCAGCTGCAGAGATGGGGGGCCACGCTGTGGCACTGGAAACATCGCGGCAGTGGCCTCTCCAAAACACTCCTACTAAGATATTCAGTCCAGTCCCAAGGGGAAAATGTCTATAAACTCTTCATTTCCCAAGAAAGAAAAGTCATAATGCTGCATGCGAGCTCATATCTTACAGCTGGGGACCGCAGGGTCTGCAGAGCAGTCGCAGGGGCTTCAGGGTACTATTGTAAATTGTGGCTTAATAAATCAGTTTTATGGCATTATAATTCGAGGAAGCTCGTTATTAAAAGGTTGACTTATTACATCCGAATTGCCATCCTGCAGCAGCATCTAGGATAAGAGTACGTATCATAATGCATGTGGAATCGACCTCTAGGGTCTTTTGTTACTAATGACCAATGAGACATGCTTTTATTTATCCGTGCTCCACGTATCCGCTTATAACGACATACTGTAGCTAGCATGACTTATAGTTCTGCAATCCAAGTAGC
>JABFEA020000048.1:9239387-9257885 GCA_019775915.2 Cyphomyrus plagiostoma | reverse complement strand
CAGACGCAGACATGCTTGTGCTCCAGACGCAGACATGCTTGTGCTCCAGACGCAGACATGCTTGTGCTCCAGACGCCGACATGCTTGTGCTTCAGACGCAGACATGCTTGTGCTCCAGACGCAGACATGCTTGTGCTCCAGATACCGACATGCTTGTGCTCCAGATGCAGACATGCTTGTTCTTCAGACGCAGACATGCTTGTGCTCCAGACGGCAACATATCTTCTGCTCCAAACTTGTGCTTTCACTAAATAAATTGCTGCTGGTCTAAAAGGTCAGTGTTTTAGGAGCAGCTTAATAACGGGAATGGGGCGTGTGAAACGCCCTGTGGGTTTGGACTCAGGGCTTAAAAGCTGCACATTAAAATCCTGTGGATGAGTGAACGTTGGGTCCTAACGGCCGGATTCTCCTGGGCAGCCTGACTAATGCTGTGCTCTGACACACACAGAGAAACTTGCTCCTTACAGTACCTGCATTTGTGTCTGTGTGCCTTGTGTGATGAGCACAATGCCCATGTGATGAGCAAGTTGCCCATGGAGATGAAGAAAGTATCACTATACCATTTTTGTAAAGGAAAATGGCTCTCAGGTACACATAAAGGTCTCAACACTCAGTAATAGACAGCATTCAATAGTACAGAGCATGAGGATAATAGACAGTAAAACAAACGTTAAATCGCACTAAAATATTTCCATTAAGGGATCACAGTTTGAAATTAGTTTACATTATAATAACTACACTAAGTATAGACTCATTAAAATAGATTTATGTGTTAGATTCATGTGTCTTTCAGATGCATGTATATATTCCTACATTTTCTGGTTATACTGGACGTATCACATTCCTGGTCTAGAGCATAAAGTAGATGCTGAATTGTCTGGCTTATTATATCCTTGTAATCAAATTAAGTGCTGCATACGCCATTATGCATAAAAGAATGATTATGGAAAAGGAGGATATTCCCACAGTTTCCTACATTTCAGTAATAGATCTCGTGAAATGCCATGTAATTGCCATGTAATCCTTTGACAGAGAATGCAGTAAGAGGTCTACTGCACACTGTATGCCAGTTAGTGAATGGAGACCTTAGAGAGCACAGATCTGTCTGGTGGTTGCTCCAAGATTAAAGGGGAAAAATTGTATAGCTCAAGGTTATTTCAAAGTTAGCTCAGTGTAATTAGAAGAAAGTGACTTCTAAAACTCTAATTAGTAATAAATAGTCGGGAAAAATCAATACTTTAGTGCAAGTCAACATTTTCAAGGATATTTATAGTTGTTACAATAGCAGAACAGATTTCACTGGAAGCTGATTAGTGCAGTGTGTTTTGTGGTGATGCTGATATTGCTCGGTTGGGCTTTGGTTCCCTGACCCCTGTCTTTCTCCGTGCCCTGATGATGGTGAAGGGTAGGTCATAGCACAGGTAAAACCTTTTTTGATTTTTTTTCCTATTTGATGAGATGAGCAAAGCAAAGAATATACAGTGAATACAAAGGATTTAGAAAGAATAAGCAAGACAGGTACAACAACTTGCCAAGCAGAGTCTGTCCATGAAAAAAGGCCAATGCCAGAGAAGGAGGAGAAATTTCAGGGACAAAAGTGATTCTACCTAAGAGCAGTCACTCAGTCACATAGGTCTGACATTTTATTGTGTCATAGAACAAAGTCATCAGAGCCTCATTCCCACTGTTGTGTCTTCTTTCACACAGAGACTCATGCTGTCTTAACTTGCATCGACATTAAAGAATGTTTTCATGGACTATACATTACATCTGCGAGTTGTGGCCATATATGTCTGGGCAGCTCTCCTGAGTTTGTGTTTATATATTCATTCATCTTCAGCAAACTGTTGAGGCAGGGGAGCCCATTGCAGATGATTGGTGCAGACGTTTAATGCAGACATTTAATGCAGACGCTAGCTCAGACGCTGAAGGACACTTTACCAGAAAGCCAGAGGCTCAAACAGATGTAAGAGTGCAAGTAACCCCAACCCTTAAAGTGTGAGGTTACAATGCTACCTGCGAGGCCTCTAAGCTACCAATCTGTTGACACACAGGGGGTGATAACGGCAATACTGCTTAAGAACGTGATCACAGAGCTAAACAACGGGTTTATCCATCCGTGGCTGAAGATGTGCAACATTTATGGTCAGGAAATGGCTTGTGATGCTAGATCACTGTCATGTAGGATCATGGATCTGAACTGTGACTTCCATTGAGTTCTTCTACATCCATTGGATTTTAATGGGTATTTGTTCTGCATCCCACTGAACTACAAGCCAGTGAAATTGCATGGGCCATGTAAGGACAAGTTCACGGACAGAACCTGCTGTGGATCGGGCCTGAAAAGCCAGATTGCATGCTGCCAGGTCTTGCTTTCATTTGGCTTTCTGTCTGCACTGACAGGTGTTTCATTTCAGTTAAATGCAAATAGGCGGTTCAGGGATACAGTTTGGGATGTGTGAGTCAGCTGATCATAAATCAGAGCAGATCCAGACCAAATTTTTCTTCAGTAGCTATTTTTACATGACCAAACATTGTGAAATGTGGCGTTAAATAGGTCATTTCATCTCAGACTAAAAAATACTCTCTCTCCTTCATCATTGAGTTAACCTCTGATTCACAGCCATTTTTCATCACAGTCAATGAGATCCATCTGTGTAGCTAAAGTTCCTCAGTGCACCTCTGTGGTACACAAAGGCACCTTATTCAGCTTGGGCACCAGTGAGGGGAAAATATTGTCTGTGGAATTATAGTGGCTTATTGGGAATGGATTCTGACCCTTCGCAGATTGTATTTCTCATGTCTATTTTGTCTGCTGTGCTTGACACATTTCTCCTAAAGCGTCCCATTTGGCTTTTAGGATTTATGATTTAATCTGCACAGTGGATCTGAAATGCATCACCTTGCATGCATTTATGCTTGAAGCGCTCTCTCCCTTAATGCAACACTCTGATCGATGAAACGGCTAGCATTTGCGCAGCTTGTTCCCTGCTGATGCGTCCAGCAGCTGTGGAAAATGTGTAGCGATTACGTTAAGTTGACGCAGCACCCTGTGTGACTGTGGCCAAGGGTTGACAGCAGAGTATATTGAGTTCCTGGGCTGTTCAATGGACCTCTGAGTGGAGAATATGGAGTAGTGTGTGATATTTCTTCAGTCATAACAGACTTGCAGGTCACATTCTCCAGTCGAGTGAAATTGGACCTGTCACATCAAGTGCCTCAATCCAAAAGATCAACAAATATAAATGAAAATAGAAAGAGAGAGAAAAAAAATTAATGAAATGGTGTTAGTATTCAGCGAACTCTATCCAGTTTCAAGTAGGGCATCTACTGGAGTGAGATACACTTTAGCCCTAGATGGAATTTATTCCATTCTCTTCTGGAGCTTTCCTGTCCAAAAGCTTTATCTGATTTGTATCTTTATTTGGTGTTTAGTATGTAACAAAATATAACTTGTAGGACTCAAACTGTGTTTAACAGTACAGCGATTTTCCAAAATTTCTCTCATGGTAACCATACTAACAGAAGGAGACACTGGTGCAGAATAGTGTGGCATTGCTGGCCTGACCTGTCCTAACATTTTATTGGTTTTAATGGTCAAGGGACAGGAATCCAATTTAGCTCTGGAAGCATTTAAGGTGTTTTTTTTTACCTCAGTCTTTTGATTACAAGGAACATTAGTAGATGCACCTTGTTCTGATGTTACCAACTTAAGTTCCAGGAATACTGCCTTAATGTCATCGGAGGATCTTAATGAATCTCATTGGAAAACGACTGACTGGCTCGCCTCTCCTCCAGGAAACTTTCCACTACAAAGCAAATACTTTTGTAACTGTATAGGATGCCTCCAGTTTAGTGGTGAGAGAGAGACCATGGCCTAAATACTTCAATTTATCAATATGTTGTTTACCTCAGTTCTGCACAAACACGCATCTCACGCTGACGTTTGCCACATAGGGCATGATGAAATGCCACATAGGCCATGATATAACCTAACTGAATGTACACTGTATAAAGATGTTATATAAACTCTGTATTAGAATTTCAGGCCTATATATATATATATATATATATATATATGAATTAAACCGAACAACGACTCACTTGCTAAATGTGTTTTTGCATCCCTCTAGATGAGCTCTCCCATGTGTGGATTTACATAGATTGCTTAGCTATCACAGCTTAGCTTTTAATGGACCAGCTTATGCCTTCTGTGCATGATTACGTGCTTCTTAGCTGCCCATTTGCCACGGCCAGATGTTATAGATAGATGTTTTACAAAGACAGAAATCTGAATGTGTGTGTCTGTCATGCCTCTATCCCCATGTCTCAATTGTCCTTTACAGATTGTAGCGTTTTGACAGTCAAACTCATGTGAGACTATCGTGCTACACCTGCATTGTGCTATGTGTTGATTGAAAAGTGTGTTAAAGCTTAACTATTTCCTGTCAGGCATTTACTGGTCCCAGCTTCTTTTTGCATAACTTGCTGACAGCTACATATAGGGGCTTTGCAGATGAATGGGTTCCTAAAGAGAGAAAATGCAGACATTGAATAGAAAAACTAAGCAAGGGGAGGGATATCAAAGGGATCAAAGGATTAACATAAGGACTGGTAAGTCTGAGTGTAATGGGCAAAAATTAAATCCTCCTCTTGTAATTCCTTACCTTACCACTAGGGCCACCACTAGCATCTGTGTGGGCTTTAATTACTGTAAGTGAAACACTGCAATAGCTTCTTCCACCAGGACTGATCTGTATGTGACACAGAAATTTATTTATTCAATGTTATACCTGCCTCAAAAAAATTTGGACCAAAGTTTATGGTATTTTCCAAAAAAATAAAAAATTCACACATTTCATTATATAAAAGCCACAAAGAACAATCGAAAATGTTTTTTTTTTTACAAATAACTCCATGACAAAGTGTTTTGATTGAGGAGAATTACAATGTCGGTCAGGATTCCCCATTTGGTTGGGGTGGAGGGTTCAGGGGCTTGATCTCGTGTATCACTGCATAGTGTGGCACTATGGTGATGACTCCAGGGTGACAGTGAGGTGATCACATGTATTATTGCACAGGTGATGACGTGGAATCAGGTGAATTGTTGGTGTATTGCTGTTTTGAGGCAGCGGAAAGCAGTTGTGTGATGGGGTAGGTGAGAAAGAAAGAAAGAAAGAAAGAAACTACTTATTAAACTAATTACTAAGTGTAACCCTTTGGGGTCATGCACCTGCCGCTGCAACTATTTTCCCACCATTACATGCAAGAAAGGATTCAGCCAATCCCTGCAAGAACTTGCACCATGAGCTTCAGTTTGTGCACTCCAGACCGTCAAAATACGGCCCACCATCTCATTTTGGCCCATATTCTATAAATCTGTGGGTGACACAGTGGTGCAGTGGTTAGCAGTGTTGCCTCACACCTCTTGGGCCTGGGTGACATGCGTGTGGCGTTTGCATGTCCTCCACGTGTCATCATGGGGTTTCCTCTGCCCCCCATCCCCAGCCCCAAAACATAATAAGGCTAATTGAAGTTACCAAATTGTCCATTGATGAGCATCTGTGTGGATGTGCCCTGCAATGGGTTTGGATGTCTTTTAGCCTGAGTTAGGAGACTGAACATTCAGCCACCATTTTTAAAGGTGTGTGTAGGTCAGTCCAGGGAATACTAAGTCTAATACTAAGGTATGTGTTCCAGGGCTTGTTACACTGTGTTTTTCGTTACGCAGTTAATAGACAGAACAATTTTGCTCATGTAAATTTGACAGTCTTCACTTCAAGTGCTCATGTAAGTGATTAAATAAAGTTGATTTAGGGAAAGATCTTAAAAACTTCTACTAAAGCTTAAAGTGAAATGGATTAATGTTTGGGAATTTGAGGATTGTCATAAGCATGAATTGGTGTGAAACAGCCAGTCAGAAGAGGTCTATAAACCTGTGTGAACAGACTGTGAAACAGGCAGTCAGAAGAGGTCCATAAACCTGTGTGAACAGACAATGTGAATCAGGCAGTTAGAAGAGGTCTACAAACCTGTGTGAACAGACCACGTGCCCATACTAATTTGAATCATATGCTGATTGCAGATTTTTAGATCTTATTTCCTGTTACCTTTTCAATAAAAATGGCAGGTCTAGATATTGAAGTTTTGAATATCTCCTGATACATCACATTTGACATGGCAAACTGCCTTCATTTAGTGTTGTGTTGACATTGTTTCAGTACGCTAAGAATAGGATAATACAATGGTCCTGTGGTTTAAACAAAAGCTATGCCACTACGCTACAGTAAAAAAATCCACAGTCGACCTGATTTCCACAAGTCTGCTTCTTTGTTTTATTATGTAGCAACTTTTACAAAAAAGAAAATTAGTATTTCCTAAAGTGAAAATTGTGCTAATAAGCAAACCAATCATAAAATATCACTGTATATCCCAACTAATCATTTTTAGTCTAGAAGTACATGAGTGTCCAGAACAAACCATGCAAAGGAGTACAGATAAAACTTTTGAGTAGTAATTAACCAGACTTCAAAAAGAATGCAAGTCTGAAGACAATTAGTTTGTAGAGTTTTGAGTGTTCAGACGTAAGAGAAATCAGCACTGGCTTTACATGCACTGGCTTTACAGACATTGAACTCTGCAGTTTTGATTTTTATCTTCCTTCAGTGTAAAGTTCAGTGACCCTTTCACATTCACAAGGGTGAGGGGCGGTAGATCCCCACAAATTTGACAATTTGTGAATAACAGGCACCCCGAACCTCAACTCGTAACAAGAATCAATTAGGCATATGGGCAGCTAGCCTGGGCAATAACATGAAGTGTATCAGTTACCATTTACTAAATAAACAGTACTGTACTGTACACTTTGCATATCAAATTGCTTTGTCATTTCCTATCTAGACCTTTTATTTAATATACAAACCACTGATGTCCGCAGATGACCTACAAAGATTGTGATAAAAGTTTAAGACGTTTTAAGAATCAATTAGGCATATGGGCAGCTAGACTAAGCTTCCAATGCATTTTGAGGTCCACATGTAGGCTGTACTGGAGCAGGAGCTACAGAACAGCTACACAACTTAGCAACAACAACTTATAACAAAGAAGGAACCTAAGGAGACTATTCAAGGACCAGAAGTGCAACATAAGAACATCAGGGGAGGTAGAGAGGCATCAGGTTAGTAGAGAGGAATTCATGGAACAGATGGATGTGGAGGCATTTCATGAAGGTAGTGAGGGAGTCAGATAACTGGATGTGGTTCAGCAGCTCATTTCACCACAAGGGACCCACACAGGAGAACCATCTGGAGTGAGTCTTCCTACACGGTGGAGGGAGAGCCAAGCAGCGTCGGTTTGCTCACCGAAGGGGGTGAGATGGAGTGTAGGATCATGAGTATCTGTATAGCGAGTATGTATTCGCTAAAAAAACACTGCTTTGGTTCCCAAATCTCTCCTCTGGGGCACCCCTGCAATTCCATGTGTTTTTTAAATGTCACCACTAGCTCCCTTAATTATCTTAATTGGCTTAATAACTTAATGAGGTATTGATTAGATATATGTGATATGCTAGTGGTTGGGTCAAACACATGGGTATATTAGTGGTTTAATGCAAATTCTTGGGCGAGTTTAGGTTTTTAAGGCTAACCTAACAAACTTTGAAAGACATGAAGATAATTTTAAAAACTTCTGTGGCAGCCTACAGTTTTTGTAATTTTGATAGCATTAAGGGACAAATTCTGTGGCAGCCTACAGTTTTTGTACTTTTGATAGCATTATGGGACAACTTAACACAACTGCAGCATTTTGTTACGGCAGTAAGTTTCACATTCATTTGGTTTATCTTCCATTATTCATCATGGCTGTATGTGATAATCACTCATGGCTTTTGATCAAAAATCTGCATTGAGAGGTAAGTAGACGAACTGCCAGGGGTCTGCATGGGGTCACATGGCTTCAGTACTTGTCACTATCCTGAGTGACAGAATCTTATGGGGACTCCAGACAGAATGCAAAATCCCTCTGTTTGGATTCTCCCAGCCAGCCGTCACCTCCCCAAAAATAGGGTATTAATGCACACACTTTTGTGCAACAATTGTGGCTTGATTTTGAACAGCAGGCTTTTATTAATTTAAATTATTTATCACCTTTAGATTAAATTCATGCATCCACAGTGCCAGCTTGCTATTCAGCAATACAATTTATGGCCAAACTGTTAGAACTTCTTACTGGAACCACTGCAGAGAACACATGATAGTCTGAATAGAGAAAGCAGTCACTTTTAAGATGAACATTTTAGATGAACATTTTCAAGATTGATTTGTTTTGTAATGAATTAAGAACTGTCCATTTTTCCTGTAAATGTAAACACTAGAAGAGGATCAACTAAACCTATTTAGGATATGTACATATTATAATCTGATATATATGATAATTCTTTGTAATGTTTACTGTTTTCCATAAAAAAAATCTGGTTTCTCAGTATTGCAGTTAATATGATGAGGAATTCTGCACAAATTAAAATCTATTAAATTTAATTAGAAGGAGTTTGACTACCGATCTGCTCTTTGTCAATATGTAGATATGTAGATCCAGAGCTGATAAAACTTCAGGCTTCGATAAATGCTAGTGAGCTGATTGCAGCTCACTAAATGCTACAATCAGCATATCTTTTAGTGTGTTTAAAATGATTATTTATGTTTTATGGGTCAGACTCTATATTATCAATATTCATAGAGTGCCTTAATTTTAAAGCTATTTGGGCTTTTCTTCGGGCAGCATTCCCAGCTCAGTTAATTAATTGTACAGGCAATGCAGCCAGCTTGGAGCAGGGGGGCCACAGTCTCTGGAGAAGGAGGAGATGTATGAAGGAGTCTGGCTTTTTAGTAACAGGCTCTTGGATAACAATTTGTGGATCTTTCACTTATATAACATTTGGACTTAAAAAACAGTGAGATGTTTAATACAAGTGCAGTTTCATTTTTTTTTTCATGTCTTACACGATGAAAGAAGTAGATAGCTGTTTCTTTAAAAGCTCTTTAAATACAAAGTCCATATCTATAATAACAGGATCAAAGTGAACTTTTTTATTATTCTGCATTTTTAAAATGATATCCTTTCTAGTCTCTGTGATCTTGTATGGGAATGGTGGTGTAAAAGATGGATTGATGGATGGCTTTATATCTAGGCTAGTGAAAATCTTGATTTCTGTTTCATTATTGATTTTAAATGTGCTCTTCTTTAAAAATAATTGTGTCTATCAGGCAGAGATTCATGGATTTTTCATGTCCAGAAAAGCAACAGATGGATTATAATTGGAAGCCAATTAAGATTGAAATATTAGGAATGAGGAAATCCATAAAATACATTATTATGCATTTGTTTTCTAAGCAATGTAACTGGTGCATCAATCACAAAAAGTACAAAATCAAGGGGAAACTTTGCAGGGGTCACATTTTTCTGACCTGCATCAGGAAAGAGGACCAGGAGACACTAGCTGAAGCTCAGCAAAACTCAGCCTTGAAAATGAGCGCAGCTTTGAAGAAGCACCTCAGAAAAAGGCAGAGCTTCAGCATCCTCAGAAAATCCTGCACATTGTGAGCTTCACAGAGCGGCTGTTCAGGGAGGTTCTACCGCAAAGAAGCCGCCTGTTGAGCTAATGCACAAAGTGGCTGGACCTGCTGTATGATGTTCAAACCTGGACCCCTGTGCAAAGACGATGGTGATGTGTGATTCTGAGAAGTTTACATTTGGATGAAGCCACAGGATGCTTTTAGCCCACCACTGTCTGTTGGTATGGATAGCTGTCTCCTGGGGTCTCCTTAGGTCAGATGACTGCTCTAACACTCAAGAAACATGAGGTTGTTTTAGAGGATCAGTTGCACCCTATGTGTAAACACTGTTCCCTATTGATGTTCCCATATTCTAGGATGTAAATGTCCCCACATGTCCCAATAAACAAATTCAAGAATGTTTTCATGACCACCAGCATCAAGTTAAATGCATTCCCAGTCACTAGCTTGAAGCATCATTGAACCTTGATGGAAATACAACATGCAAAACAGATTTTCTACTTGATCCCTCACAAAATTAGAGAAATTTTTGCTTGAAAAATTGTCCAGTCCATCCCACTACACATACACCAGGACCTAGATCCCTTGTACCTTCTAAAGTCATCGGCAATTTAGCCATAGTTGACTTTAAATGTAGCTTTATAACATAATAAGCAAAATAAGATCTTGTGATTTAGTTTTTCATGATGGCTTGTTCTGGGCCCAGTTCTGGGGCAATTTAAACAACTAATCATTTAAGATTAGTTCATCAGCCATTTGACCCAGAATGTACAGGCAGTGAATGGCATTCTGGCACAGAAGACACATACAGTAGGAATGAAGGTTTCCCTTCATATTTTAGGGGATCAAGAAGATGTAGCTCAACAGGGCATCCCACTTCAAATCAAGCTTGGTGACACATCTGATTCTAGGCCAAAAACAAAATCTCTGATTATGGAAAATAAAAACAAGGTTTCACAGATTAAAGTAAACTCACCCTGTCCATCCAGAGGCAGTGAATGGCTCACCCAGCTAAGCCACTGTATTGGTGAACAGAAGGTGACCGATTCAAACCCCAGCCTTGGCAGAAGAGCACAAAGCCTTTAACCCTCAGCTCGAGGGGCACCCTCCATTGGTTGACCTTGTGCTGTGACCGACATGCTACAGAGCGCAAGAGGGGGGAGACAAAGAGAAGAATTGCAGTGTACCAGTACTTGTAGAGGGTCTGGAGTCTATCCTAGAAGAACAGAGCAGTAGCCAGGAAACACACATTGTTTCTGGATAGAGGAGGAGACATAGAATCAGAAGTGAGCACAGGAGAACATGCAATGTCTGCACATGCAGTAGTTGGGCTAGGAACTGAGGAAACCAGCCAAAGGCATGAAGCCAACAAGCAAAAAGTTATACAATAAACAAGTAATGAAAATCTATATAATAAAACCATGGATTAGAAAGATAAAATGTGTATCTAATTTAAAGCCCTTCTAAACCTGTAGTGTCACATGGATTTATTTCTGCGCCTACATTGAATTACTCAGTGACTCCATCTATATTGTATAATTCTACACTACAGTGGAGACATTTTAGAGTTTATGAATAGCCCCAAAATACCTGTTATGTATGCAGTAGCAAGGTGAGTTATTGTGAACCAGTCTGTGCTTGGTGTGATTTGCTATTCTTTGAGTATAACAGAATATTATTTCACAAACTGCCTTTGAATGTCTCGCTCCTAAAGACCATGAAAGTATAACAACAATGTGAATCATTTAATCTGAGTGGTAAATGCAGATTAGAGGCACTTTAATTGTCTGTGTCAGATAGACAGACAGACAGACAGACTATCTATTGTATGAGGGGGCTTCAAAAAATGGAAAAAATACATTTAAAAAGAACACTGAAAGATATATACTTTTATATATAAAATATATACTTTTATATATAACATATAAACTTTTTATATTTTTGTTTCAACATAGGCTCCATCAAGGCTGTGACACATTTGTAAGTGATGATACCAGCCATTAAGCCCTTCCCTAAAGAAGTGAGAGTGTGGGGACTTTATCCATGTCAGTGCGGGCTTTTTATATTATCAACTGAAGAGAACTGAATGCCCTTTAAATTTTTTTAAAATTAGGAAACAAAAAGAAGTCAGCAGGACTAAGGAGCCAAGTCAGGGCTGTATGGTGGATGTCTAATAATTTCCCATGTAAACTCTTGCAAAACTGCCCTTGCATTGTCATGGTGGAGAAGGACTCTCTGGTGAAGCTTCCCTGGGTGTCTTCCTGCTAAAGCTTTGGCTAACTTTCTCAAAATGTCTCATAATAAGCAGATGTTTTAGCTCCTTGGTCCTCCCGAAATTCAACAAGCAAAATGTCTTGAGCATCTTAAAAAACTGTAACTAAGACCTTGTACCTGACTGTCTTTTGCTTTGACTGAACCACTTCCACTACTTGATAGCCATTTTTGTTTGTGCTTTGTCCTCAGGATCATGCTGGTAAAGGCATGATTCATCCCCTGTAACAAGTCTTCAAGGAAATGATTCAGGGTCTTGGTCCCTCTTGTTTAAAATTTCAATTGAAAGATATGCTCTTATTTGCATCTGAACTGGGAACAACGATTTTGGGCCCCAATGAGTGGAACGTTTGCTCAACTGCAGTTTTTCAGTCAGAACTGCAAGATAAACCAACTGAGATGTCTTGGGTGTTGGCTGTTTCTGCTGTGAATTGTCAGTCCTTTGAAACACCATAAATTATTTCCTGACAAACTGAGGTGGATGGTCTTCCATTGGAGGCGTCACCTTCAGCATTATCGTGTCCATTGTTAAAATGAGTTTATGATTTTCACACACACACAAACATTATATATATATATAATTTTTCAGCAGCTTATCGGACCTGTGTGCTGTGTGGTCAGTTTAATGAAAGAAAAATGATTAAGCAAATAAGAGCAATCTTTGTAGACAGCAGCAATTCATCATTGTTCATTGATTTTTTTTTCTCCTGGAATAAGAAAAGCAATGGATTTACCTTATTACTCAACATCAGTTCCATGTTTGAAACAAAAACAAAAACAGAAATAACATCAATATCAGCTGCAATCTGTACTGGCAAAACAATTAATACCATCCAAACCCAGCAGCTCAGAGTAATAGCTTTTCTTTGGTAATGTATTTGACAGAAAATTAGGGGAGGTTGGTTTCGCTTCATGCAGATATGTGTAATATACCGTCACTGGTTTACTTCAAAAATGACAACAGTCAGTTTGATGGTCAAAGTAATTATTTCTTGTTTCCAACGCAGATCATTTGTGAGGGTCAGAATAGTTTCTTCAAGTGCAAATGGTCAGAGGATATTTGACAATGAAACGCTTCATGCTTTTTGATAGCTGCCCCATTCAGCAAAGGAGGGAAAAGGGAGAGTTGCTGATATTGAGAGCAATGGTGCAGCAGGCATTTCATAGCACTGGTGGTGCGAGTATGTTCCCTTATAGGCAATGAAGCCATAACTACATGCAGTGAAATCTTTATTGAGATTCCCTAGTACTGCCTCTGAAATCTAAAACTGCTCCTTTGACTGTTCTCTCTTTTTATCTTTCATGTGTTGTTCCATGGTTTACTCTACCAGTTACATGCTTTTCATTGAGTTACACGTGTGTGCTGCTCTCTGTCTCTTCCAGGGACCTGATGCCCTCCACACTGGAGGGTCAGATCACCATGGAGAAAACGCCCAGCTATTTTGTTACCAACAACGCCCCGAAGCGCATCCATGCCATGGCTAGAGACATAAAGCTGATCATCGTTGTTCGCAACCCAGTGACCAGGGCCATCTCGGACTACACCCAGACTCTATCCAAAAAGCCAGAGATCCCGAACTTCGAGGTTCTCGCATTTAAGAACCGGACCCTGGGGCTGATCAATGCCTCGTGGAGTGCCCTGCGGATAGGCATCTATGCCCTACACCTGGAGAGCTGGCTGCAGTACTTTCCACTCTCGCAGATGCACTTTGTCAGTGGTGAACAGCTCATCGTTGACCCAGCGGGAGAGATGGCCAAAGTTCAGGATTTCCTGGGGCTCAAACGCATTGTCACAGACAAGCACTTCTACTTCAACAAAACGAAGGGTTTTCCATGTCTGAAAAAGCCCGAAGACAGCAGCACCCCCAGGTGTCTGGGTAAATCCAAGGGCAGGACTCATCCTAAAATAGACCCTGATGTAATACGACGGTTGCACAAATTTTACAGGCCCTATAATATGATGTTTTACCAAATGACGGGACAAAACTTTCAGTGGGAGCAGGTAGAGACCCAGTAAGAGGACACTTCTGTCCATCTAAGAGGCTTCTTTGCAGGTGGATGCACCAGCTGTATCTCGTTAAATGATGTGAGAGTGTCTTATGTCAGGCCTCATAGCTTTCATTGCGACTCAACCAATGACATTATTGATCTCATCTGACCCAATGCTGTAGGTGTTTGTGCAATCATGATGTACATACTACACACAAAATATATTTTTCATTTGTAAAATGGACATGATTTTGCTTTTCTCTCTTTCTTTTTTTAAATAAAGAGTTGATATATAAATGAAGGCATACAGCCTGCAGCAGTGCATGCAAATAAATAAGTGTCCTTAATACTGTATGCGATTTGCTACTGGAATACCATTCATAAAATTCAGTTGTGTAAGTTCACTGTTACTGAATTATTGAAGAAAGACACCAGAGGACAAATACCGGATGGAGTAATCAAGGTAATCGCTCCTTGATTAATACTCCCACACATTTCATTTTATGATTGTTATTATTTTGATACACATCTGCCATATGTTTATCAGCAAAGGCAGTTTAATATCTCATATTATGATGGTTCATTGCTCAGCACTTATTTTTGTGAGCATTTCACTGCTGCAATGAAAAGAAAAGTTATATATAAGAAAATAATGCATCACATTATGTCAGAGTCCCTCACTAATTGTGACAATCAGCTTAGTGTTCAGCATATGAACGGGCTCAGCTCAGCGCAGCACACAGTGCTGCTGGTGTGCGTGGTTTCAGCCATAGATGACTGACGTGCCTTTCAGACACAGGACGGCACCGGCCTGCTGCTTAATATGTTAGCACAAATTTGATGCTCTAATAACAATAATAAAAATAACAACGTTGAAGTTACAAAAGGTATCATAATTTTTTTTTTCCAGAGGTGTAATGGATGTACTATTATCCATATAGACAGAAGTATCACACCTTTGATGGAGTTTCCAGCATTTTTTCCACCCAAACTAGACATCAGAAGTAAGTGAAGGACTTTAATGTGAAGTTTCCCAATTGATCAGTGACACTTTCTTTTGTCTTGTAAACGGAACAGCAGAGGATGAACTGTTCATTTCACAAGTTTGAAGAATATTCACACCAAGGATACCCTCCACAAATGCTGGGTACAGTCCCAGCAACCATTCTCTGCTTTAATAAAGACCTAATACAGTATACAGAATGGAGTCTCTTCTTTCTTGCTCTTCTGCATGTATGTGTATATATACATATATTACAATAACTTGAACTTTCTTCTCATTTTAACAACATTTCGTGTGGATAGGAAGGTAAAACTGGGAAACTACTGCTAAAAAATTGAAAGCAAACGCCATTTCAGCAGCACACGCTCCTTGTGGCTAACTTACAGTTAGCATGTCTTGGTACCGCAGATACTTTTAATTTTGTGTTGAAAGTCGAATCGGTGCTGTACATTCTTTTTATTCTGTGGGTAACACCACACTATCTGTCCTTAGGAGATAAGGCGACAAACTTAGGAAATGGGAACTGGGCAGGAGAAATCAAATGAGAGCTTTTCAAAAAAGTAATTAACAAACTCTCATTCTCTTTCGACACAAATCAAATTAAAATTAAATGAGGGTTTTTTAATTGCAACTTTAAAATGTATCTCAGAGGTTGTTCTGAGTATAATTATTTTAAGGAACACTAGCACTTCTAAGCCTCATGTGACATCAGTCTTGAAATTGCCCGGCTAAGTTGCTGAGCAGCAGTGATCCAACCAATCATTTCACCCTACTGTTGTATCAGTATATTTATTGCTCTGACCCTAATTGGTTTTTGTTTCTTTGTTGTTTTTACGCAATACAAGACGTGTTTGCTAAAAGGAACTGGTGTTATACCTACAGTGTATTGTAGGGAACATGCTTCAAATCCACACAGTGATATACCATGGACGATTTAGAGGTGTCACCCAAGCACCTGGAGAACATACACACAGTGAGATACTATGGGCGATTTAGTGGCGTTGTCACATCCATCCATCCAGCCCTCTTGTGGACCATGCCCACCTCGTTAACCCGATGTCGATTCCCATCGTAGCCACTGTTCTGATATCATGTCCTGTATTTAGTCCGTGTTCAGGTCTGTTTCCCCAGGTCTATCATAGACGTATTCACTGCGTTGTTCTGCCCGCAATAATCCCCCTTGTTTTTGGATCTCCATGTACCTGTCCCTGCTTCCAAACTTTCTGTTCGCTCGCCCTTCACACAGTCATCACAGTATGACAGACCCCCAACCGAGGATCACTACCTCGAGTTAGTCAACAAGGTACTGTACTGGTTCACCCAGCCCGAAGTCCAGGAAGATCCTGCAACATTGGATTTGGCCTGCCAAAGCTGGGACATCTTTGAAGGGATTGTCCCTCAATACCAACGTGCACCTTGCTGAAAAGGTGTGCGAGAATCTCCTACAGCTCCAGAGGAGGATTACAGAGAGGAGGACCCAGCTGGTAACGCTCGATGGCGAGCAACACCCCGATTCTCCAGCGGACCACCCGGAAAACCCCCATGCACCTCCAATTACAGCCAGCTGGAGAAAGAAGAAGAGAGGTAGGAGACCAGAGATCCACCTGCGGGCTTTATCCCTCTCTCTTTCTTCCACTGCCGGGTATCGGGAGAGTCCCCTCCCGATCCTAGAACCAGCTGTGATTGTGCCAGAAACCACTTCCGTAGCTCCAGTGTGGTTTCCTGAGGCTTCCCTATCAGCCACTACATTCCGCTTGGTTCTTAAAGGGGCAATGCTAATAAGGAATCCCATCTCCTGTGTCCCGAAGAACCTTAAAGGAGCAATGTCAGCTGCTGGAGCACAAACTCCACCTCCTGTCCTTGCGGTTACTGTACCACCGATTGGGGTACCGCTGCGTCGCTGCCCTCCGAGGCCCTTGCTACATCCCCCGTTGAGACTTTCTTGAGATGGATGACTCAGTGGTGCAGGACTCCCCTGAAGCTGCCCAGTTGTGCAGCCAGCTGCAAGAGGATTTCGCAGCATTCACCAAAGTCATTACCTCTCGAGCTGGAGAACATCGCAGATAATCTGAGGGGGCTGCTCTGGTTAAGGACGGAGCAGCACCCAGTGACAGTGGTGATCTTGACAGCAGATGCCCTGGCTCTGGCATTACCTGTGCCGGCGGTCCCTGACCCGCCTGTTTTGCCTGACCCACCTGTTTCTGACCTGCTTGTCCCGGCAGCTTCCGCGCCACCTACCGAGGCTTCGCTCCCGGCAGCTTCCACGCCACCCAGTGAGGCCCCGGCTCCGTCCCCTGCCTCACTGGAGGCTCCTGTTGTGGCACCACCTCCTGCACTGCCCGAGGCGCCTGCTGCTCCAACCAAGGTCAGAGCACCGTCCATCCTTGCTCCACCCATCTCTGCTCCACTCGAGGTCCCGCCTCTGCCTGCGGCCCCGGCTCCGTCCGTGCCTGATGCTCCAACCCCAGTTGTGCCCGACATCCTGGCTCCATCCACTGTATCTCCAGTTCTAGTGCCCCCGGCTCCAGCTCTAGTCCCTGAGGAGGTCCCGGACTATCGGAACACCACTCCACCTCCCTTGATGGAGGGAGAGGAGGAGCTTGAATGGGACCCCTCGGGGACCTCCCTCATGGCCCCAAAGGTTTCCTCCAGGTGGAGGACACCTCTGCCATTGCCCAGATGGGTCAATCCTGGATAGAACCCCATCTGTCAGTGTCCCATTAAGGGAGAGGACATAGGCACAGGGGTTGGGTCCTACCTGCTCAGCTGTCGCCTGCGGGTACCCTGCCATCGCCTTGTCGGCCACCTGTGGTCCCGCCTCTGACGCCTCATTGACCACCTGCAGGTTCCCCCACTGTGACTCGTCATTCACCTGCGGGTCCCTCCACTATGGCTCATCGGTGGGTGGTGCATTCATCTGCTGTGGTTGCACCATCACCTGCTGCGGCTTCCCCCTCTGGCTGCCGCCCGTCGCCTGCTGTGGCTCCCTCCGCCTCTACTTTGCCCCCTGGCCTTTCCTGTGTGGCTTCCCGTGTTTGCTTCTCATCCCTCTGTCCCTCCTGTCTTGGCTCCTCGTCCCCTTGTGGTCCCTCCATTTACTCCTGGTCCTTTTGTCCCTTCCTTTGGTGTTCCCCCTGTGTCTCCCTTCTTGGTCTGCCTATCTTTACATAATGCTGGGGGGACAGATGTGGCTAAATGTTCCTAATAGTTATCATTATTTGAAAAGACAGTGAATAATGCTAGTCCGATAGAATTAACTAAAGAATTAGAACATGTAATTACTGTATTATGCATTCCACATTACATTAAAAGTACTATACAGGAAGACATTCTGTGAAAATCTTCCTTAATATCAACCATTTACTTGTTTGTATTTTATCTATTCAGCAAATCATTTGACATTATACGTTTAAAACTTGATAAAAAATATGCATATACGAAGAAGTTTTCTTATAAAGAAGTCACTTGCCATAAATAATAGTTGTAATTTGCCGAAATCAATATGGTATTCATAGTCTTAAATTGACCCATCAATAATCCAGAATGAGAAGCACAGGCCATCAGTAAGCTGACAAATGTACAGTGTCAGAGGAAGATGCAGAGTAATCCTGATTTCACATGCTGAAGAGCATAAAAGACAAACTGCCACATGCACTCCATTCCAGC
>JABFEA020000048.1:9215236-9229835 GCA_019775915.2 Cyphomyrus plagiostoma | reverse complement strand
TCTGCTTATTCTTTCCAGCTCTGCTTTATCTTTATTTAGTTATTTATTATTTGCCATAATCCATCCTTCAGCATGCTAACTTAGAATTGGGACCTTTTTTCTCGCAGATATTTAATGCAATCCCAAGTTTTTTCTTTCGTCAAATGAATTTGTAGCTATTGTTGTTTTCCTTTATACCTTTATGGATAATTTTAGCCTTTTTCTTTGTTTTGCACTTTCTACTGTGTCTTCTTTCTCTCACGTTGGTTCCTTTAGCTCTTTGATTTTAACCAATATTTTTCAGATCCACCTTGGATGACTATTTTGTTTAGTTCTCTATCCAACATCTTAAATTGGTTTCCAGTGTTTTGTCTTGATCGTAATGAGTATATTTTCCATTCACTGGAAGTCAGATGGTCTTGTTGTGTCCAATACCTTCACATGAAGCTTGTATATAAGTATTTGTTTCATAATATGTTTCATGATTTGTTTGACAATCTGCCCCAGTCCATATCTCTTCTACTCAAACTGAACTCTATCACTACTTGGCATAGAGAATGCGGTATACTTAATTTCTAATACCTCCATCTAGGAATACGAAGGAGGAAGATGATGATTGAAGAATATATTAGCAGTGAAGATGCCACTGGATTTACTGAAACTGATAAAATACTTTCTCACATGGTTTCAGATTCCAAAAGAATGCTGGCCAGTTGTATTTTCTACCTTCTCCTTTCTTATTTCCAGTCTTCATTCATCAGGAATGTATCTCATGTTCTACCTATCTCAGACAAAATTGGGTCATAAAAATTTGCAATTTCTTCTTTGTCTGCATCTGTTTTTGGGCCATAAGCCTATATAATTTTCCGATTCAAGGAAAGTCAGTGAAAATGAACTAATATCAATTGGTCATTCATGGCATTGTACCCAGTTACAGTCTATCCATAGTCCTTCTTGGTTATGAAAGCTGCAAAATCTCTTCTTTATTGTCCATTTCACCTGAATGAAAATACATGAGTCCAATCCATTTAAGCTTGCTAATGCCTAAGATGCCAACTTGTGATTAATTTCCATTATCTTCACCACCTTCTGTGACTGTAGTATAATATCTAAGAGAGGTAATGATTAAAAAGTTGTGGTTAGCATTTAAAAAGCAGAGCAAAATGTTAAGCTGAAAAAATTTGTGGCAAATGTATTTGGCTTCCATGGAAGCCACAATGGTTTGCCAGTCTAAGCAGCTGCACAGCTGTGCTTGGGTGCCTTTAAAAATAATCTTGCCAAACTGGCAGAAGCCTTGTGGTATTGGACCACGTCTCCCTGTTCTTCCCGGCTCTGGCACTTGTTTTTTCACATAAGGCAAATTGCATTGATGATGCAAACACACAGCTATGACCCATCAGCTTGGTAAATGCTCTTACTATATTACCGTTCCTCCTCAGCCCAAAAAAGGTCCAGCACCCCAACCTGAAAGGCATTGAGAGAAACTTTATTTTATGCTGGGATACTATTCATGCACATATCTGTTTGTGTACATGGGCGCATATCGTTTCTCGCTCCGAAGTGTCCCCTGATAATAGAAACAGTTGTGGTTTTTTTGCTTTTGTTTCCATCTCCACTTCCATCCCACAATAAAACCACTGTGGAGGAGAAGGTACAGTCCAGGTAACACCCTTTCATACTCAGCTAACCTCAAAGCACTTTACCATTATTGATCCCTTTGCTTTTCCACAATACTTATGATGTTGCATGTATAGGCCACACATAAAAGCAAATTCACATCAGAAAACATGCCTTGCGCATGTACAGCGCACAGCGTCATTTGGGTGGATGTTCAGAATTAGCATGTAAAATTTAACCTTTGAATGACATTGTGTGTCATTCCAGTCTCTTTTCATTATCATATTTTTAAAAAAATCTTTATATTTTCCCAAGTAAATTAACCTTCAATGGTTTTTTAAGTCTAAAAATTCTCAGATCACTCACAGATCCAACAGGCAACTTATGGTGGAAGCTGTCAAACACTGTCTGTTATGGACTGCTGAGCGTCATTAAGTGTATGTCCTATATTCAAAAGTGTAGAGGAACTAAATTAAATGCATTCCCAGTGTGCACTGTACACACAACAAGCTGTACTATGCCACTGCATAAAAGTCTCGAATCAATTGTGAGATGGTTGTTATACCTAAAATAAAACTGGCAGAGTTCATTTTTCCTTATTATTTCCATTACCACGCTCCATTTCAATCCTCTCTCCATTTCAAATCATATTCAACATTAAAGAAAACTAGAACAATAAACAACTTTGTTTGCCTAATATTCATTCAAAAAAGAATAATCAGATATACGCTGATTAACAGTCAGGTCTCTCTGTCCAGGTCTATTGATTTTGTGGTAGCTTACTTTTCTGGATAGTGGATTACAATTTCATATCCTCTTAAGAAAAGCAAGAATTCTAAATTTTCATTTAGCAGAAATTCATCCATCTGTGCTGGAGTATAATGTGGACCTTTTATAGACCCTGAAAGCTGATTACAGTACATGTAGAATTGAAATTTAATTCACTTTAGCACCCAAACTATTTTAATGGAGTGTATTATTAAATTTATTCCATGTGACGTTGCACTGAGCCAGGGCGACCTAGGAATGAGCAGGTAGCTTTATTCAAAGCTTAGTGTCATTGCGCTGTCAGATTAAGGCTGATCTCTTGGTCCAGTTCTGTTTGGAGTCCATTTTCTAGGATTGCAGGGTTTTAACTTCCTGGCATTTTCTCCCCAGTTCCATATCTCCTGTTAGCTGGAGACCCCATCTCAAGTTTGCAGCTCTGTTTGCCAGGGTCTTTTCTCTGGCCTCCCAGTTTTCATTCCATAGTATTTTGTTAATGGCTCTATGATTCTGTTAGCTGGAGTCACTGCACAGTGGTGACATTTTCAGCCTTGTCTTCAGATTTCTGTATTAGGCTACATTTTTATATGTTTTTGTATTTCAGCCTTCCCCCGTCCTGATTCTCTTGCAACCTCCAACGGTCACCTCCTTCACGTGGAACTCTGTCTAGTGGACTCACAAACTGGCTGATGGAAATCCTTTCACAGTGTTCTTTGCATCCTGTCAGTTATGTAAGTAAATGAAATAGGTTTTAACAATCAATGAGTCCCATTGCATGACAGTTACATACTGTAGTGAAGCCTATTTTATATCTTACAATAAATACATTACAAATTACAGCAAGATGGGGTATAAATATCCTCAGGTGTAAGAGCCAATTATACTCTGTGTGGGTGTAAGACACTGTGCTCTTTGCATCTATGTTTCTAGGTTTATGATCTAATAACACTGATGTAGTATATAGAGATTTTGATTTACAAAACTTCTGTTGAATTATGATTTTATGAACACATCTGTTTGAGACTGTAAATAACCCTAGCTGAATACAATTTGAACTGACTATCAGAAATTCCACAGTATATTTTTGTTAGCTGTGTCCTGGAGGCATAGGGCTGTTCTGCTAGGTAAGATTAGTAATCAAAGTTTTAATTCAGGCTCTTTTTGAAATAGTAACATGTCCACTTACTGTATAATATGACAGCATTTTCAGCAAATGTGACTGGGTATGTTTGTGTTAATAATGAATGAAGTTACTCAAGTAAAGTCATACATGCACAAATGGGGTGGGGGGCGAGGAGGTTCTTGGGTAAAGGGTCATAAATTACTTTGACTGGGTCACAGTAGGTGAATCCTGCCATGGATTAAGTGGATGGACTAAAGGAATCTCAGGAGTCTGTTAAGAAGTAAGAGTCATCTAGAAACAAGACATGATGATGAATTATTAGCAACCCCTGAATTATGGCAAGTCAAACAGCAATCATGCATAGCTGTCTCACATGGTGCCTTTAACCACAAAACTTTATAGAGTACCTAATTTGTTTAAACCATAAATCCTCTTTCTATGGCTTAAGCGCCGTCAGAATGGACCGGTGGTTGGTATTGGATTGATAAAATACTCCATGCTGCTAATAGAGCAAAATCACTTATTCCCTGTGGACATGCAGAGTTCAGTAATTACGTGAAATAATGCAGTTTGTTCCTTTTATTATAATTCAATGTCAATTCATGACAACAGTTTACTTATGTTTAAATAATATGCAGATAGAAAGACAGACAGACAGACCATTAGATAGATTTTCCCCTTTTAATTCCAGGTGTATTTTTTTGACGATCAATATTGAATTATTTAATATATGATTATTATAGAAGCTTTATGTGTTTCGCCCTGTAAAATTGTTAAAGAATGTCTTTGTTCCTGTGTTTGGTCTCCATGCTCATTGTTAAAGTTTTCCCATTAGTTGCTCCTTGCTTTTATACTCGACTTTGCCATCAAAAGCAGTGTGGTTTGCCTTGTCCTGATGCCTGTATAATAGTGTATAGAAATACATTCTCCTCCATCTAGTTGATGTCACCCCTTGACATCTTTGGAGAGGGGAGAGATAAATACGCTGGCGAAGCCATCTGCAAGCCACAAGCATGGTCTGTGTCCAGCGTTCTTGTTTCCGAAGCTCTCGGGAAAACCCCGATCAATGCTCTCTCTAACAATTTCAGCTGGCACATCAAAAGCCATGAATTTTGCACTTTATTATTTTCTCCTACTGCCGTACCTATTATATTCTTAACTGAGGAAGGTTATAAAAAATATAAAATACATACATTAGACTATGGCAGAGCAGTCTGGGAACATTTATTAAACTGACTGCAGGGATTACCGTTTGTGGTGAAGTCAACTGTTCCCTAGGTGACTGCATACAACTACTTTCCATGGTCATGTCATGCGGGAAGCAGGGACTCGACTGAAATTCACAATGCTGTAGCTGTGAGCTGACAATGCTGCCGCAGACTGCTGAAGCCCAGATTGTAACAATGGCATTTAACAATAACGACACCAGGTAATGAAGTTTAATAAATATTTACCCTTCCTGTGTTTTCCTCAGGCCTGCCTTCCACACTGCATTATCACTGCAATTGGAGTCATCTCAGAGGAGCTGACGCAAAGCTCTGCATCATGTATTTGCGAATATCAAAGATATTTTTGCTAGCCATATAGATCTTATAAACCTTATATTTTACTAGCTTAATACAGGAGCATATGTGAATTTTCCATTTATATGTTTAATAATGAGGACTTACAGTTCTTGATCGTTTTAGAACAGCTATGTTGGGAGAGACACTGTATGTGTTCAGTGCCTGTCACGTTGTCCTTGTATTTTACATTGGATATTATCAGATCTCCACCCAAAACTCAATGACAGATAATAAAGAAAAGGATACATTTTTTATGCTAATGTGATGTCACTAAAGAAAGTTGGGTACACCCAAGGCCTATTTAATTGGCTCCTTTTGTCCAATACCTTCTTGCACTACCTTTGGCAGTAATGACTGCAATTGGATGCTACCTGCAGTTATTGATCAGTCTCTCACAGGGCTGTGGATGAATCTGGACCCACAGCGTTGCGTGGAAGCGGTTCAACTCAGTGATATTTCAGAGTTTATGAGTGTGAACTGCTCACCTTACAAACCCAGTGGGGAATGTTTAGGCTATGGAGAGATTCATGTAGAACTTTTAGCTATTCTACTGCAGACTCTCATTCTCCAACAAGTCCCCATAACCTTGCACCATTAAAAAGCCAAACCTTCTTGTGCCAAGGTGACTGAAATAAAATAATAATTACCCATCCATTTTTTTCTACACACTTGTCCTATTCAGGATCACAAAGTGTCCTATTCCAGAGGCTACGGGGACAAGCCAGGGAATAACCCAGGAGGGGGTGCTGACCCATGGCAGGGTGGGAAATAACCTGAGACGGAATGACGAACCCATGGCAGCGCAGGGAATAACCCGGGACGGGATGCCACCCTATCACAGGGCACTAGAGCTAACCGTTGCACCCCCTAAAATTAAAAACATTTTAATTATTTTATATTAATTCGCTAAAAAGTTTTCAAGAATAAAAAGTGACAAATTTACCGTATATTATGTAATATAGTTTGAAAATACAAAGCTGAAAATACAATATAAAATGTATCCAGCAATGAATAACAATAATTGGTACTTTATTGATCCCCATGGGGCAATTGTCCTTATGCCTCTCTCAAGTTGGGCTTTGTAGAGTAAGTTGTCTGCAAAGGGCAGCCACCTGTAGCGGCGCCCAGGGAGCTGGGGGTTAAGGGCCTTGCTTAAGGACCCACAGAGATGCTGAGGCCAGGTTTGAACTGGCAACCACATGATTACAAGCACCCAGGCTTAGCCACTGAGCCACACGCTGCCCCATACTGACATGCTACATATCTGAATACTGACATATTACAAATAAAGCAGTTTTCTAAATACTGAAAGTTGTTGATACATTCTGCAAAACTCACATCCCAGGTATAACTCCTCACTGGCTCTACTTCTATAAATTTTATCATTTTCGTCATCCGAACAGGCGAAATCCAATTAATTTAAAGTTTAATTTAATTTACAATGATCTGAAAGAGTCATTTGAAATTGGTGTGGAGAATGTGATGAAATACTGACTGACTGCGACATTTACCGATATTTGTTATCAGGTAATGTCTGTCAACCCTTGTTTTATGTATCAGTGAAACCACATCCTCTCATTAGTTCTTACAGCAGATTTCATTGGTGACTGTCCATTGGTTGCGTGAAATTTGAGATTACAATGCATTACAGATTATAAAACAGATTACATCCATCTGGAAAGGACTTCAGCAAATCACCAGTTACAAAAACTCCACACTTCATTAACAACCCAGGTCTTGCCAACAAAGTACTGTCGATCTAAAAAAAAACAAAGGAACAGTCCTGACCTCACCCGCGGCATGCACATCTATCAGCTCCATCCCACTGGTACCACCACTGAACCACCCATCATCACAATGCTGACTGAGCATTGACTGAGGCCACTACAAGGGGGGCTCCAAACGGCCCCCTTCCTCAACCACAATGACCCTCGTACTTTTTGAGCGGGACTTTGAGAAGATGCTCAAGTGCCAGAACCCCCGCAAAGGAGCCGGCCCAGACTCCCCCACCACACTGAAGTATTCTGATGACCAACTGTCTCAGGTACTCAGACATCTTCAACACTTCCCTGGAAACTTTCCATGTGCCAGATGGCTTCAAGACCGCCACCATCATTCCCATCTCCAGAAACCCCAGGATCACAGGACTGAACGACTACAGACCCATAGCCATGACCTCAGCAGTAAAGTCATTTGGGCATCTTGTACTGTTTCATCTCAAGGCCAATTCATTCTTCGCTTTTCCACGTTCCCATTTTGATGGGACGAGAGGTAAATATAATAAGGGGTTGACTGTGGTCAGTGTGTGCGTAGCCCAAAGTTTTGTGTCCGGCAGAAATCGTGCGCGTCAACATAATTGACTTGGTATACCCAGGTGGTGGCATGTATGCAAACTTTGTCCTTTCAAACAATAAATAACAATCAAACATTTATCTATTATTGAGTTTTGTTCTGGAAACCACTTCTCACTAAAAATAATTATATGAATGTGCATTGTCCTGCATAGTTTAATGCTTAAAGCAAACTTAACTGGACATGTCTGTATTGTTTACAGTTATACTTATTAGTCAATTAATTCTATGTTTTGTACTTCAAACAGACATAGTACAATTATTAACAACGGAAAAATATTGTGAGGGATTGCTTAGTGCTTCTGTGATATACCAAGACAGTAGCATGTGGCGTGTTCCGCTAACTGGATTTCATAAACATAAGAATAAGCGAAATTTATACAGATTACTAACTTTTGGACGTCACACTATACATCTCATTAATATTTTAGCTGTACTTATAATTTGCTTATCAAATCATGGACATAAGTAAACATCTGTTTAGTACTGAAAACTTGGAAAAATGTTTCATGCATTACCTGAAGCCCTAGTGATTATTGCACATGCGCCATACAATCAAAACTGAATCACAATGTGAAATTTTGCAGATATACTATGAGGAATAATTTATTATTATTTTCATATATAATATCTCCTATTATGCAACATTCATTCTTGTATAATGGCAGTATTGCACAACTGCATTACATTTCTGCTCTCACCCAGGCTGTACCACAATATTGTGTGCTATACCTTCTGGGATGAGTATACACCCATACTGGCTGATAATTACTTTTTTGACAGCTGTAGAGATAAAACTAAATTTGTTGTTAGTCAGTTCCATCTGTAGTAAAATGTACCTTTTTCGGTACCCTTTAGCGAAGCATTGGCTCATCAGCAAAAGAAGAACTGTCCTTTACAGGTAGGGTGTAGTCTCTGCATATATAGCAGGTAATAGGCAGACCAAGTCTGTAGGTTTGGCAATACTTCCAACACAAAATTTAAAAAAAAAAATCTTATTAAAATACAGCTAACTGACATCATTTGAAGAGTATATAAAAGCCCAGTTACACTGAAGCAGCACACTCTACTTCACCTGAGTATTAGACACATCTGTGGTTTTCCTCCTAATTATCTGAAGAGCTGTAAGGACCTTCGTGGAGTGAATGGTTTGGTAGGGCTTTGACTAGCTATTTCCTGGGCTGGTTGCTTCCTGCGTTTCTGACCTATTTGGCATCTAAATCCTATTTCCTGACCCTATCATTTGAATTTCATTGGAACTGCTTTTCTCTTTCTCTGAATTTTTTTAGCTTCACTTGCATTTTCGGTTATATTTGGGTGTTTGTCATTTATGATAAATCATTAAACATTTTCTCTGCTTCTCATGTCAGAAATCTATTATTACATTTCATTAAGTGGTGAAACTTCAGGAAATACATTTCTCCTTTGCCAGTAGCATTGCTGTCTGAAAATAAATCTTTTGTATATCTGTCTTTTTGAGAGTGAGATTTGATGCTTTACTGAACTTTTTTCAGTACAGAACACTATGTTAATGACAACTTCCATGTTAGAAAATACAATAAGCAGTAATTTTAAATGTTACTATTATTATACCTTTAATACTGTCTCTTTTGAGAATCCTTGGGTACCACTGGTTTGACTTGTGTTGAATGTGTGGTTGCTAGAGAAATCCTGAATGAGGCACACTGCATGCACAGTGAGGGAGCATCAGTTACGGCACTGCGGCCATGTGGCATGATTCCCTGAGGGTGATCCGGCTCACAGGATCCTCAGTGCTGAGGACCTCAGTGGCTGGACCAGGCCAAGGGGACGCCCACGTAACACTTGGCTGTGACAGATAGTTCACCATTTCCAGAGGGTGGGACTGGACTGCGTGTCGACCTAGGGGGGTCACCAACTGGGATCCTGAGGTGTTTCATTGTGTTGTTGGTGCAGCGACGTGCTGTACCAATGCATGCCCCCCAGCCTGACCTGACTCTTACTATCTGTATGTATACATGTATATCTGTCTTTGCTAAGATGTATAATATGTAGAATCAAAAACACTGTACCATAGTGTTAACTAAAAAAACATTTACGGCTGATTGGAGTATATTATTAAATTAAAATCACTGACAGGTGCAATGAATAACATTGATTATCTCATTACAGTTGCCAAGGGTGCCATTATGTAACAGTCGGTTCCTGAAGTTGACGTGTTGGAAGCAGAAAAAGTGCAAGGATCAGACTTTAACATGGGCCAAATTGTGGTGGCTAGATGACCGAGTCTGAGCATTTCCAAAATGGCAAGTCTTGTAGGGTGTTCCCTGCTTGCAGTGGTCAGTACCCAGCAAAAGTGGTTCAAGGAAGGTCAACTGGTGAACCAGCAATGGAGTCATGGGTGCCCAAGGCTCATTGATGCATGTGGGGAGCGAAGGCTGGACCATCTGCTCTGTAGCACAAATTGCGGAAAACCTTAAAGCTGGCTATCATAGGTGGGTGTCAGAACACAGTGCATCACAGTTTGATGCATATGGGGCTGCGTGGCCTCAGACCAGTCATAAATCCCATGCTGACCCCTGTTCACCACAAAAAGTACCTACAATAGGCATGTGAGCATCAGATCTGGACAATGGAGCGATGGAAGAAGGTGCCCTGGTCTGATGAATAACATTTTCTGTTACACCATGTGGACAGCCGGGTGCGTGTGCGTCATTTAACTGGGGAAGAGATGGCACCAGGATGCATTATGAGAAGAATGCAACCTGGCACCGGGAGTGTGATGCTCTGGGTGATATTCTGCTGGGAAACCTGGGGTCTTGACATTCTTATTGATGTTACTTTGACACGTATCACCTAAACATTACTGCAGCTCAGGTACACCCCTACAGGGCAATGGTATCCCCCGACGGCAGTGCCCTCTTTCAGCAGGACAATGTGCACTGCCAGACTGGAAAAAATGTCCAGGAATGGGTTGAGGAACATGGAAAATGAGTTCAAGGTGTTCACTTGACCTCAAAATTCTCCAGATCTTAATCCAATTGAGCATCTGTGGGACGTGCTGGACAAACAAATCTGATCCACGGAGGTCCCACTTCACAATTTACTGCACTTAAGGAATCTGCCACCTCAGGTGACCTTCATGGAATCCATGCCTCAATACGTCAGAGCTATTTTGGTGACATGAGGGAGACCTACATAATATTAGGCTATAATATTATAATATGGTTATAATGTTATGGCTGATTGGTGTATTTGTTATGTGTGATTAAGTTATAAAAAAATCTAGGCAATGACTTGTTCATTGCATTTAACACATTAATAAAGAGGTTTCTAACCTTCCTGGTGGAATTTTGCCAGGATATATTTAATGTTTGGAATAAAAATGGCATGAATGAACATGCATATTTAACACCACCTGTTATACCTAATTATGTGTTGCCTATGCATATGTTTTTTTATTTTTTCCCTATAAAAATATGGAAGGATAGCTGTTTAAGTGAAAAAGGTTACCAGGCCTACTTTTATTAATTAAAATGCAATCTTGTGCATAATGCAAGAACTTCAACAACATAACTGATTGTATAAGAATTGTTTTTAATCTTGGTAGCAAATAGTAAATTCAAATCTGAACATATTTTATGCACATATAGAAATTTATACATTTTTACATTATACATTTTTAGGAGCCAAGAATATCATCTGGAGATCTGTAGATTTATTAGTCGAACATAAAAAAATACTTGAAGTATGACTGAAAATAACTAGCCTTAAAATATTGGTAATACTTTGCTTGAGGGGGCACAGATTATAGTATAATCTTACATAATGTATTAACCAGAGACCAAGTGTTAATTACATATTGATGTTTGTTCATCATTAATCATAACACTTCATGTGTTTCAAGCAGTTGCTACATTTGTTCATAATTTTTGATTGAGTAGTATCTGAGTGACTTCAGCCCCCTCAAATAAAATGTTACCATAATATTTTTTAAGTAATGCGATCTGGATCGAGTCATTTCTTTAATTAACAGTTCTGTCAAAGCCAATTCATTAAAGGCTCATTTGAAAACAATATAGAGCAGGCCGCCAGGATTGTGAAATCCAACATGAAATATGAAACATCTAGTGGCCCAAAGCACTTTACACTTGGCAGTTTTACTGCTAGGTGTCTAGGACTTGCCCTTTTTTCATTACACTCACTTGGGAGGAAACATTCAAATGGTTGTTCTTTAGTAACATAAAAGGAAATGATCCATGACAGGTGACCATTTGGTTTTACCCCTAGATGCTGCCTGTATTACTGGCAATGGTGGAACATGACCATGTGCGACAGTCAAATAGATTTTGCCCTTTTTTTGGTCACATCTCTTTACGAGAAAGCAGTGTAATGACTAATGGGGAGGTCTCACAGCAGGGTAATTACAGGATAATGAATGCACCTGTGCATTCCGCTGTACCTACCATGTCAGCGAAAAAAACCTGCCTGAGTTATTAAGTGCACACAGAGCAGGAGAGAGATAGAGTCAGGAAATTATCACCTATCATAAATTCTTGGCAAACACTGGCTAATTGGCCATGAAAAGGCCACAAAAAGTCACATTATTGCTCATACTCCTTCATAATATGGCATTATTTAATAAAAGTGTGTCAGTTATGCATTGATACGTGTAAGATTCCTTTAAAAATATTTTTATGACACAGTATACACTGTAATGGACAGGCATGGCATGCAGGCTGGTCCCATTATGATATACAGTGTATACTGTAATGGATAGGCATGACATGCAGGCTGTTCCCATGGCTTCTGCTCATTGCTTCACAAGATGGGCTCCAGGCTCTCCATGACCTTGGAAATGATTTTTAATGCATAGCTTTAAAAAAGCTATACATATGCAGTATAGATGTCCTTTAAAACATGAAATAATGGTTAACAAAGATAATGGAATGCACAAGCAGGCAATATAATGTAAATTAAGCCAAGCAGCAAAGGCTGGTACTGGTTCCGCAAGTCTGGGAGTCTGGGGAAGCCTGATGGGCTCAGTAATGTGTCAGATATGTCAGATTCTTATGAGGAATCCAGTGTTTGGTGCCTCCAGCCACCACCTACGCTCTGCCTGGACCAATTTCCTGGACAGCATTGAGATAAGAGCTCCTACTCCAACATGCAAGGCCTCCACCGAAAATTCCCACTTGCAGTGTGGGTGAGGCAGCCATGGATCTGACTCTCCTAGCAAAGCTCCAATCAAGAACACTCAATCCCAGAAGCCTCGGCAGCTCTCTGATAGAGCTTGACTGTTGCTGCTCCGCATTGGCTTTGTCCCTGAATCCATCTGGATTCTGGGTGGGAACAGGATATACTCATATAGCATATATACTCATGTAACAAATAAAATGAAAGGACTCAAAATTCATATGTTTCCCCATTTTTGCATACTGGTCACTCTCCTAAAGATGACTGAGTGACTATTGGATGTTAAACATGGCACGTCACACCCAAAATGAATACTAGCATGTCTTTTTGATTTACAATAACAAAATGTTTTAGCATGTCCCAAATATAAATTGCCAACAATGGTTTGAAATGCCACAGCTGCATTCACTAGTCCATGTAGCATTACCAAATATTCTACATGCCCTCTGGTTATTTAAAAGCCATCTTGTACTCAGCACCCTTCCAAATCCAAATCAGACATAACCATTATGAAGGCTGGGCTGTGTAAACCTGTTATATCCTTCCTTGATGAATAAGTGAGGATATTTGTTTTCAACCATCTTTGCAGTGAGTCCCATTTAATTGTAATAATCAACCTTAGACCACCCGGGGATATTAATTCTGTAACCAAGGTTTCTGATTTGTGTCCATAACTTAAGGTTCTGGATTGGGGTACATGCACCCCCTTGCTGGTTTGGTATACTAAGGTATAGAGGCAGCCCAGAGATCTATGGCACAATAATATGATCATTTGGGAGGCAAGGTAGCATCTGTCACGGTGGTACGCGCCTGGAGCGCAGACAAGCGCACTGGAAGCCAGGAATCAGGAAATACGGGCTTTACTCGCATGAAAGGCAGGCAAAAACTCTTTGACAATACAATGACCGGACTGGGGAAACAAACGGAAACGCAGACTAAATGAAATGACCTAATGACAACAATCAGGAACAACTGGTATACATGGGGAATCCATACAGGGTTAACAAGGAGGCGTGGCACATGGGAGGAGCAGACGATTGGGGCGTGACAGCATCCTTCCACTTAGAGAAAACCTCCCGGAGATCTTGAAATGGGGCAGCACTGCTCTTCTCCTCCCATGTGTGACTGGCTCTCAGCTCACCCTCCTGAGCATGAACCGTAGAATGCCAAACGTTAGATAGGCATAGCCCCTGGCTACCGGCTGCCCCATGGACCAAAAATAATGTTTTGTACCACTACAGGTACACAGAAATTTGAGGCTTTAGATTTTGTTGTCCTATAAGATACACAGGTGAGAGAAAGCTGTGGTGTGATCTGATGGTGATGTAATCATGATGCTGGCCACATTCCTCACGGGGAAAGCCAACAAAGTCACATAGAGACCAATATGACAGGAGTGTGACGGTGGTCGTGAACATAGTAAATAACTATTACATACATGTTAAGAACAAACTGTACAACAAACAAGAACACAATTAAATTACACTCATATAATACTACATATACACGCCTATGATGGAATAATGATGGTGTGGAACACTATCAGTGTGTGCAGTTTATATGTACAGTTCACCATGTAATCATCACACTTGTCCACTCAGGCGTGTTCTACCAGAATGCAAACTGTCAGCCTTGCAGCATCAGGCAGCGCTGCCTGTTTGCAAAGACTTGGCTTTCACCAGAAACAGGGATTTCTGTCCGAAGGTACATCCAGTTATACTAAAATTAATACAGAAGTCACTTTGCAGCGGAGAGAACACTCCCAACTGGATGATTACAGTACATGCATTCTAGGCATGGTGAAGAAGTTCCTAAATACCCAGTGGTCGCTCTCAATGAAGTGCTCATTTTTTGCCTGTGGCTTCTACATAAAATCATCTAGTCAGTGTGAGTACATAATTAGGGTATGAAGAGAACTACCATTTGTCTACAAACTAACAGTCATTTTACACTGTGTGCACAATTATTAGGCAAGTTGTATTTTTGAGGATAAATTTTGTTATTGTACAACTACAGTGCTCTTG
>JABFEA020000048.1:9173721-9194954 GCA_019775915.2 Cyphomyrus plagiostoma | reverse complement strand
TTTCTTTCCCATTCTGACATTCAGTTTGGAGTTCAGGAGATTGTCTTGACCAGGACCATACCCCTAAATGCATTGAAGCAACTGTGATTGGTTGATTAGATAATTGCATTAATGAGAAATTGAACAGGTGTTCCTAATAATCCTTTAGGTGAGTATGTTGCCTTTGAAAATAGCATTAATGCATATTGTAGTGTAACAGCTAGGTTTGGGCAAAGTTGTGGTTCAGTATGCATACCTTGAAGATGTCATATGTTCCTGGCTGTCTTTCAACCCATTTTACATTTAACAGTTCAAGTATAAAGAGTAAAACTTTAGTGCTGAAATGAACGAGACAACGGATGGGTATGCCGACCAGAATAATTTAATATTTATAACAAGTTGAGTATTGCGATGAATGGACAATAGGACATCAATTTTTGATCTTGTTCCATTTAAAAGAAAAAGCTAGAGAGACAACCAGTCCATGGGGAATAAAATTGCTTGCATCAAGCCCATTGTTCTCAACCAGAAAATCCATAAAGTTGTACTTTAAGACACTCTGTTCATGATGGAGCTTTCATCCACTTTATCAATATTATTATACATCCTGCGATTTTTCTCAATTCTTTTTTGCAATACTTCAAAAAAATTCAAAACAATACCTCAAAAATTTAAAACAATAAATGCCATATTTGAAACGGAAATGGGGAGTTTTAATGTAATGATTTAATTTAATATGGGAAAACTGTTTGCATGTCATTTGTGGAAACACTTCAACTGAAGCTCAAGGGATAGTCATTCTTTCAGATAAGTACATTTATATATAAAGCACTTTTCACAGACAAAAGTTCCAAAGTTCTGTACAAGTCCAAAGCAATCAATCTTACAGTTCACAAACAATAAAATATGTAATAAAAAAAGAAAATGTGACCAAAAGCTTGTTTAAATAAAATGTTTAAAATAATCAACAGAATCAGCTGCACATACCAAAAGAGGAAGATTATTCCATAACCTCGGGGCAGCAGACTGGAAAGCATGATCGCCACGAGTCATTAACTTGCGTGGAACAGCTGACAGCCTAACAGCCCTTTCCAATGAGATCTGAGTACTGGACAGTGCCCTTAGCACGAGTGGTTTCAATATTAAAAAAATCCATTGCATACTTCGGGGCTTGACGATTCAAGGCCCTATAGGTAATCCAGGATCTTAAACCTTATCCTAAAATCAACAGGAAGCCAGTGCAAAGATGACAATAAAGGTGCTATGTGCAACCTTCTACAATATTAGAATTTTGAATTGCATGGAGATGGGAAAAGGGGATCAATTCAGTCCCAGAAACAAATGATTACAGTATTCCAGACAACACGAGATGAAAGCATAAATAAGCATTTCAAACCGAGGTCTAGACACTACTCCACGGAGCTTGAAGATTTGTCTTAAATGAAAGAAATAAGATCGTGTAAGTGATTTAATATGAGCTTCAAAAGATAAAGACTTATCTAAAACCATTGCAAGGTTACTTACACTAGGCTGAGCTTACGAGAGATACACAATCACCCGACTGACACACTGGGGTGTGATACAATCATAATCTCACTCTTCTGATGATTCATGAACAAGTAATTATCAGAGAACCAATTTTTAATCTGCATAAAATAATCAATTAAATATCAATATCAAGCTGGTGTGGTTTTAAATAGATATATAGCTGAATATCATCCACACAGATATGATAAATGCATTTAAGAGACACAATAATGTCAGCCAAAGGAAGTATGTATAGGGAAAAATGGAAAGGCCCAAGGATTCCTGAGGTACACTATTCGGTGCTGCCGTATCAGAAAAGACTCCCCCCACCCAGACAGAAAAAGACCTGTCTGATAAGTAAGATGAAAACCAATTTAATGCAGGACCAGAGATCCCAATGAAATTCTGTACCCTATTAAAATGTATGATCAACTGTGTGAAATGCCGCAGTAAGGTCAAGAAGTACCAAAACACTGTACAGTCACCATTATCTGTAGTCATTAAAATATCACTAAAAACTTTGAGCTGTCTATGTGAATGATGTTTACAGAAACCTGACTGAAACGCAGATTTCTCCAAAAAGAGCTCCCGTTCATACATATTTGTATTTGTTATTAGAAATATGTTTTGTCATATGGTTTATCGTTAGCTGCAGTCTTCATTATATGAGCAAGTGGACATCTGTTTATAGACGTTGTTGTGAGGTAGGTGTAAATGGGGCGATGCCGTCCCCATTTACTATGTTTAGCCTTCGTATAGACATTAGTTTGCGCTTCCTTCATAATCACGCTTTGACCATTGTTTCCGTGTCTGACCAATTTCCGACAGACCCTTCACTAGTCATCCTTGTCTTTTTTAAAATTTGACAGGACTGATGAGATCCAGAAAATAAACCTCCCGTAGAAGCACAGCAGGAACCTCCTGCATCAGCTTCCTCAGCAGAGGTGACCTTCGCAAGCAAGACACCCTGATGCTCCAGAAATGCATACAAAGTACCCTTTGGGCAAAGATAGCAAGGGCAAAAAAATCTTATTTATTTTATATTTTATTTTGGACGATTGCAACAAAATAGTAATGCAATATTGTACAGACTCTCTGGCCACATGTAGCCCCCCCCCCCCCCTGTGTGCGCGCACTCTGGCCATGCGTAGCTGCTTCTGAGGAAAAGGAACTGTGTGTTCAGAGCAGCCATTCTGCGCAAGACTGTTGTACTGAGCTGTTATTTTTGCACTTGTGACCTTCCTGTTAGTTGTAACAAGTCTGGCCATCCTCCGCTGACCTCACTAATTAACAAGGTGTTTTCAGCCACAGAAATACCTATGACTGGATGTGTTTTTGTTCATCACACCATCCTCTATAGACTCCATACTCTGTGCAGTGCATGAAAATCCCAAGAAGGTCAGCATTTCTGTGATGCACATACCGATGACGACAGCAGTCTCATAATCATTTAGATAAGGACATTTTAGCCATTCTAATTCTTAGCCAGACAGTCATTGAACCTCTTGAGCCCGTTTGCATGCTGTATGTATTCAAGTGCAGTCTTGTCATTCACTGAACTGGCCACTTAATGGAAGTGCAGTTTAAATTATTTAAATAAATTCCACAATGTAGACAGGCAGTAAAGACAAAATATCTTAAAATGTTGACAGTTGGCAGGAGATGCAGGTACTGGCATGATAACCTGTGTTTCCTGTAGACAGTTCATCACAATGACCTATTATCAAGGTATTACAAGGTGATTTCATTTTACTTATGTGCTGTTTTCAATTTCCTGTTTAAATTAACTATTATCTATTATATATTCACCTTCTCTGCTCATTTTACTGTACGCCACTAGCTAACTGGCATCATCCGCAGGGGATCTACCATACTCAGAGTACCAGCTGTTCAATAATAGTAGCTATGAAAACTGAGCTATAAATAGTAAATAGCAAAAGTTAAACCATTTAGGACATAAAATAAAAAAAAAGATGTACAAGTTAGCAAATTAGATAACAGAATTAAAACTGCCATATACATCCCAGTTTGTATGGCATTATTTTTATGGTTCAGACCATGCCTACAGTTGCTATGGAGATTCAGAGTTTGTACAGTTTTGGATTAAATCGAGTATATGATTGTACTACCGCTCTTTACTTCTGCTATATATTGAGGTTTCCAAATCATTGCCACACAGTTGTGTGGTTGCTGTTCTGCCCTACTGGTTGGACATGGGACCATTATCTTAGACCAATTTCCCAACCTGATCCTCAAGGACCCCCAGACGGTCCACATTTTAGCTCCCTTCCAGCTCCGGGTAGCAGAAATCTGGACCATCTGTGGGTCCCTGAGAACCAGACTGGGAAACATTGTCTTAGATGAATAATTACATAATTGGGAGGTTTCCCTTAAACACCAATGTCAGTAGTTTCTGCCTGCAACATTCCAGCACCCCCCAAGCCTGGAAAAAGGGCACATTCACTTACTACCATAAATCTTCTCATTCAGTCAATTTCCATTTTATAATTAATCCACTAAATGCACATTGTTTCATTTGCCCTTGTAAGCCATTTAATATAATTTTCATTGATATTTCCTCCGCTAAATGCTTCTCACTTCATGGTATAATTGTGAATCGTTTCACTCTCCTATGGATAACTATTCATCTACAAATTCTGGCTGACTAGGAAGCTACCATGCAGTCACTTTGGAAAGTTCATTATCAATTTAGTACTTGTATACTGGTTGGGATATTACCAGACCTCACCAGGAGGATACAAGTCAGAATTCTGACGGTGCTTGGGGATTTAATTCTTACTAAGGTAGTAGGATGAACTATTTTCTGTACTTGAAGGGGTGCCCTAGATCTGGACTGTTTAAACCCTTTGTAATTGTAGGAGTATAATAGCTGTTCAGTGCAAAGTCAGTGATAAGTGGGATTGGAATAAAATCTATATATTACTCATTTAGACACAGGTAAACTCTCTAAATACACTTTCCCCCACCGAAACACAACCTACTTTTAACTATTATTATTTAAAAATATAACTAACAACAAAATAACAATTATTATTATTATTATTATTACTACTACTACTACTACTACTACAAGAAAAAATGAATAATTCTGTCATGTTTTCTGGATGGCATAACCAAGTTTCCACAATTGATCATAGATTAGTCATTAGTCTAAATAAAATTTAATTATCTTGATTTGATCAGTCAAAACCAACTACAAAATACTGGAGGGCATTATGAGAATGAAACACATATATTAACTTGGAAATAGGAAACTCATCACCATATTTTATTTTTAATTTATTTGTATTATTTGTGGTGTAAAAAATATAACATAAAATGTAACAATACAAAAAAATATTAAATTCTCTTTGGTTTGTGGTTAATTTATATTTTATTCCTCTTTTTTCTTTCTCACCAGGTTTCCTTTATGTTACATGCACTCGCTTAGGTGACACTTCAATACAAAAGTGCCCCACAAAGTTTATAGTTTGTGCTGGTATTTTACAGCAGAAAATCAGGTTAAGTATCCCACTGCAGAAGTACAGCAGAGACCTTCCTGTAACTGGTACTTAGCCTTAAACACTAAATACTGCCATGAGTACTTAACGTTAAACACAATCTTCTCAGACAGAGCAATGATAATGGTTTTCCCTGAAACCAATGAAGCAGCAAATTGTAATCATATCAGAATTATTTATGCAGCACTCCATAGTAAATAGTAAATGATCACTAAAGAAAAGATCCCTCTGCATTTTTTTAAAGATTTTATCTGTATATGAGATTGGGAGTCAGGAACAAGACGTTTGAGGCATGAGAGGAACATCGATTGCCATGAAGTGGTCGCCCCGCATGACCGCTGCCTTCACTGTCTTCCGGTCATGTAAACCATTTCACCGCATTGGTCACGGACTCATCCATTTCACACGTCATTTCAGTCCGGCCGCATCCCCGGAGGAGAATGAAGATGCTGCTGACAAATAGCATTTATGTTGGTGTTATTTAGAAATCAGCATGATGTAATTGAATTAATATCGACAGTTGAGGACAGGCACCAGAGGGAACAGGGAGAGAGAAAATTGAACGCCAGCCCACAATCTGAACTTAAAGAATACAATCATGTGGCATGTGTGACAAATGTCCCTGTTTACACATACATGACTGCTTGAATCGGAGTTAAAGGGGACATCACAAGTGGCAGGATGAATGAGGCATGTAGGATCTGATATCAGTTTTGAATGTCTGAGAACCTGAGCACATGACATTCGTGGAGTTTCATTGTCTTGTGTGACGGGAGGAAGTCCTATTTTCTCAGGTATGTGATATTTGAACAAAAATCTTCCACCCGCTTATCCTGGGCTGGGGGCCAACCCAGACGGCGTGGGGCCGGAGTGGAGCGTGGAAGGGATTCCAGTCTGTCAGTGGGCAGAGGCACCTGCACAGCTCCAGGCTTCCGGCTTCCATCTCCCTGTCTGTGTTGAGCTGCTATGTTCCCTCTCATCACAAAAGCAAATGGGTTATGTGAGCAGGTGTCTGCAAATTGCCCCGGATGAGGTTAACTGGCAACCCCTCCGAACCAGAACCCTGCACTGGATGAGCAGCTGTTGAAAATATACAGATTAAGAAAGTTAATGTGCATTTCTTAGGTGCAGCACAGTTGTGCGCATCTTCGTCTGCCCACTTTTACTCACTTTTAGGCTGATGAGAGAACTGTAGCTTAGGTTATATACACCATCTTATATATACTTTGTTTACATCCACTGCAAGACATTTATATAGGTATACAACACATTTTTGTAAAACATCTTTACATTTTACAATAAAACCGTTTACTAGGGTTAGGGAATACTGTCCAAATTCACATCTGGGAGGACATAGACAGGTATCCTAGCATGTATGTCACATTTTATAATATAACGTGCAAGACACTCTAAAAGCCACCTTTCCAGCTGCGGACGGGGGGACGTCATGTAAATTTCGTCATCAGGGGTCGGCAATTGCCGGCTGTGGTTGTTGTGCAGCCCAGATCTTTATGTCTAGTGGAAACCTTACACATCCGTGCACCTTGACTGCGCATGTGCAAGATAATTGATTAAGTATTTCCAGTAGGTGGCAGCGTGGACTTTCACAGATCAGCCATCAACAACAAAAGAGAAGTGGAAGAAAAGTTGGTGTTGTTGTAGTAGTTATGGTGAGCAGCTGTATGAGGAGGGCCGGAAGTACCTGCATATCTCATTTTTCTTACTGCCCAGACATTATACCAACGTATACGGTATTACAAAAAGCAGCACTATTCAAGCATTCGTTAAGACTTAGCCATAAAATTCACTGAGAGGATGGCAGGTTGGGGTCCCAGGTAATTTTGTTGTAAAGATTTCAAAATACTGTGGTATGCCTTATTACCGTAATACCCTCAAGCCTTGATTTGTTAAAACCTTTCAGAAAACTTTACCTGTTCCTGACACTGTACAGCATTTGTGTTTGTATATCTGCACTCTACTAGCCTGGTGTAATACACCACCAACTATCTGCATCTACAGACAAACGTAGCATGAACACAAGCTGCTGCAGGACAAAAGCACATGACAAAGCATATAGAAAAGCAAAGAATGAACTAAGAAATGTGGTAAGAAATGCAAATCAATATTTTTGCTAAAAAAGGGCATACATTTAAGAAAATGGTAACTTACATTCAATTAAAACTAAAGAATATTATGCATAGATTTTTTGGAGTCAATTTCAAATCTGTTCACACAAGAACATTTCACAGAATGAAATTTGTCAATCTTAACTGTGCAACTGGAAAGGAAATGTAAAATAATTGCAAAAGTGGTTTCTTATCTGTTATTAGTTTCTCAGGTGCTGAACTGCATTGATCAAGCCATCAGTGCATGCTGTCAATTCCAAACACCTATGAGCAAAACAGCAAACATCTAAGTACAAGAGTGAAAACTCATGTGCATATCAGTCTCCTTTCCTAATGGACTTTTTTGCAGAACAGCAAATATGGTGCTCATTTGGTAACATGAAAACCACAAAAAGTGATCAAGAAAGTGTCTGATCAAGGAAACCACATCAAAATGGCCACAGCTGCTATTTCCTATTCCGAAACACCTCCTTTCTTTGACTTTAAACACATACAGTAACAGAACAAGACAGAGCAGAGCAAAGCCAAAGAGGACATGGAAGACAAAGGGGAAGATGTAGACAGAGATGGTCCAGAACAGAGATCACAAATGACATTAGTATGTTTACAGGCCATTCACTGAACCGTTGTCATTCACTGTACGTTTACTGTAACTCTATGCAGGACCTGTGTTTCTTTACGTGTGCTCTTTCATGCGTTGTGATTACAGAGCATCATGGAGCTAGACCCCACTATATCCCTGTATGTGGATGAAGCTGGATTCATTCTGGCTAAGATAAGGAAGTGTGGGAAGAATGTAACTGTGCACAGGGCAAAAGCACGGATGGCAGGGCAGAGATGCACGAACATTACTGTGAATGCAGCCATATTTGACTCTGGTGATGTAGCACATATCCCAGCAGTTGGGCCTTATACGGTAACTGTGCCAGTCGTATTAGTGTTTGATGATCTTTACTTAGTACTGCTGGTGTCTGAAAAGAGACTCAAGGCTGGAGTCAATGGCCAGCATCCGGCAGTCTTGCGGGACAATGTTCCATTCCACCACACAATCTGTAGTGATGGACTGGCTTAGGGCTCAACCACATATGTCTATCGAATGTCACACACCACATTCCCCATTCCTCAGTCTCATTGGTGTTGAAGATGGAAAGTACATGATCCCTATGAGCAAACGCCACTTTTAGATGATGACTGAAGCATGTTGGTCAATCATAGCAGCAGACTGACAGAGCTGGATCAGGCATATCTGACGATTTTCCTCATGTTCATCATGTTGATGAAGACATGTGGCCCAATATCAGGAACAGGATAGATCAGGTAGAGCAAGGCAAATGGCAAAGCTATGTCTTGTATTTTGCTGTATTATATTACAGTATTTTTGTCCAACAGAATTACTATACTTGAGGAGATTTGTTATTCTTCTGCTTATCAATGTGCACTGTGATGGCAGTCACATTTGAGACTTTTAGTTAGCATTAAGCCTGTGAATATTTCATGAATGCTTGTATGTCTTTATTGTTGAACTGCTGCGTGTTTCTGTTTCAGTGAGTGAAACAGGTTTTGCAGCATGTATTTATTGTTTTAATTAGGCATGTAATGAGGAATCACGAATCGGTTAAAAATTGATGTAAATGTATGACAATTTAAACCGGCTGGTGTGGAAAATGAATCGTTATTTTAGGAGTACTTCATGGTACTATAACAGAAAATCTGGTGTAATATCACATTTGATTTCATGACATCAGTTTGGCATCTGATATCATTGCGTATTAAGAATTATTAATAAATAAATTGGCCCTGTAGTTTTGTGAGTGTTTGCGCCCTGCAGTGAGTAGGCGACTGCCCAGGGTTGGATCCCATCTGCATCCCTTGTTCCTGGGATAGGCACCAGTCCCCCCGTGACCCCAGTTGGGATTAAGTGGTTTTAGAAAATGGATGGATGGATGGATGGATGCACCACCTGATCCTAAATCGGTGGTGTTTCAGCATTTTAGCTTTCCAGTAATCACAAACGAAAATGGTGAGAAAAGTACAGACAAGACAAAACTGCGTGCAAACATTGTGAAAGATTGGTAACATACACAACTAGCACAAGGAACATGCTTCAGCATGTCCACCGACACCACAGTGAGCTCAATTCACCACCGCCAGAGCGAAGATTATTAAAAGGGCAAACCACGCTAAAAAGCTGCACATGCAAGCCTTTGTTAATTTATTTGAAGATTTTTTAAATTTTGATTTGGGATTTATTAAACAGTATTTTGTTCCATTTCAGTTGTACTTTTAAGAAGTGGACACAGTTTAGAAGGATAAAGGAATATTTTTGAATAAATATGTCTGCAGCTCATTCTGCTAAAAAATAGTGAGAAAATCGTATCGTGAACTCAGAATCGTGAATCATATCGAATCGTGAGTTGAGTGTATCGTTACATCCCCAGTTTTGATTGAAGTTTTGTGAGCTATGCTAGTGTTTCGCAGACTGTTAGCCAGTTAGAGAATGTGGGTGGCGTTTTGACCAATGTTGTTAAGTGCCTGAGAAAAACCTCATTACCCGTTTCGGCATCATAAGCACGTTTCATTTTGGTTCATTGAAACATAATGTTAAGAACTTTCATACAACGGTGCTCTTGAATTCTCAAATCTGATCTGTCAGAAGGGTGTTCATTATTTTTCATTTCAAAAAAACAAATTTTGCGCTGCTTGGAGTGCAGTAAAAGCTTTTCATGCAGTGAGCTGTACTTACTGCATGTTTCCCTGATGATTTCTAAACATTACATAGATCATGAAATGAGCAAGTCCAGGTCACGGCTGAAACTGGCATCGCAGCTTCCCCATTATGAGTCAAAATATCTTTTCTGCACGCCTCTGTCTGCACAAAACTTGTGTTTGTTAAGCTCAAGATTCATTTTATGAAATCCAGTACAATAAATATTGACAGTTTCATTTTCTATTAAATATTTTTCTCTTTCGCTGCTTTCAACATGCAACTAATTTTAAAAGGCCTGATGCTGGGATAGCCATGACTTAGTAATCTGTTATTTTAGCGGGGGGGCGCTCACTAGACAGCATTACTGCCTCATCATTCCAAGGGTAGGGGATCAGTTCCTGCCTCTGCGTTATGTGGGTGTGATGCATCTGCCCCCCCCCCCCGCCCCCCGCTGCATGGGCTTCCTCCCACAGACTTGCAGTTATGTTAATTGGTGTCTCTAATTTACACATTCTGTGTGTGTAATGGACTGGCATCTCATCCAAAGCGTTCTCGGCACTGCGCTTCCTGCGATAGGCTCCAGGCCCCCCTGGAAGATGGATGGGCTGCATCTGTGATTGTCTCATTATTCTTGTTGGTTCTGATAGTGTGTAAATAGTATCATTGGTCTGGACTGGTGAGAGACACAGAGAAGGGTTCAGGAATCACAGCTTAAAGCCGTGTTGTTGGCCGCACCTCCTACTTCTCTTCTCTTTTTCTTCTTATCCTTTATTGTTATTGTTCTTTTAGACTTCATCTCTTCTTCATGCCCTTGCTGTTCTTCATTAATATTTTTATTTTGTCTTCATTTTCTTCTTTTCCTCTACCTTTAATTTTTTCTTGTCTTCTTTATTACTTCCTTAATTCCTGTTCTGTCTTTCATGCTAGTTAATTCCCCACGTGTGAATGTACCGGCACGTTGAGAAGCTGTGGGCGGCACAAAAGCCAAGCACTCGCTGCCTTTGGTGAAAGTGTGGAGGATCCACTGCTTCTCTCCTCCCCCGACGTCTTTGTCGAGAGCATTACTGGAGACCATTTTGTGCTCACTTACCATCTGTTTACATAAGCAACAAGAGACAAATTATGAAAAGCACATTAAATATACCCTCCAATACAAATCAGTCCTTTAGGGATTTGGCTTCTAATCAGTTCTTTTTTAATTTTAGGGGATTTTTATTTTTAGTATAGTTGAGATATTGTCATTGTTCTACAAAACCAAGAATATCTTTGTAATTTGCTTCTTTGCCGTTCTAACATGTATGATGCGTTGTTTCCTTCTGTCCTGAACACAACAATTTTGTGTTCTGCACAAAATGATTTTACCTAGTAAATCTACTGCAGCCTATTTCTGACTACTAAATTCCACTGTCTTGTATAAGAATAGTTTCCTTCGCCCAAAATTGTCCCAGAATTGTCTTCCACAGTTTACCTGGAAACCAAGGCAAACCGTTTCCTCTGATTGCTTTTGACATGTATATGTTACAAAGCATGTTTTGGCACTGTCCATTACAATCACGCTGCCAAGTCGGAGAAAGTCTTGAAATATTTTATCGATCCCTCTCCCTTTAGGATCAGAAATGACACGAGCCAGTTCTCATCCCCGCAGATGTATTGGCAGTTTGTTGGCATGACAATACAACGGCATTGAAGTGTGAAATACGAAGCTCCTGTGGTCTGCTTATTCAAAAAAAACAAAAAACCCAAAATGCCTTACTTATTTGTAGCAGGATTACGATATGACAATGTATATGATATCATTATTATTACTTACATAGTTTACCATTATTATTAGCAGAGAGACTCCTAGAATAACACAGTGGTCTATATTAGTTTAGTTATTGTTTGTCTAAAATACTGGAATTGTCCTGCAAATTGTAGTACAGGTAAATTTCCTGAAGCATTTAACATTGTTTGAATCTACAAATAGGCCTATGTTCAGCCAAAAATTACGACATACGTCATTAGCGGCTCGGGTATGAGTGTGTTATTTTGTTCACATCCCCACGCAAATCAAAAAAGAAAGTGTGCTAGCTCGACTGTGTTCAGCACTCAGCTGTGGTTGGACCTCACATAGTGCGAGGGAGATGCGATCGGGACAGCTTTCAGAAGCAGTAGGGAATCCTGAATCAGGAAGCGATGCTTAGCTAAATATTACAGTTCAGCTTCCACAGAGCAGTATGACAGAAGGGCTTTGTAACTCACTCCCAGAAGCCCTTTTTGTGGAATGAAAAAAAGCATAACATGAAAAGAAAAAGAAAAATATACAAATACAGTGGTACCTTGGTTCTCAAACTCACTAGAACTTGAATTTCTTGAAAGTCGAACAAACCAGTTTGACGTAGAAAGCGATCTGAATATCAGAAGTTGAACCGTGAACGCTGACCTAATATAAATTGTACACACCAGGAAATGAGTCATACTACAATGCAATTCTTACTTGAATGCCTTCTTCACAGACTGGATGATTAACCAAATAAAGCAGCGCTATATTACAGTAACTAACAATAAATAAACCACTAACTTATGTGTACTATTAGAGCATTTATGTAATTTATTTAAGCTTATTTAAGCACACCAGCATGGGCTCTGTGCTTACTCTCACCCCCAGAACACATGTTGAGATGCTGACTCTGGAAGCGGACCCCTCTTTCAGTTAAGCCATATTCCACTTCCTACCAGGTCAGCTCTCATTTCATCCTCTGCTCCTACACCTCTATTCTACCCTTCCGTCCCCCTGTTGTATGGCTCTCATCACTAGTTGGCTAGAAATAAGCATTATATTATGCAATAATTGTAATCCTTATTGATTACTTACAAGATGCAACAATTTTTTCCCCAAGCAACACTGATTCATAATTAGTATTTTCCATGATACGGAATTTTAAAAGTGTTTTATCTTTTTTTTTGGTTGTCTGTAAAATCTATAGTATCTGTAACATTTGTGCAGCCAAAGAAGATTGTCATATTTTGTGTCCCCTAACACCCTATGAACAAATCCACAGGACACAAGACAGGCAGGTGAACCTAACTGAACTTAACTAGACAATTAGTTGTAGGTGAGACGAAGGTCTCCCCTCCCACGGTAAGGTATGTTACACGCTCATACAATACTGAGAATTACTGTCAGAATTCCAGAACTGCATTGCCTTCTGCAGTAGCCGCCATCTCGTTGTCCTCTTCCCGCTTCCCCTTAGACCCTCACCTTGGTTTTGCATGTCTTATGCCATCTGATGACACCGGTGGGTCTGCTTCCCTGACATTCATGGCCCAGGTACGTGTTGACAGCTTTCTCCTCAGGTAAAATCTACCATGACTCAACAGGGAATCCTGGTGTCCGTCACAAAGACTAGTGACACGCTGACAGATACAAAGGCTTATTGCGCGCACATTCAGCCCAGGCACTGCGGATGGAAAACTACAACCTCATGTCAGTTACACATTTTTTTCTAACAAGCTTGGAGTCCTTCTGACAGTGAAGTCAAAACCAGAGAAAGAAAAAAGAAGTTTGCAGTATCTGATGTCCAATTTTAACTAGCCTTTCCCGTCACAGTAATAGGATTCAGTGATTATTATACACAGTCTTCTCCATCTGAAGTGAGATCTTGCTACTGTAAACCTTAAAGCTGCTGCTTTCTAACGCACCCCACTTTCCTTGAACTCCGTGTCATCCTTTATCCACAATCTTGAGGAATTTAATGGTCAGTTTTTAATTAAAAGATATCCATTTTTCACTATTCCCTCTCCCTCCTTAATGCTGCCTCAGTGCACAAGAATATAAGAATTGCATGATTGTGTTTTTGCTTTCTTAGTCCTCACATGCTACTATAACATATGCTGTGTGTGGAGGTGCCAGGGAGGATCAAACACACGTACACAAACATACATTTAGGATTAACCTGACCTCAGAAAACACCGTTACAAACTCTGTGCCTCCCTGCTCCTAGTACAACATTGCAAATGTTATGCGGTGGTGAACATTTACGATGATTATTATATACAGACAGTAAGTTATATGCAGCAGTTATTCCTAGCTTGATCTGCAGTACATAGTAGGTTGTAAAAAGAGAACACTTGTACTTATGTGCCTTCGGAATTCACACAGCATATCTCCACAAGAGGGCATTTTAAGCTTCTAAACTGCATTTGCTGAATGAAGCCTATGAATAGCCCAAAGTCAATATTAAATAACAGTTTAATGTGCTACTTATGAGGAAAACATATGCACAAATTGACACCGCAAAAGCAGAATTCATCCAAAAACATGGATTCCTTATTAAATACTAACAAATAATTCTTCTTTATGACATTGTATTTTTTGTTTGCTCAGTACAGATCATCCACTGAGCAGATATGCCATCAAATCCGTAACAGAATTTCTGAAGCTCGTAATTTTTGTTTTAGTTGCTCACCTGCATATTTTATGTATTTTATTTAATCAAATACAGTAGGAAATTTACACATTGTGTAGAAACTTTCAATGAATAAGGTCTAATATCATCTATTAAAGACAAAACATATGTATACTAAAAATAACTCACAATTTTCTAAATTTCAGAGAAATGCCAAAATTCTGTGTTACAGGAACATAATTGTATATGAATTGTTCCTTCTGTTTGGAAGCTCATCATTGAGCAATTTCCTCTGGGATCAATAAAGTGTTTCTGATTCTGATTGTCAGTAGTAATGTCATTGGTCCATCTGTTTTTCTTTAATTATGAAAAGATGGCATGCAAAGAAATAAGAAAAGGCTGTAAGTTTCCTTATTCTCGTTCATTTTCTGAAGTATAAAAAAAGTCTGTGATTTGGAAATATGCACATACATCCACACTTATGCACTCATCTGTGGTTGAGTTTGGCATTGAATTCTTTACATTACTATAAGTTTGGATATAAAGCAATGGAACTAATTCACATATGTAGAATATCACTGATATCCATATTCGTTACCTATAGCCCATCTCTGTAAATCACCTGTAGTGGGGCTTCATTTGTGTATGTTAATGTTTTCTTTATGATTGCTCACATAAATGGATGATAGTATCACTTAACGTGCTCAGAAAGCAATTTAGATAAAATATCTACATAAAGACCAAACACGCAAAACATTCTTAGAAGGACCCAGACATACACTCGTAAGGGATATGAATTTAAACTGGCTTGGAAGCATTGACCATCAAATATTACAGACTCCGAATTTAACAACTTTCTAAAGACAACATCTTTAACCCATGTAGTTTTAGATAAATTTGACATGACCTGCGTGTATTTAAACCTTGAATAGTTCCTATTTGGGTTATAACTGTAAGTAATAATTCATCTATATTTGCCTTTATATGGGTCCAGAGATGGGAATAGTTCACTTGGGATTTATTTCCAATTGTTATATAAAACTGAGTTTCATTTTCCATCACCTAAATTCAGCCAGGCCTCCATGTCAGTTGCAGCCCCCTTGTGATGCAATGCTGCATTTTTTCTCCATTGATTGTGTTCAGCTACATTTCACCTGAATACTTTATTTTGGCTAATTAGGGCTGTAAAGGTAAATGTATTTGTCATGAACAGTGCGGGACATCATTTTCAGTTTGGTACACGATAAAATGAATGAGTACATTTATTAACATGGGTGGAACCTAAATTCACAAGTAGATGTTCCATATGGAAAATATTATGCTAATGGGCGGTTTGGGGATATTTGGGTTTCCCAATAAAGTGACCCAGCTCTGGAGAGAGAGTGGCTGATAAGTCCAAGATTGGCTGTCAGCTGAAAACACAAACAAACATGCTAACTCATTTGAGACAACATCCGTGTATGTGTACAACTGCAGCAAGACAAAAATACCCTCTTTAAGTTAATCTGCCCGTGGCATTTAAGGGCTTTGTCAGGAAATTCAGATCAAGCTGAAAAATAACTATAGTCTATCGGAGTGTTTATCACTACAGATATGCAACCATTCTCAGTAGCAGAAAAGACTTTTTCATTATGATTATTATAAAATTTTTAAAAGTAATATTTTACATACCATTGTGCTAATAGGCTTCTCTTGGGTTTTGTTATTCAGACATGTTTATGGACACATTGCCTTTGGATTACTCTCCCTAATTGTGCTTATGTTAGCAATTTTAATAATTTCAAAATTCTGTTTTTTGCACCAAACTGTTAACCCAAAACTGAGTTTTGTGTACCATTACACCCCTACTAAATATATTCTGAAATACACTTAATACAATTCCCATAGCCTAGTGTTATCTGTATGGCCCTGCTACCATTTGCTGGTAGCTAGTCCAGAAAGTTCAGAAAGGTGACAAATGAAGTGTGTGCGCCCTGCGATGCATTTGCGCCGTGCCCTGAGTTAGTCTCGGGACCCCTGCATAGCACAAGCAGGTACAAGCAGGTAAGTTCTCCTATTTGTATGTATCAGATGATATATGAAATGAAATCAAACTTAATTGTCTTATTTAATTTCATATAACATCTGAAATGTACTTTGGTGTCTAGTATGAAATGCCCACTATTGAGTTCTGTGAAAACCCTCCAGCATACACGACATCCAGAAATGCGTAAAAACAAGAAAAGCAATGAACTTTGGTATGATGTCATTTAATATTGCCTTTGTTTGTTTATTCTTTGTCAGTGAAGCTTGCATTGCAAATTTAAAGAGGAAAGATATAAAATTAAGGTAGGTGCTAGCCGAGAATCTACCTGAATGATCAGGCTATATGAAGATGTAATATTTCTTATATGTATTTAAGCTAACAGTTTTCCAGTATTCTTAATCATCACTGAAGTGGAGCTCAGGTGTAGTTTAATTTAACATTGTGGAAAAGCCTGGTTCACATTGTGGAGAACACATCTGTGGGACAAAGGGATTTGGGAAGAGGGGTGGGGTTTGGCACCACTGATGTGACTGGGAGCTGAACCAGACAAATACATGTCTGGCTTTCTAATTTAAACGAACAAGATATAAAACCCAAGGGGGAGCTACCATTGCTTCCAAACTCTCACTAATGTGGGGAATGAATGAACTTTAAACAATTTGATTACTTATCGGTGAGGAGAGAGTGTTTTCCTCAATCTTCCCCTAAACTTCAGCCAATCCCCATTCCACATTGCTTCTGCATGTTATTATAATTATAATTAAACAGGAATAAACACACCAAAACAACTGCTGATTCTGTCCACCAAATTATGATGGGGAGTACCTACAATTCCCTTCAAGAAATATCAGCACTGAACACTCAGAAAATCCCATTTATCCCCAGATCAGAGTGGACAACAATTCAAACCAAGGCCAAATATTTGGGGGGGGGGAAAAAACCATTTAAATTAGCAGAGATACTCATCCAACACACACCTAAGCAAGCCCACAGAAAGCCAGGCACCTCCCCACCCCCTGCCTACCCCTACAGAATGCCAGGCACCTCCTCACCCTCTGTCCAAGCCCACAGAATGCCAGGTACCTCCCCACCCCCTGCCCACCCCTACAGAATGTCAGGCACCTCCTCACCCTCTGTCCAAGCCCACAGAATGCCAGGCACTTCCCCACCCCCTGCCCAACTTCACAGAATGCCAGCCACCTCTCCACCCCCTGCCCACCCTCACAAAATGCCAGCCACCTCCCCATCCTACCCGGGCCCACTTTAAGCCCCCTTCACATACACATCACATCAAGCACTTATACCTCGCAACACTAATCTGCCTCAGAATGGGGGTGTAAGTGTTTTGACGCTCCCTCCTCTGCCCAGATGTCCAGTCTTGTGATCACCAGCACCCTAACCCCTCTAATCCCAGTACAGTTGCAAATGACCAGACTTTCAAGAACCCACAGGGCCATTGACAAAATGACCTATGAGCTTTCCTGGGGGCTCTAGTGCTGAGACATGGTGCTTCAGACTGAGACACTGATTTCAAGTTCAGACCCAGAGATGACCCGAGATGCCCCATCCGCTTTTCAGCAGAGGCCAATTTGGAGCTGAATCGGTGGGGAAAGAGTCCCCGTGTCTGTAAAGCTGGCCAAGCAATTCCACATGTCTTCCTGCCATCCAAAGACCCAGCACTGCAACCAGCAGCCTCAGCTGCACCAGATCAGTGCCCCAGATCTGGCACAAACTGAAAAACGCAGCTCTTCATGAACAATGACTATAAAGTCAGGTGTCTTTATAATGTGAAAGGCTAGGCATTCAGAACATGCAAAAACATGGTTAAATGAAATGAGCAAATCATACAATGAAACATCAGGCTATTCCTCACAGGCTCTCTCGTATACATACAATACAAACTCATTTATTGCACTTAAAAGCAATTAGAACTAAAAATGAGTGCACAGAGGGCCTTGTCCCACAAGCGTGCCTGTCCCCGGGGAAATCCGCACCACCTGTCTCACATAGTGCTCATCTGCGTCATACATCTGGGACAAGCATGAAGGCATGGAAGTATGGTGATGTCGGTATGTGTCCTTGATTACTTTGTATCTTGGTTGGATGGTACCTATTTGGGCTATACTAGATGTACACTACATGTTCCCAGGTATATACAAGGTGACCAATCAGGATGTGCTGCCAGCTACGGTTGCGGAGCTCAGGGTTGCCAGGTACTCCTGTGTGGGCCTTGTTTGTATTACTTGCTGTTCTCCTGCTTTTCAATGTCATAGTTTATATGCTTATTGGTCTGCTCTTTAGTGTTTGCCGTGTGATCCTAGTGCTCTTGCTTTCTCTTGGTTTCACCCCATTTTATCTCCTGGATCCATCACCTCAAGCACCTGCTGTTTCCGTCATGGCGTCTCTCAGCTCATCTACCTCTGATCCTTTCGGTTCCTGTCCCTGGATCCACGCTCCTCCACATCCAAGGCCAGCTGCCACTCTTGATCTAGTCTTGTACTGTCTGTGCTCCACAGTACGACTCCAGTGCTTGTGACACTTCTGTTGTGATGAAAAACAAATAAGACTTAATTTAAATTTGTTTATTGTCATAAGTGTTTAATGCCTTTGTAGGATACTATTCAATATAAAGAAAAACTGAATTTACATTATTTGTTACCAAGACACAAAATATGTTATTTTTTTATTATTTTATAAATTGATATTTATTTACTCGTCAGATCAGTTCTTGGGGGAAGAAAGGTTTTATGTGAGATCCAGACATCTGCTCCAGCTGTTGAGCAATAACTCTGGAATATCGATAATTAAATTTCCTTCACCATGTTATGCAGCTAAAGATCCTTTTCCCCCCTCCCTCTGTTCCCTCACATGCTTCTCCATTTACCACGAGTATTTATTTTGGGCCGAGGTGAATTTGCTTTCCTTTTTGTCCAGTTCGGCTGTCCGTTCAGGCGCGGTCCTCATCATTTTTGCAGCCTGCCGCCTTCTATGGCCCCCTGGACCACGCAGAATTAGAGCATCTGTTAATTTACATTTCATACATTATAGCACACAGCCCCCTGGGGACCATCTCGCAGCAGACGGCCTTTATTAGTATGTGGCCTTTTATATATTTGTACATCGACTACCCAGAGTTCATTACAAAATCTAATTACCGCCTTTAATTAGAGTCCTTGGAATCTTAATGTGTGCTGGTTATAAACACAAACAGCACATTTTAATGGCTTTGCATTCAGTGGGCTCACTGCTTGCTTTTTAATGCACTTTCAGTTCATGGGCATTAAAATGAATGATGAATCCTGGGGTTTAGTTCCATTGTTTGGCATTTATCACTTTTATTTGTGCCAGTCATTGGGAGGTTATGTGTGTAAGATTGCTTTAAGTTCTGCCTGTGTGAAAGAACAGGGATATTACACTGAGCTTCAGACACAAATGACACATGTCATGTAATTACTGGTGCGCGTTTTAATATGAAGGGATCCTATTACTAGCCATGTCCCCATTACCAGAACCACTAGATGTTAAAATATCGACCTTTACACAAATAATTCTACCCAACTGTGAACAGGTACTCTGGTGTGGAATTTAATAATGCGTGGAGGTGACTATATGATGACTTGATCGAACAATAAAATCACTGAACTGAGGTAAAACAATGCATAAATTGTTAAATGAAAACCAAGGTACTGCAGTAATATATACAACAATGGAAAGGCTGACTAATTAAAAGACATTGACTTTGTGGGAATGAATTTCAGACTAAAATAAAACTCATGCAGTAGCAGACTAATGCTATGACTATCTGGTAATATTACGAGTGTAACTCATAGATTGTAGTATTTGTAAGTTACTACAAGTAGGTTACTTCAAAAAAACTCACTTTATGCTAGTTTGGGTTAACAGAAACTCTCCAAAACAATTATCATTTGGGAGGAATTTAATCTATTTAACGTCATGTGGCAATGATCACAAAAAATATTTTGCACCTGTGTCCATTATGCATCAAAGACATTTTTTCTGGCCATACATAGGGTGAGAATTTCATCGAGATGAGTTAAATATTTATAATATTTATAAATATAAGAGAGAGAGAGACAGTGGGTTCTTGAAAGTAAGAGAGACAGATGTCCTTAAATTAGCCTTGAACAACCAAATATAAACAAACACCACACTAAGGTGCTACTCAGCTCTCTCTTCACAGACCGGTACAGTGTCCACATATCTGCTGATGCAACACAGATACATCTCTCTAATTCCCGCTTAGTTTTTCTTCTCATTCATGAGATACTTAAACTCCTTCATTTGAGGCAGTAACTCATCCTCAGTGTGGAGGGGACAATCCACCCTTTTGCAGCTGAGAAGCATAACCCAAGATATGGAGGTGCTGATCCTCATCCTAACAGCTTCACACTTGCCCACAAACCACTGCAGTACACACCGGAATTCACAGCTTGATGAAGCCAAACATATCTGCAAAAAGCAAAGATGCAATCCTGAGGTGATCCACCACTTGGCTGTGCCTAGAAATTGCATCTATAAAAACTTATGAACAGACATCAGTGATCAGTGACAAAGAGCAGCCCTGGCGGAGTCCAACATCCAGCAGGAATGAGTCTGACGTACTGCCAGGAATGTGACCCAGGCTCTCATTTTGGTTACAGTGGGACCTAATAACCCATGATGGGGGCTCAGGACTCATACTCACAAAGAACCCCCCCAAAAGGAGTCCCCATGGGACATGGTCATATGCCTTTTCCATGTTGATTAAACACATCTTAACTGGTTGGGCAAATTCCCATGAACCCTCCAGGCTCCTGTTACGTCCCCGGGACCGGGGGGGCGGAACCGGACAGGTGCCGCCGGTTTCATGCAATCACCGACACAGTTAAAAGGGGAATCAGCCTTACCTTCCTCGCGAAGTATTGAGCCTTCTATTTCGATGTGCCTTGCTGAGCAATC
>JABFEA020000048.1:9156618-9173621 GCA_019775915.2 Cyphomyrus plagiostoma | reverse complement strand
TCACTAAAGAGGGGTTCGGTGAATGCGCATATGAAACTGGTGGGGTTCGGTACCTCCAACAAGGTTAAGAACCACTGAAGTAGATTATGAAGCATCCTGTTGAACCGTTCACACTATCCATTCCCAGCTGGGTGGTATGGGATAGTGCAAGATCGCTCAACACCAGAAAGGTCACAAGCTGGTGATTCCATGAGCTCTCAAAATTACGGCCCTGGTCGGAATGAATCCGAGCCGAGACACCAAACTTATAGAATCATAATGAAACCAAAACCTGTGCCACAGTGGAGGCACGTTGATCTTGAGTAGGGATGGTGAAGATGTACTTAATAAAAATGTCTGTCATAACCAAAACGTTCTCTAAGCCATTGCAAGCAGGCTCTAATACTGTATAATCTATTGCCAAGATTTCATTAGGCTTTGATGCCAAAAGATGCCCCATATAGCTATGAGCTACTGGCTGATTGTCCTTCGCAACTTAGCATCTCTCACACATCGGGCACCAACCAGCCACCTCTGAAGACATACCAGGCCAAAAACACCGTGATCACAAAAGCCCCAAGGTCCTCTCCACCCCCTGCTGGCCATGCTCCTTCAGCAATAGTTCAGCCTCTCCCCCATCATGGTGGAGATACAAAATTCCTTCCCTCTCCACCAACCAACCCCATTGTCGCAACACCACCAACACAGGATGGGCAAGCTGTTTCTGCTCCTCAACATTGGGGCGTTGCTTCCACCTCCAAAACACCAAAACCTCCTTCAAGATTGGGTCAGCTTGCTGTAGAGCACGGATGTCAACCAGGGAATGCCGTGGCAAGACTAATTCTTGCTTGAGTCCCTTAAACCTGATGGGACTGCAAGGCTTGCCGTAAAGGCCCAGGAAGTAAAGCGCCAAGGACTATACCTTCCATCTCCTGTTCACTTGATGGATGCTGACGAGACAAAGCATCTGTATTTTTATTACTCCTCCCTGACCAATACTTGATCTCGAAATCAAAAGCCATAAGCTGAGCAGCCCACCGTTGCTCAGTTGCTCCAAGCTTTGCAGTGGACAAATGACTCAGTGGGTTATTATCTGTGTACACAATGCACTTATGCCCCAACAGATACTCCCAAAATTTTTCTGCCATTGTCAACTTCAGTGCCAGGAACTCCAGTTTCACAGAACTGTAATTTTGCATGTTACACTCAGTTGGCCTCAATCCTCGACTGGCGAAAGCTATTGGTCTTACCCTACTGTCCTCTTCCTGCGAAAGTAGTGCCCCCAGGCCGCCATAACTGGCGTCATTCTCCAAAATAAATGGCTGTGAAAAATCGGCAAGCACCGGTGAAGTAGTGAGCTTGGTCTTGAGAGCTTCAAAGCTATCATGACATTCCGCAGTCCAGCTCTCAGTCAGACCCTGCTCTCCTTTCCCTTTGGTCTTTGAGCCACTTAGCTTTGCAACCAACCTGTGTAAGGGGGTAGCCAACTTGGGAAAACCCTCTATAAAACTCCTATAGTAGCTAGAAAAACCCAAGAAAAAGCGCAACCCTGATACAGTGGGGGAAAGTGGCCAATTAGCCACCGCTTCTACCTTGGCTGGGTCCGTAGAGATCCCCTCCTTAGAGATAACATGGCTAAGGTAGCATACCTCAGACTGAAAGAAAGCACATTTGCTCAGTTTGACCTTAAGACCCTCTTGCTGGAGCCGGTTGAACACTACCTGCAACCTCTCCAGATGCTGCTCTACGGTGGACACCACAATGTCGCCCAGATATAACAATAAGGATTGGCCCTGTTGGTCACCATGAATCCTCTGCATCAACCGCTGAAATGTGCTCGGAGCATTGCATAAACCAAACAGTATGCGATTGAATTCAAATAGCCCAAAAGGCGTGCAAAATGCCGTCTTTGGATGATCTTGCTCTGCCGCCATTACTTGATTATAACCACCAGCCAGGTCTAAGGTAGAAAACCAACAGGCCCAGGTAAGGGCATCAAGAGACTCCTCAATACGAAGCAGGAGAAAAGCATCCTTTCTGGTCTTACTATTCAACAGCTTATAGTCTATGCACAGGCGCAGACTGCCATCCTTTTCCGAACTATAACAATAGGAGAAGCATAGGGACTAATGCTTTCCTTAATCACCTGTGCCTCCAAGAGCTGACTAATATGCTCTTTCACCAACTTATATTCTGAAGGTGGTATGCGCCTATAGCGCTGTCTAACTGGGACCTCATCCATTAATGAAATCTCATGCGTAATAAAATCTGTACAACCCAAATCCCCATCATAAACCAAAAACACTGGTTAAAATTTTCTTAGCAGGGTTTTAACTTAAATCAAGCCCCAGCCAAGAGTGAGGAAAGGTCCAAAACCTCCACTGGATCCAAGGTAGCCATGGTCACAGACTGAAATGACATAGTGGATAGACCAGGAGACACCTCGGTAGCTCCAGTAGGGAGGCTCACCACTCTCACCTCACCCAATGTACCTAAAAAGGTACGGGGGTAGAGAAGCACATCAGTGGCCCCCACATTGGTGACAGAGATGTACACTGTGCCCCGCACCACCCTGACCAATGCTGGGGAAGCAAGAAGCCCAGCAGGCAGACCAGCCTCTGGAGGTTCAAACATTACGGTGCCACCAGAAAGCTGCTCCGAGCATGTTGCGGCCACCAGCTTCATCGTCCCACCTGGAACGTGACAGGCCCTCCTACCATGAACCTTGGCCCTACCAGAGACAACCTGAGGAGTTGACTCCTGATCATGACACTGATATAATACCTGCACAACTGGTTCAGGGGACTAAAATAAGCCAGGCTGTTCAAACAATGACAAGGCATGCTGGGAAAACAACTCTCGATAACACCTCTTAATCACATTCATACCCAATATGACGGGAAATTGGGATGGTAACTCACCAAGGGGATCCCTGACCACCAGTACCCCACACCCCTTCATCTACTTCCCACACAGGTTGGCATCTAGCTCAAGATAGCCAATATAGGGAATAGGTAGTCCATTAGCAGCTCAAAGCTCTAACCAATGGCAATCCTGAAGTCGCTCATGACCCAAAGGCACATTACTGCCGGAAAAAGAGCCAGAAACCAAACTTTGGCCTTCCAGTTCAGTGGATAGTAGTTTTCCGACTGCTGCACCAGACGGGGCTGGCGATTGAGCTGTGAGGATACCCATTGTTGAGGCAGATTACCAGAAGGAACACTTAAACCATCACACTCCCTGGCGAAGTGACCTGGCTGCTGACAACGTCGACATATTACAGGGTCCTTCCGAGGTGCATGATCACGCAGACTGGAGTACTGCAAAAGAGTAACACTCTGTGTGAGCCGAGTCAACTGCCCCTGCTGGGATGAATTAACAGCACCCTGAGGACCACCATGAACCCCATACTGAATACAAAAAACTGCAGGCACAGAACTACTCATGCCTAACGTGCCCCACTGGGCAGACCCTCACGCTCCCACCTAATAGCCTCCCCTCAGACATCCAACAGTGTAGCCATAGGCTGCTGGTTTCAATTCTCGGTGCAAGGCACCATCTAGCACGTATTCAATGAATTGATCCCGCAGCAACACCTCTGCATTCTTCATGTCGGCCGGTGCACGCTATTTTATAGCCTCCATAACGTCAATTAAAGCCAAGGAGGACTCTTGAAGAGATTCCCCATCCTCTTACCTTCTAGCAAAGAAGGCTTGCTGTAAGGACACATAGGATTTAGTACACCCATACAGTTCCCTTAAAACAGCTATTATCCTTACTGGGTCTGTTCTATCCTGAGGATGGTACTTTAGCTCCTCCTTTGCCTGACCCTCCAGATGATCAAACAAGAAGAATGCCTGATCTGCAGTAGACAAATGACGTGCCTTCATACTTGCCTCCACTTCCTCCTGCCACTCTGTTAACCCTCTGGGGTCTAGGGGTCGGAAACACACTTTCACTGACTGGGGCATGGTCACACATTTCTTCAAATATCATAAATTTAATTCATGGCAAATAAATTGTTTTTTATATATTTGTTTTGCCATTACATTCATCTTTATTTTAATGTACATTGTAAATATGTCAGAGTTTTCTTAAGTTTGTAATTTGACATTAAAATATAGACATTACAAAATGCAGTTTGGAACACTTCCAGAAACATTACATTACAAGTACATAGTAAGCAATTCTTGCAGGTTGTTTTGATCCCAGATATCTGATCATCAAAGTCTTGGCTACATGAAGATGACTAAATGGTGTAGTTGCATTTGTTCATTTAGTTAAATAAATAAGAAAAACCTAACTCATGTCACTATTTCTGGCTCCATCCATTGAATATGTAGCAACTTTCATGTGACTGAATGAGTCACCTGGCCACATCCCTACCACCCTTTTATGGCACTGATAGGGATGTTTCTGGATTGCGTTTCACCGTTTCGTTGCTAATCAAATTACCATGCGAATGCGATTTGAATATGTGCTAATCCGGCTATTTAGAATGTGAATAGCGATCTTCGGGTGAGAGCGGTACTACACGCCCTCGATGCAGGTAAAAGAAAGTAAGACTTTTTTGTCGATTCAATCTATTTTAAAAAACTTTAATACTTCTGATAATGAACGTTTTAAAAATAAGACAGATTACAGATTTAGCCAGCATTTTTTTCATGATTCTACATTAAGATTTCAGCGAGATATAAACTGAAATAAACGCGAAAAGTACGCTGCATCACCGACGATGCACTCGACCCCAGAGGGTTAACCCTATGCCTGTTCTTCCCCTAAATATTGGGCATTTCCTATCCCTGGGGAGAAGAACCATTCATTCGACAACAGGAGGACCCATACTGGGTATGGTGGATTGAATGGGGTTGACATTACTGGGCCCTGTGGGCAACAGAAACCTCTCATTCTCAGCTTGCAGCTGTGAAACAAGCTCCCTCGTACTCCTGTAACTCCTCAGCCATACCTACAACCTAACTAAGGCTGAGCTATCCCATTTGCTGGCAGCACTCCAAGAAATTACAGGCGCGCAAGACCGTATCGCTGGCAAATGTCACAGAGACCTCCGAAAAGATCTACAAGGAAGGAACCAAGTGCTGCTCTGCCTCTCACAACTGATGATACCCCAACAAAAAAAAGTACAAAAAAAAAGTTAACCAGAATAGAAAGGAACATAAGTCTCCGCTAAAAGATAATCCTGCCGACTACGCCAAGATGTAGCGAGTGGTGATGGGCTAATGCTGGATGGTACCAAACAATGGTACTAATGGCCACAAATCAGCTGGACTACACCACCCAGGTGTTACACCCAAAGTTTTGTCGCCCTACCCCCGGGCCAAGGCACATTGTTCCGTTTACCGTAAGAGCGGGGAGACGTTCCGAGCACACAAATTTTATTAAAACTAATGCCATAGAAAGATTAGTCAGTCAATCACAACACCATAGGCCTAACGTACAGCCCGGATACTAGCAGCCACTTCTCGCCGGTCTAAGACTGGGCGCTGAAACCTAAGACAGCACAGAAGAACCCGAAGGATTCATGCATCACACAGGTGAAAGAAAATGTAACAAACCACAACTGTAATCACACATAACCCAAAAAGAAAAAGCACTGCATGTGGGAAAGGTTTTGAAATTATTTATTGTGGTATTTTTTTTACCTCACAAAAACCTGCCATTTTAACAGGGGTGTGCACATTTTTTATATCTACTGCATATGTGTTCAAGTTAAACTTTTCTCTTTATATAAGTAACAGGATAAAAAGTAACAAGAGTTTAATCATTAAATTAGCAAATTCATTAACCATAGCCACATTTCATAATAGTATGATAACACTAAGGACATTCAAGTAACTTACCAAAAGATTATTACAGTTTTTCTCCATTGGTTTGGCTCATTTCTTAAAATAGAAATGACATGCTCAAAATAACTTGGACAAATCTCCAATCACCTAGCAATTGTTCACAACAGAATAGCATTTCTCATTGATTTCATCAAATTGCAAATGTCTTAGTCTGTCCACTGGATTCACACAGTCAGCCACCAATCCACCCACTGGACTCCCACAGTTACCCACTGGTCCACCCGCTTGACTCCCAGTCGGCCACTGATCCGACCGCTGGATTCAGACAGTCATCCATCGATCTGCCTGCTGGCCTACTGCAGCTGGCCACCATTCCATCTACTGGACTCCCATAGTCAGTTGCCATTCCACTCGCTGACTTCCTACAGTCAGCCACCGATCCACCCGCAGGCTTCCCACAGTTGGCTGCTGATTCACTGTTGATTGCCAGCTGCCCATTGGCTCTCCAGAGCTCTACATTAGTGCCCTGCATCAGAGGTGGAGGCTAAAGATCTGGATTGAGGCTGTGCCAGATAAAATCTTCTATGCTGCTGCTGTAACCAACGCCTGTGAGAGCACTCCCTGTAATGTCCAGTTTCGGTTACCAATGTCCAGTTTCAAAGGAATCCCGGTGTTACTCGGCTTGCCTTGTTCATCCTGCCCACCTCCTGGTGTCCCAGCCTTACTCAGCCGGTACTCAGTGGTCCCAGTTTTGCCTTGCCAGTTGTGAGCAGTCACATCTACTCCTGATGTAGTAAGGGCCCCGGCCTCTCCTACGGCCATCTCATCAGCTTCTACCTCTTCTGTGGCCACATCATCGGCTTCTGTCTTCCCTGTGGCTACCTTGTTGGCTTCTGCAGCCACTCAATCAGCCCCTGCCTCATTTAAGGCGACTCCTAGGTTTCTGATTCGTCATCTGCTGACTCCTCGTCTACCAACTTTTTTTGGGTTTTTTTCAGCTGGTTCGTTAACTCAAGACTAATCCCCGACCATCTCGTCACCTCCTGAAGCCACTTAGGCACCCACCTCCTCTTCTGCTGAGCACTGCTGGCCCAGTGTCCCACATCCCTGTCACAGCCAACTTGTGCCTGACTTCCAGGCTACTGTTGGGACAACATCCAGTTCCCCAATCCATCCAAAGTTTCTTGCCAGTCTCTGGTCCCAGGGGGTTAACTGAGGTTGATGGGGGCCTTGGAGAAAGGTGGGCCGGGTTTCTGTCTCCCGGAGAGGGAAATGGGGGCACTCCCTTGTTGATGGTCACACTCTGCAATTCTCTCAGGGTCCTCTTGTTCAGCGGGTTCCTTATTCTCCTTGAGGGTCTCCTGACATTCTTTAGTAGTTATGGCTAGTTCGATGAAATTGGTGTGGTCCCAGGTCAAACCCTCCTCAAGTTTCTGTTACTTCTCCCCTCACCTGACCCTGTTGGGGTTTCCACTAGGTACTCTAGTTTTCCCCCACAGTACAAAAATATGCCAAGGTTAATTGGAGTTACCAAATTACCTGTAGGTGTATATGTGTGAGTGCCTGGTGCGTGAGTGTGCCCTGTGATGCGCTGGTGCCTCATCCTGGGTTGTTCCCTGTTTTGTGCCCATAGCCTCTGGAATAGGCTCTGGACCCCATGACCATGACCCTGAATGGGATAAGCGGTTACTGAAAATGGATGGAAGGAAGGATAGTAGTGTTGCAGTCAAGACCGCCTAAACTGAGACCAAGAGACAGGAGAGTATCAAGACCAAGACAGCGCCAAGACTTGAGGCTACCAAGACCAAGTCCTAGACTAAGACAAAGACATACTAAGACGAGACCAAGACTGTTCGAGACCAAGACCGAAAACAGACTAGAGCTAGAATGTGATTAATCACATTACTCAGATCAACTGTAGAGAAAAAAGGCATTGCTGTAAAGTGTCATTACTTGTTAAATGAAATTCATATTATCTTTTCAATGATATTGTCCATATGTCTCTCATTTAAAATCTCCAAGATTTGTCATAGTTATGAGGCCTGATGGAAAATAATATTCTCAGCAATCCTCTCCTATAACCATTTTATCAGATACCGTCAAGGGAAAGCGATGGGATGTACCAGAAAAATGTTCATATTAACTCTCTTATATCAGGGACAGAGGCCTCGGGTAAGCTATGAATATAATTCAGAATGATCCTTTGCTTTGAATTGAAATGAATGAGCCTCCAGGTTGACTTGCACCTCCAAGACCGTGCTTTTTAATGAATGTAAAATACCTAATTTATTTGAATTATAACTATGCTATAGACTTCGCGGACATTTTCGGACATTTCTTTGCCAACTTTGCTATGATGCAATGTGCATGACGTGTGTGGACTGTGAAGCACTGGCAGTGTCAGTTGAGAAAATGTATACAATGTATACACAACTCTTCTGTGAGGATGTGCTGTTTTTTCTTTTTTTTCCCTATCCCATCAAGACCACTATGTCCGAGACAGAGACCGAGACCAAATAGACTCGAGACCAAGACAAGACGGAGACCACAAAAAATGGTTTTGAGACCAAGACCAGTCTCAAGAACTATAGCACTTAAAGGATAGTTTTATGAACCGCTGGGATCACGGCGAGACGGTAAAAACACAGGACTCCAGGTGATGGGAGAGTACGAAGTTTAATCAGAAAAGGCACAGAAACAGATAGCGACACATTAAAACATTAATGACCGAACTGGGAAAACAAACTGAATTGTGGACTAAATACATTAAACTAATGACAGCAACAGGAAATAGCTGGTGAACATGGGGAACCCACACAGGTTAAATAAGGGGGCGTGGCACATGGAAGGATCGGTTGAGCAGGGCATGTCAGATGGATGGATGGATATATTACATTTTCATACATGGACATTAATACATACACAAAGGAATACAAGTACCCACCTAATTGATAGGGAAAGAATCTGCAAGTTGCCATATAAGTGGGATGTACAATAAACAAATAAGTATATTTTCAGACCTACATATCATAACTCACAAGGACAAGGACTCACAGGAGAATTAAGTAAAAACACATTGAGTTTTGACATTTGCAAGCAATACATCCAGTAATTCTAGAAATTGTACTTCTCTTTCACATCTACAGGTGGGTCCTACAGTAATACCAGATATTGCACTAACTGGTGAATGTGGGGCGAGTATGACTTAGAGTGCCGGACCAAATGACAGGGCTGTCCAGGGAATACAATGCTATCATTTCTGACAGCAACAAACCTACTTGTGTCTGTGTAAAAAGTTAACAAAAATAGTAAAAATACAATGCAAACATTATTTGTCTTACAATTTAGTGAGCTCACACATCACCAAATGTGACATGTTCTACAGAGTTGCATCTCTCTAATTGTTAATCTAATACAAATACACTAATGTGCTCTGTGCGAGCATTTCTCTTAAAATGGTTAAGCCCCTTTCTGGACTCCTTCCAAAGCACAATGATACACAAAAGAAATAAGTCTTGTTTTCTATATCTAGTCAATTTGCTCCAGCCATTGATTTATATACTGAGTCAACTGCATCTGAGCTGTAGATTAGAGCAGCAAGGCCTGACCCAGATTGCAGACCTTAAGAAGATTCTTTTTCTTCTTCTTAATAAGGCCAGAGCAGAAAGATGGGGAACTGATAGACGAAATTACACGGGACTGAAAAGCAGCCAAGTTTTCCCCAACAGAGTACTTCATTCCACTTTCTTTTTCTTTTCTAATGTTAGTTTGTTTTGCTTGTGCCAGGAAACAATAGGATGGAACTGATGAAAATGAATTTCATGTGCAGTTAGATTGTTAGGGATTGTTTCTTATTTTTATTTTATTTTATCTGATTTATTTATTATTTTCTTGCTACAGTTGTTTTATTATTGCTGAACTGGCTAGAAAGGTTAAAGGGCTATTTGTATAATTTTTAAGGCTTGCTCATTTCTGTATACTTGTGAGGTGTTTGGGGACTAATCAGATCCTTTTGGAGAATGAATGCCCTGGAAGCGGGTCCACAAAACATCCCTGATGGGTAGTCAATGCCTACGCCAACCAGCTAGCTCTGGTGTTTCATCCAATCACTGACTACCCATCGGGTAGTCAGCTATTGTGCTGACATGCTTCCTGACGGAATAGATCCACTGACAATGCCATCATCTTCTTACTTAACACAGAACTGGCTTACCTGGACAACAGGACAGAGAATGATGTGAGGATGCTTTTCACAGATTACAGTTCCGCAGTCAACACCATGAACCTCTCCAGTGTCCTTGGTCTGAACGTTTCCTTGTGTAATAGGGTACACAAATGTTTCACAAACAGACCCCAGGAAGTATGAGTGGGCCGTAACACCTCGTCAAGCCTTTCCCTCAGTGTGGTGGCCAACAGGGCTGTGTGCTGAGCCTTTGCTGTACTCCCTGTACACCTATGACTGCAGGGCCATGTACAGATCTAAGATAGACCAGGTAGACCAGATCCGCAATGCTAAAAAGAAGGCTGCTCTGCAGGAGGTGAAGAAGCTGTCACTTTGGTGACAGGACATCAGACTCCACCTGAGTGTAAGCAAGACAAAGGAAATGCTTGTGGCTTCAGGAGGAAACAGGAATTATGGTGGCAGAGTAAATAGGAGGAGGAGTGGGGTGGCTGGGAGTGCGAGCATCACCACCAGAAGTGTCTGGCTGAGGGAGCAGAGGCAGCATTACTTGTCCACGAAACGGTGCTGCTCAGCTGGGAGGAAGTGTGTCGTGCTTTGGAGGGTCAGCTGGCCCAGGAGTGCAGTGAGCTGGCACGGTGTCAGCTACAATGCAGGGCTACAAGGCTGCATGAGGCCATCTGATCTGGTGAGCAGGAATGACTGTGTAGGGCCACCCAAGGCAGTGAGCAGGAGACCCTGTGGGAGGACCAGGGCCCCACCAAGTGGAGGATATAGGGTCGCAGCCAAGAGGAAGATGCACAGCCAGCAGTCTCCAGCTGCTCTCTGTGCTGGCTGTCCCGGAGAAAGGGGCCTGACTGTGGGACACCCTGGGTGTCGTGTTCCCCAGCCAGGAGGAACCTCTGGAATGGTCAGCATCTCCTTAAGGCAAGCAAGAGGAAGGTGCCCAGTGGGACATGCTGTACCAGCACCTGACAGCCAGCGCTCATGAGCTCACTGCTCCCTCCCTTTACATTGGAAATGCACTGGCAGCTGCCACCAGACTTTGGGACTTGCTTTAGAGCTGAGGACTGAGGGTGGTGGTCGCCAGGACAGACAATGACTGGGGAGGAGACAGTGTAACGCCACCTCCCTGCTTTTCCCCGGTTATGCTTGGTTCAGTGCTTGCTGGGTGCTGGTGTTAGCCCTTTCAAGGGCACAAATAAAAGAGCGTGTTCTTCCTGTCAAGCTAGTCTTCTCCTCAATTGCTGCTCTTGCAATGCCTCAGTCTACCCAGCGCTACAATACTTCTTTGATCCCTCAGTCTCCTGTGAGATTGCTCATTTGGTTTAACCCATCTTTGAGTGGTCTTGTTGTGTTTGGTCTAATTGCATGTAAATTGGCTGTGTTTAAATTAAGCATGAATTTGTACTAGAAATTAGCGCTGGGCGGTATAAACGATATGCGATATAAATTTGGCCAACGGGAGAAATTTTGAATATACTGCCCTACCACAGAAATTTCCGCTCCTCGCCAGCAAAAATGACGTAATGAAGTCACGTCAAATAATAAATAATTTATTATTTATATGAAAATTGTTGCTGCACCCGGCAGCAGAGTCCTGCACAGGTCTGATTTTGACAAACCGCATCCGCCCGTACCCGTCATACTTAAACCCGTATCCAAACCGTAATCCAACAGAAATAAAACAAAATTCTGCAGTCAGATTAAAATTTATAGACAAAAATTTATTGGCACAACAAACATGTGCAACATCAGTTGAAAAGGCATAGCCAAATGTAAATGTTGCTTAATAATAAGCAAAACAAATGGTATTAGCCTGCCTCCAAACTCAAATAATGTTTGATATTACTATGCCCATGGGTTTTATAGGCTACCTATGTGCACTGTCCATTTTCCTTTGATTACCCGATTGGAATTCCTACACGAAGGCGAAGAATAACATTTGGTTGCGGTACTTTTTATTACTGTGTAAGAAAAACTATATCGTCCACAGTTGATGGCCTCAGTTGACTACTTCCGCATCCAAATCGAACAACTGGAGGAGATCGTATGCGTTTTTTGAAAATGAAAGTGGGAGAGATTTCCAGGTTAATGCACGTGCAGACATAAACTGATATGGATTTTACATTTTATCATCTTGAATGCAGGGATTTTGTCACTAAAATATAGCCGTAGGGTATTTTTTGTTGGCACATGTTTGTTTTGAAAACCGCAATTAGCTCTCCTGCGTCCGACCCGAACCCGTATCCGACACAGAATATTTCTCACCCGTTTCAACAAAATTCGCGGGTCGCCCATCGGGTACTCGAACCCCTGCAGGACTCTGCAGGACCTTTATGGAGAGATGGTCATACTAATATAGATGGAGTTATGACACTAGTCTAGTTCTGTGTCTTGTTTTCTGCTTACCTATACAGGTTACAAAACCAACCTGTGTTTTTAATATAAGATAAAACCAGTGAAGTTGTGTTTTCATATTTTTTCTATAATTGCAGATTTGCACAATAAATATTCTACGTTCATGACTACTTTTAAATGTTTTAACAGTTTGCTATACAACTTCCTGCTGCAATGCCTTTTCTATGGACATATGTTACCCTTTCAAAAACAGTTATATTGAAATTTACATATCAAATCATATACCGCAATATATATCGTCTACCATCAAATTACAATGACCCCACAATGACCCGTGGCTGGGGGGCGAACGATCACACCGGTACCCATTCTGCATTGGAATTAGCCTCCTTGGGTAGATCTATGAAGAGGGCCTGGAACTTACGACGTGGATCACTGGCTGTAGGCTGGCTGCTGTAAGGGCTGCTGACTTTTGCTCAAGGAAAACATTATTACCTGCAATCCTTACACACTATTGTCATGTCTCCAAAAAAATGACATGATTAAATTCTTCCACCATAAATTTCACTGGCTAGCTAACGCACTTTTCAGTCCAGATTTAAATACAGTATTCTAAGGGGAAGACCTCATGTTAAACGGGAGGTTGTTCCAAAGATTAGGTGCGTATACTGAAAAGGCATGAGCACACATGAGCTTTAGTCAGGAACAAATAGTAAGAGTTTATCAGATGACCTCAGCTGCCTGGGAACAATTTACTGCCGAAGCAAGGCAGTGACACGTGAAGGGCCCAGCGCATTTAATGCTTTACAAACACTTAATAGGACCAATACACAGTACATATGGCAGTGGAAGCCAGTGTAATGAAGAAAAGGCTGATGTTATGTGATTCCCCGTTTTTTTGTCCTGATCAGTAGCCAAGGTGCAAGACTCTTCTTCTGAACCCATTTTATTATTGGACTTCTGTGCTCATCACAGATTGTCTATAATGAAGACCATGTTCAAGCATAAGGGTGTCCATATGTGCACTTGGCACCAGAACACCCTAGGTCGCAGTTTAATGATTGACTTTGTAGTCGTGTCATTGGACTTGCGGTCGCATGTCTTGGACACTAGGGTGAAGAGAGAGGTGGAGCTTTCAATTGATCACTACCTGGTGATGGGTTGGTTCCGTTGGTGGGGGAGGAAGCCGGCCAGGCCTGACAGGCCCAAACATATACTGATCTGGCAGAATCCCCTGTCAGGACGAGCTTCAACTCCTACCTCTGGCAGAGCTTCTCCCATGTCCAAGGGGAAGTGAGGGACACTGATCTCGAATGGGCCATGTTCTGTGCCTCCATTGTGGAGGTGGCTGACCGGAGCTGTGTCTGTAAGGTGGTCAGTGCCTGTTGTGGCTGCAATTCCCGAACCTGCTGGTACTGGCGGGCCAAGCGGAATGTGGCTTCGGTGGTCGCCAAGGCAAAAACTCAGGTGTAAAAAGGAGTTTGGCAAGACCATGGAAAATGACTTCCAGATGACTTCAAGGAGATTCTGGTCCACCATCCAGCAGCTCAGGGTGGGAAAGCGGTGCAGCATCTGTTAACCTCAACTCAGGATGTTTTAGGTCGGTGAAGGGAAATACTTCAAAGACCTACCCAATCCCACCGACATGCCTTTCAACGAGGAAGCAGAGTCTGGGAACTTGGGGGATGGACCCCCCTATCTCTGGGGCAGAGGTCGCTGAGGTGGTTAAAAAGCTCCTCCGTGGCCAGGCCCTGAGGGTAGATGAGATCTTCCCGGAGTTCCTTAAGGCTCTGGATGTTGTGGGGCTGCCCAGGTTTTTGACATTTGGGGAAGTGCCTTTGGACTGGCGGACTGGGATGGTGGTCCCCCTCTTTAGGAAGAGGGACTGGAGGGTGTGCTCCAACTATAAGGGGATCACATTCCTCAGCCTCCCTGGTAAGGTCTATTCAAAGGTTCTGGAGAGGATTGACGAACCTCGGATTCAGGAGGAGCAGTGTGGTTTTCACCCTGCCTGTGGAACCGTGGACCAGCTCTATATTCTCAGCAGGGTCTTGGAGGGTTCATGGGAGTTTGCCCAACCAGTCTACGTGTGTTTTGTGGACTTGGAGAAGGCATTTGACCGTGTACCTCGGGGAGTCCTATGGGGAGTACTCTGGGAGTATGGGATGCCGGGCTTCCTTATAAGGGCTGTTTGGTCTCTGTATGACCAGTGTCAGAGCTTGGTTCGCATGGGCGGCAATAAGTCGGACTCGTTTCCAGTGAGGGTTGGACTCCGTCAGGGATGCCCTTTGTCACCGATTCTGTTCACAGCTTTTATGGACAGAATTTCTAGGCGCAGCCAGGGTGTTGAGGATGTCCAGTTTGGTGACCTCAGGATTAGGTCTCTGCTTTTTGCAGATGATGTGGTTCTGTTAGTTTCATCGAACCGTGACCTTCAGCTCTCACTGGGACAGTGCACAGCAGAGTTTGAAGTGATTGGGATGAGAATCAGCACCTCTGAATTCGAGACCATGGTCCTCAGCAGGAAAAGGGTAGAATTCTCTCTCTGGGTTGGGGAGGAGGTCCTTCCCCAAGTGGAGGAGTTTAAGTATCTTGGGGTCTTGTTCACGAGTCAGGGAAGGATGGAGCAGGAGATAGTGAGTACAAGTGGCCGAAATGAGTTTCCTCTGCAGGGTGGCTGGGCTCTCCCTTAGAGATATGGTGAGGAGCTTGGTCATTCAGAGAGACTTAGAGTAGAGCCACAGCTTCTCTGCATTGAGAGGAGCCAGATGAGCTGGCTTGAGCATCTGCTTAGGATGCTTCCTGAATGCCTCCCTGGTGAGGTGTTCTGGGCATGTCCCACTAGGAGAAGCCCCAGGGAAAGACCCAGGACACGCTGGAGAGACTATGTCTATCGGCTGGCCTGGGAATGCCTCAGGATTCCACCGGAGGAGTGGTCGGGGAGAGGGAAGTTTGGGTTTCCCTACTGAGACCACTGGCCCCACAACCCAGCCTTGGATAAGCGGAAAATAATGGATGGACATTCACAACGTCAAATGTTGTCTGCTTTCACCCTTCCCTTTCCTATCACAAAGCACCATCTCTTCAATTTAGGAACGATCCATCTCAGAATTTAATTTGTTCTGCTTTGGCACCCGTACAATGCCTTTGCAAAGTCAAAAACTTTTTCAGTTATTATTTTAACGGGACAAAGTGACAAAACTGCCATTTTTTGCTATCACTATGCAGCACTGCTTACATTATATTTTTTGACTGGTGGTGAACACCAGTATTTTATGACAGACTTGCAGTTGGGCAGCTAGATTTAGATTGCATTTTAAATGTTTTTTAGAGGGTCCCAGGAAGATTCGCTTTCACATATTGTAGACATTGGGTGTCTGCATTTGCATGCTTGGGGCATCATCTTCGTAAATTAAAAGCTTGATTTACTCAAGGATTTAAATTAATTCCGTTTAATTATTTCGTTTAATTCCATTTTTTAGTAAAGCCTTTCCATTTGCTCTTGAATCTTCAAGGTGAATTAGTCATCACCTGTGATCTGTGGAACTTACAGCCAGACACACTGATTTGATGGTTTTTTTTTTTTTACACGTGAGATCTTCTCATTTTTCCACATTTTAAATCTTTTTCACACTCCACATCAGGTCAGTTTGACTCATGTGCAATTAGCACTGGATGACAGAATGCAGTAATGGTTTTCTTGTTGCCACTGCCCATGCAATTTGTGGAGTACTTGCCCAAACATGGAAAGTTTCAGTGATGACAATGAGTTGTAATTAAGTGCACCATGATGTTGCATTGTTAAGAATTGTTATTGTAAACTTTTAAAGGCAGGGTGCTTCAAATGAAAAGTTTTAGGAGTGAAATTTAATATGCACCACTTTTATTATGCAAATTGGATCCCCACTGACGCTATTAATGCAGTATCAACAGATTACACACAGTACTGTCCCAAATATTAGCCCGTTGGCCTCTTTTATTTATGATATGGAGTCAAAATTAAGCCTGCAGCTACTGTCATAGACATAAATCCATGCCTCATCCCATTCCTCCAGGGGAATAGTTGCACAGCCTTCAATTCCCGACAGTTGTCTTCATCATGCAGTGGGCATAAAGGCCTTTCTGTGTGAGAAGCAATCCAGAGATCAAGAACTCAGGCCTTGTAGGCCTTGTAGTTTTCTATCAGGTATTTACTTGATGCCTCTGATCCAAATATGTTCTCTATGAAATAAATTAATATAAATGACTATACACAACTGATAAGTCTTGTATTACCTGCCCTATCCTTTTGCAATGCAGGTAAAATATGCAGTGGTACTTCTTTCACAGTCACCTTTATTATTCATTCCTCCTCATACAAATTATGCAGTTTAAAATTTGGGGAGTTGGGGGACTTGACTCTCAGAGAGTAAAATGACAAAAGGCAGGGGACACCCTGTACAGGATGCCAGTCACAGGGCACGCAAGGCAGGGGACACCCTGTACAGGATGCCAGTCACAGGGCACGCAAGGCAGGGACACCCTGACAGGGATGCCAGTCACAGGGCATGCAAGGCAGGGGACACCCGGTACAGGATGCCAGTCACAGGGCACGCAAGGCAGGGGACACCCTGACAGGGATGCCAGTCACAGGGCATGCAAGGCAGGGGACACCCGGTACAGGATGCCAGTCACAGGGC
>JABFEA020000048.1:9109659-9127690 GCA_019775915.2 Cyphomyrus plagiostoma | reverse complement strand
TAGGCAAGCACAAGAGGTAACGAGGGGGGCGTGTCACACAAGGGGCTGGATAGAGACGGACGGCGCTGATCGTAACAGACAGATATCATGATCTACTACATCATTTTTTTTTAAATCTGTAGATATATATGTATATCAATGTAGATATAGTAATGGGAATAAAATAAAATGCATAGACATGTATATTGTATGTTTACATACTGAATGCTTTTTTGTCTAAACTATGAAAACCTTTAACCCATTTTGTTGTGGCACAAAAAACGCTAAAGTTTGAGTATTATTTTTAAAATTTATGAGCCATCATGTTTCAAAAACAGACAAAAAAGCGTTTCTTCAATGTGTTCTGTCATGACCTGCTCGTATGATCCTCGTGTGTGCCACGCCCCCTCATCACCTACGCATGCTACCCCAATTGTGATCACCTATTGCCTGTTATTTTCTGCTTGTCTTGTGTATTTAGTCCATGTTGTTCAAGTCTGTTTCCCCAGGTCTGTCATTGATGTTTGTACCATGTGATTAGTGTAATTCGTGCTTTTCCTGATTAATACCCAGTCTTATTGGATCTCTGTCTGCCCGTGTGGTGATTCCCCGCTTCCTGCTTATTTTGTAGGATTGAATGTGTGCCACCCGTTCTGTATCACTCTGTATAAAATGCACATTTGAAGCTCCACAAGAGTACAATGTGTCTCTTAAGTATCCCATTTTATATACAGCAAGAATTGAGCCTGCAGCTTTGTGTGTGTGACCCACTGCCCAAATGGTTCACCCTAATTTCTCGATGTGTCCTCCTGAGAAGAAAGCCTGGGCCTCACACTTTCTGACAGGCAAGTCTCTCCTGTCTTTCAGGACTAGGACAGCCTTTCTGTATGCTCCCAAATCCTCCTAGTGGTGCAGATCTCCGTACAAGCCAGGTGGAGGTCTGCACAGGGCTGTCCTCAGTATGATGCTATGTAACGCTACAGCATCTCCCCCAAACCAGGTGGAGGTCTCCACAGGGTTGTCCTCAGCATGATGCTGTCACCTGCTGAAATACCATTTAGCACAAAAACAGCCTTAACAACAAATACCCATTTTAATGTACATGCCACAGAAGCATGCGGTAAATGGGTTCAGCTGTCCTCCTCTTAACACCTGTGACATTCCATCCATCCATCCATCCCAAGCACAGCTATGGGTGATTTTCTAACCACAAGGATATAACACGAGGTGGCTTTGGTTTTCATATCATCTCTTGCTTGTTAAGTCCCTTAAAGTTCTAGTCATGCCTCTCAATTCAATATTCCTTATTTATCCTGTATTCTCTAATCCTCTGATTAATGCAACACTTTTTTGGTGGGAGGGGGTATTTTAAGTGTTCTGGAAAACTTCATGGTAATCCCCTCAGTCATTTTCCTGTTGTTTATTCATGTTGTTGGTACAATGTGTCTGTCTCTGTGAAAACCCCTGCCATATTAGGAGGCTTATCATTAGTTATGCATTACTGAGTTTACCGCGTGTTGGCTCATCCTCAGCAAGCCTGTTTTGTGGCAGTGTTTTACCACACTAATTATTCATGACTGTAAGGGGCAGCATGTAAATGAAGCATAACTGGTCAGAGTGTTCTGTGGGATATCTGAATAGGAAAAAAACAAACGTTAGTCTGTGCTAAATGCAAAGATTGTTTTATTTTGTATAAAATGTAAAACTATTATTTTATTGCAAGGAAGTGGAAAGTACTAAGATGTGCTTTGACATACCATGGCATCTGATATATTTTGTTTTCTGTTAGATATTATATATATTAGCTGTTTTGAAGAGTAAAAATTGCTAATTTCAATCTGAATATTGAACAAATAAACGTAGATTGGAGTATATACATTTTTGTTTGCATGTTTTTTTAATTCATTAGATTTTGTAGGTTTGTAGGATGGTTATGTTATATATGTCTTTTTAAACACCAATCAGCAATTAGTCTATTTACCAGCATGATAGAAATGTGTGGGTCTTCTAACATTAAGTATAATGATGCCACTGAGCTTTACACCTAGCAAAAATTTATGGTCAGTTATTAATAAAGTGCAGTATAAGGCTCTTTCAGTGCTTACTTTCTTCTGAAAGGACAGTGCTCTGCTATATAACCTGTTTGTCATACAGTGGACTAACATCATATGCAGGGTGCCCCTGGCTTATGCCCTTTGTTTCCACGGATACCAAGGATGGGCTCTCATGTCCTGTTTAAACAGCTAAAACCATCAGATGGATGGATGGACGGGTGGATGGATGGACAGATGGATGATGGACTGTAAAATTAAGTATTAAATGTATGGAATGAAAGCATTTAGCACAATTTGAGTATTTTTTTTACAATGTCATGGCTAAACAGTGTATAAAATAAACTATTGTTTGTAGGTTCTTTCAGAGATACAGTACAGAGTTTGTAGGTTCTTTCATAGATACAGAACACAGTTTGTAGGTTCTTTCAGAGATACAGTACAGAGTTTGTAGGTTCTTTCATAGATACAGAACACAGTTTGTAGGTTCTTTCAGAGATACAGTACAGAGTTTGTAGGTTCTTTCAGAGATACAGAACACAGTTTGTAGGTTCTTTCAGAGATACAGTACAGAGTTTGTAGGTCCTTTCAGAGATACAGAACAGAGACGGGCAGCATAGCAGTTGCAGCCTCCACACTGTGTGCTGAATTTCCAGCCTCCATGTTTTGGTTTTCCTCCAGGAACTTTAGCTCACTTATAAAGTCCAAAAAGCGTGTACGTTCCTTAGTGTTTGTACTTCTGGAATTTGTACAGTCCAATAAAGTGCTGTTCAATTGACATAATGACAATCAGCAACCTTTTATTGCAATACTGTTTGTATAACTGATATTCCTGAGAAGAATTCCTTGGCAGACTTCTCTCATTCAGATCTTTCCTAGGGCCAGGCACTGGCATTTTTACTTAGAGAAGTAGCTATCGAAAACGGACAGATGAAGCAGTGCTTAGAATGAGTTCACTGTACATAGCTCTGTAGCTCTGTAGTATTAATATTTTACAAGTTGAATTACTTTGTTGGTTTTGCATCAGCATGTCTGTGTCTATCAGGGGTGTCAAACTCCAGTCCTGGGGGGGCAGAGCTATGCACATTTTTGCGTTTCCCCTCATCTAAGGTACCTTAATCAACTCCTTGTGCTAATTACCACACAGCTCTTAAGCTGAATCATTTGTGATGGAACAGGAAAAGAGCTAAGCTACACAGGGCTCTGGAGCGCCAGGACTGGAGTTTGACACCCCCAATCTATATGCATCAAAAGAGCTGCTTTTAATGAAAAATAAATGTGCAAATGCCATTTTGTGAATTCATGTCAAAATTTATTTGATTTCATTTCTATTTGGCATACTAGGATATCACCTAAATACAAGACACAGTTTCTTTATAATATAAAGAATTTACACAACACTGTATCATAAGCAGGAAAATTAAGAGTGACAAAGTAGGACTCAAAAATGCCCCATGAAGACGTGACTTCAATTAATTGTGTAAAATAATACACAGGATGTGCATAAAATACCTTTTCTATAACTGCAGTAAACAAAAGTGAACAACACTGAGAACAGAAAGGTTAGGTGCCCATTTTTGTGAAGGGAAACACCAATTAAATATTCCCTACATATAATGTTACAGTGTAAAAATCAATAACAGAGGAAGGGATCTTGACCAATGTTAAGGTCACGGCAAGCCACTATTCTTCAAGCTGCCAGGCTTTAAATTGATTTGTTGCTCAGGGATTCAGGTTTTTATCACTGAAATATTTACACAACAAGCCACATTGCTATTATCACAAATAAACAGATATAAAATGATATGCATTCCAGCAGAATTATTAAATAGAGAAACTGGATGACCAGCTGGTAGACCATCTTCTAATGGTTATGGAAATTACCAGCATGTTGTTCCCAAACATGCTTTTAGGTTCATTTGATGTTTACACTGGTTGCATACTAATTTGGCCATTTTGTTTAAACAACCAATACAGATAGAGAATTTACTTTCTTCATTAAAAACAAGCAGGAAAAGGAAGGAAACTATCTAAAGCTACAATTGCCTTAAGGGTTAGAAATAGTGATCGCTGATTATGATAACTGTTTAACAATTGCTAGGAAATTTATTTGCTGCATTCTGTTTAATTACATAGCAATTTAGCCTTTGTGAAAATCATTGTCCTATAGCAAAAGTATTTTTTCATTGCACTAGAAACAGACCTTTGTGAACAAAAGCATATTGAGCAATATTATATGTACCGCTGGAAGTCAATTACAGTGTACAAAAAATGCAGAAAAAGGCATGCACAAAAAGGAATGCAGAAAACGGCATGCACAAAAAGGAATGCAGAAAACGGCATGCACAAAAAGGAATGCATAAAACGGCATGAGTGCAGTTGAGGGATGAATTATGTTTTTCTAGCGTCATTTCTAAGTGTTGTTGTTGGTGTTATTATTATTATTATTATTATTATTATTATTATTACTATTATTATTATTATTATTTTCCCCTTACTAAAGTACTAGCTAACAATCCAGTGGTGTGTTTCAAGCATGCATTATAGACTTTAAACTACACTACACTTGGGAGAAAGAGTGAGAGATCAATCTTTGTCTGAATATATACATCAATCCTTCCATTCACATCATTATTTCCCCGGTCAGAGCAGCAGAGGCAGGGCTAGACTGGCCATCCTGGGCATTTTCCCACTGGTGTGGTTGGCATGTGGGCCTGAAAAATTTATTGGGGGGAACCTCCCCCCCACTAGGCATAATTTATATCCTGGCAAAAATGATCAGGGGGACCCGCTCAACAAAATTTATGGAGTGGATCACCCTTCCCTCTGTTGGGCAAATTTTGTCATGGGGACTCCAAAGTCCAGTAGCTTGTCTACAGGTGGGCTGTGGTGGGAGATTCCGACCCAGAGATAAGCACTGCTCACCCAGAGATAAAGTCTGCCCACCCAGAGGAATCATCTGCCCACCCAGCGATAAGTCCTGCCCACCTAGAGGAATCATCTGCCCACCCCAATGAATAATCTGTCCACCTAGAGGAATCATCTACTCACCCAGAGATAAGCCCTGCACACTCTGAGGAATCATCTGGCCACCCAAAGGAATCATCTGTCCACCCAGAGATAAGCTCTGCACACCCAGAGATAAGGTCTGCCCACCCCGAGGAATCATCTGCCCACCCCGAGGAATCATCTTCCCATCCAGAGAAAACATTTACCAATCCATAGATAAGCCCTGCCCACCCAGAGATAAGGTCTGCCCACCCTGAGGAATCATCTGCTCACCCAGAGTAAACATTTACCCACCCAGAGATAAGGTCTGCTCACCCCGAGGAATCATCTACCCACCCAGAGGAAACATCTACCCACCCAGAGATAAGCCCTGCCCACCCAGAGATAAGGTCTGCCCACCCCGAGGAATCATCTGCCCACCCAGAGATAAGCCCTGCCCACCCAGAGAAATCATCTGTCCACCCCGAGGAATCATCTACCCACCCAGCGATAAGGCCTGACCACCCAGAGGAATCATCTGCCCACCCCGATGAATCATCTACCCACCCAGAGATAAGCCCTGCACACCCTGAGGAATCATCTGCCCACCCAGAGGAAACATCTACCCATCCAGAGATAAGCCCTGCCCACCCAGAGATAAGCTCTGCCCACCCCGAGGAATCATCTGCCCACCCAGAGATAAGCCCTGCTCACCCAGAGAAATCATCTGCCCACCCAGAGGAATCATTTACCCACCCAGAGATAAGCCTTGCCCACCCAGCGATAAGCCCGGCCCACCCAGAGAAATCATCTGCCCATCCAATGAAAACATTTTTGTTGTTGCTCACCCAAATAACCCAGATGGGCTGCCAACCAATTGCAGGGTGAGGAACAACCCAGGATAGGGTGCCAACCCATTGCAGGGTGGGGAACAACCCAGGATAGGGTGCCAACCTATTGCAGGGTGGGGAACAACCCAGGATAGGGTGCCAACCCATTGCAGGGTGGGGAACAACCCAGGATGGGGTGCCAATCCATTGCAGGACACGCTCACACACCATTCACACCTACGGGCAAATTTCGACAACTCCAATTAACCTCAGCATGTTTTGGGACTCGGGTTGCAGGGGGTGTTACCGGAGTTCCCAGAGAAAACACAGGGAGAACATGATGCAAACTCCACACACATGGGTCTCATGGAGGCTTTGACTCAGGTCCTAGAGGTGTGAGCTGCCACTGCGCCACCATGCCACCCTTAAGTAGCTTCTATTAATGGAAATTCATACTTACGCGGTATAATGATAGAGATATTAAAAACACAGTGCAGAGTATATATTAGTGAATTTCATCAGTAGCACATTTTGCAGGCTTGGGTGGGGAAAGGAATTACAGGAGACAGAACTTCATGAAGAGAGAAGCATCTTTCTGTCTGAGCAAATTACTCATCGCAAATTACAATATCTTTTTCTTATTTGTGGCAATACATTCTTACAGTCATGCATTTACTTTCCCCTGTAAACCAATAGCAATTAAAATATGATTATTGATCCTGCAAAGCTAATGGGGTTTTTACCCTCCAAATCCAGTCAGTGATAATGCAGCAGTATCACTATACTGGAGCTAAGACAATATGAATTTATGTGTTCCTACAGGAGAAAATGATATTTACTGCATGCAAGGGGAAAACAGTGATTTCTGCCAGGGTGATTCAGCATGACTGTGTTTAAACTGCGCGCAGTGAAGCAGTGAAACAAAGCATTGGATTAGAGACCAAACTGAAGCTCATATCACAGTGAAGCCTTTAAAACAGGATAAAACCTTGCATCTCTGCTGTGATATGGGCAGGGAATTGGATGAGTGCAGTGGTGGTGAGGAGATGACCGGGACTAAGCACCATATTCTCTGTGCTGAAACCTGACCCCAGTATGACAGATATAAAAATTTCCAATTTGAAAATGACAGCCTTCAGGACTGGGACCACTAAGAAAATAAACCCAAAAATGCAAAAATTGGAGTGAAAGCTCTTTATTTCACATAGTATTGTTTGGCTCCAAGTCGTATGAACAGGAATATTTTTCTACATTGAGCAAAAAACTGAGAATTTATCCTCAAGAATAGCAGCTACAAATTCCTTGCCTTCTGAATTAACGAGAAACATTCATGTTCTTGGTTCAAAGTCGGTGTTACACCCCGCGACGTCCGCTCCTGTTCCAGCCCCATGTGTGCCACGCCCCCCTCGTTACCTCCTGTGCTTGCCCAGTGTTTTCACCTGTGTGGCGCTACCGCTCGCCTGTCGTGTGCCTTGTTCCGTGTATGTAAGTCTGCGCCAGCGTCTGTTCCGGCAGACGCGGCATTGAAGTTGTCATGTGTCCATGTCTTGTTCGATTAAACTCCGTATTTATGTGCACCTGCCTGGACCTCCCTTTGTCCGCCCTGCACGCACGCACCCGGATCGCAACAGTCGGCAAGAAATAGCCCCAGTGTCATTATATGTCTGAACTATTTTGGTAATAATTAGCACAATTTCTGAAAATAATAAACTTGCCAACTATCTATGACATGTCAATGCAGAGCTCAGCATGAAGCTGGCTTATGTTAAATGCTGAGAATTACACTGTTACAGTAATACTATCTAAGGAGGCTCAAAAATGTCATCTCAATAGTGTTATTCCAGATGAGTCATTATATCAGTTAATGAATGTGCTGGTAATCCAGGAAAAAGCAGTGCCATGTAATGATATAAAGCCTTGCAAACACACATTTTTACAATAGAAACGGATGAGGCCTGAAATAGTGAAACAGAAAAGCTTTCAGGGTAAGTTTCTTTACACAGAAGTGTCTGTCAAAATGATTAGAGTCTTCCGAATGGTCAGCAAGCAAAACCATGAGACATGGAGACTGAAGGATAAAAAGGGGAAACAACTTTAGCACCTTTGTGGTATGATAGGTGGGTGGATTGGAGATTAAAGACATATATGGACTGCTTTCCAATGTAAATGAGCAAGCAATAAGTCTGTGAGAGCTGCAGCACCACATCCATCCCTCCATTTTCCAACCCGCTTATCCTACTGGGTCACGGGGGGTCCGGAGCATATCCCGGAAGCGCACAAGGTGGGCACAAGGCAGGGAACAACGCTGGACAGCCCATTGCAGGGCACACTCACACACCAACCACTCATACATGCACACCTATGGGCAATTTAGGAACTCCAATCAGTCTCAGCATGTCTTTGGACTGTGGGGGGAAACCGGAGTACCCGGAGTAAACCCCACGACGACAACATGCAAACTCCGCACACATGTAACCCAGGCGGAGACTCAAACCCAGGTCCCAGAGATGTGAGGCAACAGGGCTAACCACTGCACCACCATGCCGGTAGCACTACATAAACCTTACATATAACTGGAAATACAAGTTCAGGTTTATTTATTTTGTGAGTTGGGGTGTAATAGTGGTTAGCACTGTTGTGTCTGTGAGTGTGCCCTGCAACAGGTTGGCACCCATTCTGGGAATTTCCCTGCCTCTTTTCCATAGCTTTACGGAGAGGCTCTGGACCTCCACCACCCTGCATATAACAAGTATAAAGTACAGAAAATGAACAGGAGCACAAAGTATAGAAGAAATGCATAAAGTGAAATTCTTTGAAACTTGCTCGCTATACTGTGCTAAGGAAGAAAAATCTAAGACAAAAAGACAAAATGTTAAATGGCATACACAATGACAATAAAATGTATAAAGCAATACATACACTCTCTGGCCACTTTAGTGTGCCTTACTATCACTAGTACTGGGTTGGACCCCGTTTTACCTTTTGAACTGCCTTAATTCTTCTTGACATATATTCAGCAAGGTGCCTGAAACATTCCTCAGAGGCTTTGGTCCATGTTGACATCACAGTGTCACGCAGTAGCTGCACCTTCGTGATGTGAATCTCCAGTTCCACCACATCCCACAGCTACTCAGTTAAAGTGATATCTGGTGACTGTGGACACCATTTGAGTACAATGAGCCCATTATCATGTTTAAGGAACCAGTCTGAAATGATATGACCTTTGTTACATGCTGGAAGTAGCCATCAGAAGCTGGGTACGCTGTGGTCATTGAAGGATGGACTTGGTCAGCAGCAATACTCAGGTTGGCTGTTAGATTTAAACGATACTCAGTTGGGACTAAGGGCTCCAAATGTGCCAAGAAAATATCACCCACACCATTACAGCACCAGCAGCCTGAATTGATACAAGGCATCCATGCTTTCATGCTGTTTATGCCAAATTGCCAAATGCCCTCAAGCTAAGGGCGTCTGCCAAATTCAATAAATATAAATGTAAATTTTGAACCAGTCTGGCCATTCCTCTCTGACCCCTGTCATTAACAGGCATTTTCTCTCAGAGAAGCACCTCTCCCTGGATGTTACCTATTTTTTAGCCCATTCTGTGCAAACCTGAGAGATGCGAGAATCACAGCAGTTCAGCAGTTTCTGAAATACACATATCAACCAACAACCAACAAAGTCAGTTACATCTGACAAGTTATCTGGCTAAGCAAGAAATCCCGCTTTGTGATACAAGCCTCCGCTTGTACTTTTTGAGTTCTGATTGACAGAGCTATAGACCAATAAAGAACTGAGATTCTCTTTCCTAGTGCCAGGTAAACGATGCCATTTTTGTAAACTTCTCCACTGAGGGCAAAATGTCAGTATGGGCTAATTGCAAAATAGGGTTTCTCTGAAAAAAACACTTATATCTCGAAAATGGATTATCAGAGAAAAAAATTCAACCCAGATTAATTCTAGAGACTCTACAAAATCCAACAGTACCGAAGTACGTTGTTGCGTCCTGCGACGTCCGCTCCATTCCAGCCCCTCGTGTGTGCCACGCCCACCTCATTACCTCGTGTGATTACCTATTGTTTCCACCCGTGTGGCGCCGCCGCACGCCTGTCTCGTGATTCGTCTTGTGTATTTAGGTCTGCGTCTGCGTCCTTTCCGGCAGACGCGGCATAAACGTCGTTTATGTTCGAGTGTTGTGCACTAATAAACCCTGTTTTCCCCGTTTCCCCGCCTGGACTTCCCTCGGTCCGCCCTGCACGCACCCGCCATCACAACATACGTAAATCCCGAATATCCACTGGTAAACCCTCTACTCCGACAGATGGGACTTCAGTGTAACAGGTTAAAATTTTATCTATCTTTTCAGAGCCAAATACCAAGCCAAAGCTAAATTCATGTAATAAAAGTTAGTTATTGTTAGCTTCTGCTTAATCTCTTGGTGGCCTGTCAGTGTACCCTTATGAGATTTAACTTTGGAGTTACCAGTTTAGCAGCTATCGAAGCTAACTTTTCGATTAGCTTTGCCCGCCTCTGCTTATATTACACAACATCGAACTGGTCCAACCAAGCACAAGTGAGATCTGTTTTATAAATGCCAGGCTTTTAAAAAAAATTGTTGAAATACAGCAAGTGACAAAAATAGCTTGCAGATGAACTAGATAAATTATTCCCTACAGAGGATTGTCAAAAAGCAATTCACTGTAAATTAACAGGTTTCTCATTGAGTTGAAGGTTATAGAGGCTGACAGAACCATCAGCAGTAGTTATCAAACTGGAATAGTCATACTTTAAAATATAATTAATTCCACATTGACATTAAGTTTTATTGATTCTTACCATTTTTTGTTAATGTATACACATGTGTTCTTTCAACCATAATATTTCACACAATTACCCATGCATTAAATGAATGTACAGAATGTAAATATTTAGGATATTTTTCAAAGGTAAGAAATAACAACAGTTAATCTTATTTTAAAGTTCTTTTGTGATTTACTTTTCTTCATGCTTCTATCCTTGCATAAGCAATTTCTAAATACATAGTATAAATGTCAGATTTGATAAAACAAGTAGACAAAGGTATTCTGGGGAAAGTAGCATATACCTTGATAGTAATGTCCGTTACAAGATAAAAATATATTTAGCATAAAAACTAAAGCATCACAAAAGAAACCCTCTGACACATATGCGACACACAGACATTTATTTATCTTAATATAATTTATATAATTCATGCCATACTGACTTCTACTTAAGTATCTTTGGGATGTTTAAACTCGAATGAAGAGAACCCTACTTTGAAATACAATGGTCTACAACATTTATTCAATTTTCTTTAGTTCCATGTGACATTTTGCATCAAATCCTGTATTCCATGGAAAAACAAAATGTTTGTGTCTTATCTGGCAGGTTTTAGCTCTTAAATATAGAAATTTAGATTAGATTAGATTAGATTAGATTAGATTAGATTAGATTTATTGATCCCACAGGGAAAATCTTTAGTGGCAATGACCACTGAAGCAGCTGTAGATAGCAGCTCTTAGGCACAAAGATATTAGTGCCCTGTGGCAGATTCCAAGCCAAACAGGTTAAATACATTAGTTAGTAAGAACATACCCCTGTACACACATAGCATAAAGGGTGGGCCATCTGCTGCGTGCTCCTATTGCCATTGGATGCCCCTATTTGGAATATGTAAATGTTACATGTTATAGATGTATACTATACATGTTACAGATATTAGAATATTGTCATTGTAAAGACATCAGCTTGCTAAACACAGACTAAGCTCTTAAGCAAGCTTTTTAAATGTTAGCGCAGTTCTCTCAGAATGGCAATTGAAATACTTTTACTGAGCACCTAACTAACAGGTGTTTTCATTTTGTCAGGTAATTTGCATTCTAAGTACCGCTGATGTTCTGCGTTTAATTTGCCTTACGCTGTAGATTGTGAGGTGGTGTTGTTGCTCAGTCAGTGAGAAACAATACTGACAGATGCTTCCAGAGCTGCAGTTTCAATCCCCCCCACCCCACAGTGTTGCATGCACTTCCTCTCACTGCCCAGAAGCATATGATTAGGTGCATTTCAAAAGTGCCTTTGGTGTATAAAACTATATCTCCTGTTTGTAACCCTGAACTGCAAAAGTGCTTATGGGTCACGAATGAATTAATTTCCTTATGTTGGTAGATAGCCTTTCATTTTGCTTTTGTTAGAATATCCACAAAAATGCTAATTTATTAGTGGAAAGCCAGTCCAATGAACTGAGGCACATCAGTGGCATGCATGAACAGATGCCAGACTGCCCCCAGGAATGGAGCTTCCAGGTCATCCAGACTACAGTGTGGGCATTTCATCATCTCATCATGCTTGGCTGCTCTCAGTTCAGCAAATCATTGCCTTTGAAATGGTCACAGTGAAGCTTGAGAGATGGAAAGGAAGGAAAAGATCTCTCACTAACAGACGAAATGCCGACATTTAGATTTGTTTACCTAATTATCTCCCATTACCTCATCTCAAAGTCAAATCTGAATTCATCAAAACTCATCTAACCCTAACCTCCGTTCCTAAAATGTGGGTTCCTATTTCCAAACAAATGTAGGTGTTTTTCCTGGTCCACAAATGGGCTGAAATAAATGCAAGCAGCTGAATCTAATTACAATACTGTACTTCTGCTGCACATTATGAGAATAAATATGTGTGATTATGCAGGCAGGGTTTGTGAGCTCTGACATTATCGCTTTTGCCCTTGATCGCCGCTGACAAAGCTGCATGTCGCATATTTCACCAACTGATGCTAAAAATCATACAATTTTGTGTGGACCATGAAAATGTATCTCTTTGGTTGTTCAGGTAATACTAATGGAGCCCCTACATCAAGGGTGACCAATCTTGTGCAGATTTTCACTGCAGCTCCTTAATTACTAATTAGAGGACTGATTGGCTGAAGAGTCCACACATCTGGGTTTGAACCTACAGTAAAGATTATCCCGAAAACCTGCACACCGGCGCTTTGCAGATGAGATTGCCCATCCTGCCCTACATGCATACCACTGGTGGTAACCGGACAAAATGTTTAGTGAACCAAACTCTAGATTGACCACCACCCCCCTCCCCCTTAGTATATCAGACCTAATTATATAATAGTCATGCTATAAATAATATGCAAAATATTAAATTATTCATTACATTGTTTCCTGTTAGTTGCTAATTTCACCCAGGTGTTGGATTATTTAACCTGCAAACTGGGCCTTCAATGGTGTAACTCTTATCCTGAGGAGCAGACGCTTAGAAAGTGATGCTGACAAAAATGATTTTCTTAAATGTAATTTTTCTTAAGTGCACCTGTTTCTGAAATACAATCATTTTAGAAATATAACATTAATAGAGTGATAATGAAATTATATGTAGACTACACAGCTGTATGTTACTGTTTTTCTCTACATTACATGTGCAACACAAACACATCAACAAAAGCCAGAGCACCATCATAGTGGGGAAGCGCTACATGATTTTCTTCTAGTTCCCATTCTTGTGAGAGTTTTCACCTCCACAGGGCTCCCTGAATGACAGCTTCAGGTGACCCAAGATTGAAATCCCATCAGTCAACCTGTTACGTCCAGCGCCGTCCCCTCCTCCTGTGTGCCACGCCCACCTCGTTTACCTCCTGTGATTGCCCATTGTTTTCACCTGTGTGGCGTTGCCGCTCGCCTGTCCTGTGCTCGTCTGATGTATTTAGGTCTGCGTCTGCGTCTCTTCCGGCAGACGCAGCATTGACGTTGTCAATGTGTGTGCATTAAAACCCTCGTTTCCCTGTACTCCCGCCTGGATCTCCCTTTGTCCGCCCTGGACTTACCCGCAATCACAACAGAATGCCGGGTCTCCCTAAACGCACGCAGCAGCAGACCGAGGCTGAACGGCTCGGTCTGCTGCAAAACTTCGTGTTCTGGCGGCACCAGCCCGACGTTCGAGGGAACCCCGAAGCCCTGGAGCTGGCCAGCCGAGGTGCTGCCCTCTTGACAGAGGAGCGCCCGGTTGGTCAGCAGTATCCGCTGACCCAGGCGCAAAAGCTCCTCCACCGCCTGCTTGATTTACTCGGCGAAGGAGAGGAGAAGAGCGTCGCGCAAGAGCAGGGGGTGGCAAGTATTTCCTTGGGTGCTTGCTCGCTCAGCCCTACCGGGGAGGAGGACGTATGGCGAAGAAGCTACCCGGTTGCCTGGGGAGACCTAACGGAGAACGACCTGCCTCCGTTAGAGTGGTACTTCTTCCGCCCGGAGTGTATCGCCGGAAGGTGGATAAGCCCAATGCGAGACACCGTCCCACGGATCCCTGGGGCTCTTAAAGGGACAGTGACCCAACGGCCGGCGCTGGACCTGCCACCACTTGGGCTGCCTGAGGTGGGCTGCGAGGTGCCTCTGCCGACTGCTGCATCGCCCGAGGCCGCCCAGCCCGCTGCCGCCGCTGCCAAGCCCGCAGCTGCCGTTCCCGAGGTTGCCACGCCTGCACCCTTGCCCGCAGCTGCCACTCCCGAGGCTACCACGCCTGCACCCTCGCCTGCAGCTGCCGCCGCAGCTCCCATGGCTGCTACGCCACACCCCTCTTGCGACGCGCCCAGAGTGCGCATGTTTGGGGGTGGGTTATGGCCCCCGCCCGCAGTCCCTCCTATTCAGGACTGTCCCACGGCCCCGCCCGCGGCCCTACCAGTTCCTGCTCGTCCCGCGGCCCCGCCCGCGGCCCTACCAGTTCCTGCTCGTCCCGCGGCCCCACCCGCGGCCCTACCAGTTCCAGCTCGTCCCGCGGCCCTACCAGTTCCTGCTCGTCCCGTGGCCCCGCCTGTGCCTATTCAGCCCAAGGCTGCAGCCACAGCGGCCTGGGACCTGTCCAGCCTGGGACACTGTGTCCCCGAGGAGGTCCCGGACAACACCCTCACTCCTCCCCTCGTGGCAGAAGGGGAGGAGCTCGAGTGGGACCCCTCGGGGATCCGGTTGCTGCATTCCCCAGATCCTGGAGGACACCCGGAGCAACCGCCAGTGCCCCAGAGGGGTGGAGCCCAACGGGGTCCCCGCCTCTCAGTATCCAGGAAGGGTAGGGGGCACCGTAGGAAGGTCCGGGTCCCTCCTGTCCCGCCTTCTGCCGCGCCCGTGCGGCCCCTGGCCGTCGTCCGGTGGCTGCCTACGGGTCCTCCGGCTCGTGGTCGCCGCCGGGTTCCCCTCCGGTGCCTCGGTGCCGGTTCTCGGGCCCGCCTCCGGCTCCTCGTCGGCCGCCTCCAGGCCCCCCCGCTCCGCCTGGGCGTCGGACAGTGCCTTTGCGGGCTCTGGCTGTGCCTTCGCCGTCTCCGGCTTCCCCCTCCTGCCCGCTTTCGCCGGTGTTCCCTCCGGCTCCCTCCTGGGGTCCCTCGACCCGTCCCCGTGGCCCCTGCGGGGCCCCCTCTTGCGCCTGGCTTCCCGCGGCCTGCGACCCCTCCGGCCACTGCCCGTCCCCTGCCGGGGGGCCTTCGGGTGCCCGGTGGTCCTTTTGTCCCTCTCCTGCCCGCTCCTCCTCCATTTGTTCCACCTCCTTTCGTTCCCCTGTTCACTTCCGGCCCTTTTGTTCCTCCGTCCCCTGGTGTTTTCTTGCCCTCTCCCTTCCTGGTTTGTCTGTCGGCGTTCCCTGTTCTCTGTCGGGTCTTGTCCAGGTTTCTGTCTCTGTGCCTATTTTGTGTCTCTGTCTTGTTCCCTGGTCCCTGTTAGTGTTTCGGTTCTGTTCCCTGGTTTCTGTTACTGTTCTTCGGCTTTTGTTTTCCAGGTCCTGTTTCCCGGTTCGTCTCGTCCATCGCCTCCCCTGGGGCACGCTCGGAGTGCGCGCCCTTGGGGGGGGGTTCTGTTACGTCCAGCGCCGTCCGCTCCTCCTGTGTGCCACGCCCACCTCGTTTACCTCCTGTGATTGCCCATTGTTTTCGCCTGTCCTGTGCTTGTCTGATGTATTTAGGTCTGCGTCTGCGTCTCTTCCGGCAGACGCGGCATTGACGTTGTCAATGTGTCAGTGTGTGTGCATTAAAACCCTCGTTTCCCTGTACTCCCGCCTGGATCTCCTTTTGTCCGCCCTGCACTTACTCGCGATCACAACACAACCTTTTCACAATCTCAGTTTTTCCTCACTTGTTCTTGGGTTTGGCTAACAGGAGACACACACATTGGTTTAAATATTGGATTCTGGGTGGAAAAAATGCATTCTAAATATAATTTTCCAGTCAACGACTGAATGAAAGGTGGTGTGAAATGTACTGAAGTCTGGCAGTTTAGTGAAATGTTTCACTTCACTGAAGTTATTTACATATACAGTAAACCTAAGGGTGATGCCATTTTGAACAATACTTCGTGAAACATTTTTTAAACCACCATGCTGTTTTGGATTCACTTGGAAATAGTCAATCGAAACATTAATCATTTTCTGAGAAATTTTATGTGATATGAATGTTACATTTTTTTCCTTTATCTTTTTTTTCCTCTTTGGTAAAACACTACTTCACCTTTTGTATTAAAGAAAGCTCCACTGCTTAAGACATACTTTCACACAATCCAGAAAATACATGATGTGATAGAGTACAACAATTAAATAGATCGTTTTAAATAATCACTGTTGTTTAAATAATCCTTGCAAATGTATTCTTCTTAGCTCATTGGAATCTAAGGCCTCTCAGTCACTTTCGAGGTAGTCTGACTTGCCTTGACATTTTAAAATAATTCGCCTAATTATATCTAAAAAAAAATTTCCCAAAGTACTACATATGCTTTTATTCAGTACAATCTCAGTACCAATTATCTGGGACCATGTAGAATGTCAAGTTTATTTTTTGTTTAAATCAATTGCAAACATACACAGACATTATAAACATTTCTGGCCAAGACTTTTGAGCTCTGGTGCTTGTAAACATAAGTGTTGGTTACACATAGGTGATTGAAGCATTCCTGACCAGATATTACAATTTTTATTTATGTTATTAACACACGTCAGCCCAGATAATTACAACTGAAAGTGCAGAATATTTTTTTCCATATTGTCAAGACCTTGGAGGTAGAAATCTTGTACATTTAGTAGAGAAGATTAAACATTATAAGGAAAGCTTGTTCAGGGATGTGATGATGTTTCTGAACCTGATCTTGGGAGCAGGGAAAAGTGTAGTGAGGAGAGAGAGTGCAGAATGACATGGAAACGACAGCAACTCCTCTGTGCCGCACAGCGCCTTCACCTCAACTGGGAATAAAACCGAAGGATGCTCCAGCCTAATTCTGTTCAAGGTCTGCATGCAAACAAAGCTTTCTCTGAGGTATGATATGAAAATTCTGACAAAGTGCATGAACTGCAAGCAGGTATCTGATCTGCGAAGATACAGTGGTACCTCGGTTCTCAAACTTAATCCGTTCCAGACTCCAGATTGAATCCTAAAATGTTCGAGTTATGATCGAATTTTTCCCATAATAAATAATGGAAAACCAATTACAGTGGTACCTCGGTTCTCGAACTCACTAGAATTCGAATTTCCTGAACGTCGAACAAACCAGTTTTACCTAGAACTCGATCTGAATATCAGAAGTCAAACCGTGAATGCTGACCTAATATAAATTGCACAATATAAATTCTTACTTGAATGCCTTCTTCACAGACTGGACGATTAACCAAATAAAGCAACTGAATAAATTAACTGAAAACCAGTTCTCACTGCTTTACATGATATTCTGGAGAAATAACAGATTACACCTCGGAACTGCCTGGGATACAAACCTCATGCGTGTAACTAAACTCTTCAACCAATAAGGTCAAAGGTGTGTCGTCACGGAGGCGGTTCCAGTTTCTGCAGCCAGGTAAAATGTTGCAATGTATCTAAATGTTGCAATGTACCGGAGCCTAAGCAGTACCGGCTTAATATTTATTACGTATATGATCCTGCATTGCGCTTGCTTCACCCCGGCACACGCCTCCTCTTTCACCCCGACCTGCAGAACTGCCGTAAACGTGGGAATGGCTCGCGTTGTGAATCTACGGTCGATCACTTTTCCTCAAGGACCCGGATGTCTGTCGCACTAGATTGAAATTGAATTTCAAGATTTAGCATTTATCCTACCTCGAAAAATTATCTCGAGTTACTGGAATTCAGATTCAAACTATTAAATTCAGATTCAGTTTTGTAATGCGGCTGACTGCAGATTC
>JABFEA020000048.1:9044289-9057142 GCA_019775915.2 Cyphomyrus plagiostoma | reverse complement strand
GGCAGTTCTGAAGGCGAAAGGGGGTCAAACACCATATTAGTATGGTGTTCTTAATAATCCTTTAGGTGAGTGTATATAGGCCAGAGCAAGCTTGGTAGCGAAGGGCAGCAGCCTGCAGCGGCGCCCATGGAGCTGGGGGTTATGGGCTTTGCTCAGGGGAACACAGATGTGACTATGCTACTGGGGCCTGGAACAAACCGATGACTTTGTGATTACTGACACAGAGGCTTTGCCTGCTGAGCCACACGCTGCCCCCAGGGTAGTCCAGCTAGGTTGTGACACTTGCAGATGACTGTTCTAGGGCCTGTATCACAAGCCAGGATTTTTTGCTTAATTGAATACATCAGATTTAAGGTAATCTGGGCTAAATGTTAGTGAACAAAGAGAAACTCAATTTAAACTGCTGTTAAATCTGACAAGTTATAGAGCTAAGCAGGAAATCTGGATTGTTGATACAGGCCCTGCTCTACTTGGGAATATAAATAAAGGTTACCATTATTTATAACCTTGCTCAGTTGTTGCGTGGTAACCGTTTTTACATGAAGAGGCCGTTTGTATAGCTAGTATTTGTACTTGATATTTTAGCTGCCTTGTGAACGCTATAACAGCCACTGTCCCTCCCTCACATGACATGTTTTCCGTTCAGCGATTGTTGTATGACGTTTGCATGCTTGGAGTCCTGTAGTATTTTCTGTTTTGGTTTGGCTGGTCCGCTGGGACCCTGTGCTTGTTTGTTCGCCTGAGTAATCAAAGGATCAGCACGGAGTGTGCATGGGAAAGCCTGTCCCTCTGTGCCGAGAGACTTCCTGTCACTGCCTGTAACATCCAAAGATAACTTCTAGAAATGAGTATCAAGGCGTTTTGAGATCCCAGGAAAAAGGCAGTGGAAATTGTGGTAATAGTATGTTGGCGAGGCCTTCCTGTCACTTTTTTTTGACTCGCTCTGATGTCTTGTACCTGGCTCTGAAGATTAATCTGTTCATTTACTTTCCATGACTATTACTGATTTTGTGCCATACAGCAGATTAAGTGTTACAGACTTTATAGAAAAGCATGTATCTCTCTGGACTACAATATGATATACAATGTCAATGCAGTCATTTTAGTATTAGGGGAGTTACAGAAGGGCAGCTGTGGCTGTATACAGGTGGTAATTGGAACTAGCTTGGTGGTGACTCTGTATGCTTCTTACTTGTTTCCCCTGGCTGAAAATACAGCCATGGAAAAAACTAAGAGACCATTCTATATTTTTAAACAAGTCTACATCTTTAAATCCCACTTTATTCATGATTCTGCTGGCAGAGGCTGGGCTGAGCAGCAGGTTGCTTCTGGGTTCACAATTTCTAAGATAGCAGTACACAAGAACAATGAAACCAGAAACCAGCCAGGCGAAGGGTGGAAGCGATTTTCTAATGTCAAAGATCACTGTTAACTTATCCAAAAGTTTCTCATGAATCACAGGATGGCATCAAGTGACCCTCAAAAGGAACAGGTGTGAAGTGCACTTCTGGAATAGTTTGTATCAGGCTCCTAGAAGCAGGACCGAAGTCCCATAAAACCAAGAAGAAGCCCTTCATTGATGAGATACAGGGAAGATCCAGGCTGCAGTTTACAAAAAAATATACATTATTCACAGATGCACACCCTTAAATTCAGAAATGAGTGAAACAAAAAAATTGTGTTGTGGTCTCTTAATTTTTTCCACGGCTGTATGTTGGCATGCTATTACCAAGGCATTCTTTCATAAGCACTGGTGTTTGAGCAATGAAATAAAAACATTAGTCTGGTCTTTGTGGTGCTGATGCCGCTTGAGGTGTTCTTATCGGACTTTGTGGGTTGGGCCCTCAAAATGGCTTAGTTTTTCACTCAGCTGCAATAAATCATAAAAAACGGCTTACAGTGTTTCCTCTCCTCTAGAATTTTTTTCGGTAGTGGGGGCAGGCCCCCCCACAAGAACCAGCCCCATCCAAACCTCTGCACAGTTTGCTGACCTGCCTTCTTCCCAAAAGGATTTTGTTGTACCTGGATGTGTGTGCATAGTACATTTGAGAATGATTTACATTACATAATTTTCTCACATGATAAATATTTGATCACACAACCAGTAAGAACAGTAAAATATTGTAGTGCCCACCTCTAACATTATATGCCAGAAAGCCTTTTTTTACCTTCAAAACTTTGAACAACTCCTGCCATAGCTAAACTACCATTATCTGACTATTTTCCTCATCAAACACCTCTCTCTTTTTCGGGAAATATTTTAGTAGATTTATCTAAAACTACTGTACAATCATGCAGAGCTTTAATGCATAGCTTATATGAATGTCATTGGCAGTTATTTTTCTGATGATTTATTGAAGTAATGTTACCAGTATTATGATTCACTGAGTTTGCTAGTGTTTGGTTCAGTGGACCATTATTTCACGATACAGTAATAATAATAATGATTAGCTGGCCATGAACATCAATAAAAATTATGTGATATTGTGAATGTTCTTATACACTCCTAGATTTTCCTAACTTTCCAGCTAACAAAATAAAATCCCCTGGATGTCCTCCGAATGTTTGCTATTTCTCCCGAATATCACGTAAACGAGTGAGAACTGGTTTTCAGTTAATTTACCAGGGAAAATAAAGTTTAAATAAATTACAGAAATGCTCTAATAGTACACGTAAGTTAGTGGTTAATTTATTGTTAGTTACTGTAATGTTGCTGTTGCGATGGCGGGTGTGTGCAGAGCGGACAAAGGCCAGGTCCAGGCAGGCGGACTGGGACGAACGAGGTTTATTCCACAACACTCAAACATAAACAACGTTTATGCCGCGTCTGCTGGAAGAGACACAGACGCAGACCTAAATACACGAGACGAATCACAAGACAGGCGTGCCGCGGCGCCACATGGGTGGAAACAATGGGTGATCACAGGAGGTAACGAGGTGGGCGTGGCACACACGAGGGGCTTGAACGGAGCGGACGTCGCAGGACGTAACAGAACCCCCCCCCAGAGGCGCGCACTCCGAGCGCGCCTTGGGGGAGGCGACGGACGAGACGAAACCGAGGAGACAGGACCTGAAAGACAAAAGCAGAACATTAACCCAGGCACGGGCACAGGACAGAAAGACAAAACAGACACAGCGACAGAACCCATGACAAAAGCCCACACAGAACGGGGAACGCCGACAAACAAACTTGGACGGGGGAGACCGAGGGAACGGAAGGGCCCAGACTATCAGGAGGAACAAAAGGGCTGGGAGTGACAGGGGGAACGAAGGGGCCAGGAGCGAACAAGGGAACACAAGGAGGCGGGACAAATGAAGGAGGGGCGAAAGGCACCCAGGGCGCCCGAAGGCCCCCAGGCAGAGGACGGGCAGTGACCGGAGGGGCCGCAGGCCAGGGGGAGCCAGGAGCTGGAGGGGGCCCCACAGGGGCCACGGGGACGGGTCGAGGGACACCCAGAGGGGCCCTGGAGGGAGCCGGAGGGAACACCGGTGAAGGCAGGCCGGAGGGGGGTGCCGGAGATGGCGAAGGCACCGGCGGAGCCCGGAGCGGCGACGTCCGACGCCCAGGCGGAGCAGGGGGACCCGGAGGCGGGCCGGAGGCGGGAGCCGGAGATGGCGAGGGCACCGCCGGAGCCCGGGACGGCGACGTCCGACGCCCAGGCGGAGCCGGGGGACCCGGAGGCGGCCAAGGAGGGTCAGGAGGGGGGCCCGAGGGCCGGCACCGAGGGACCGGAGGGGAACCCGGAGGCAACAGGCGACCACGGGCCGGAGGGAACACCGGCGAAGGCGGGCAGGAGAGGGGAGCTGGAGAGGGGGAAGGCACCGCCGGAGCCCGGAACGGCGACGTCCGACGCCCAAGCGGAGCAGGAGGGCCCGGAGGCGGCCGAGGAGGGTCAGGAGGGGGCCCCCAGGACCAGCATCGAGGCACCGGAAGGGAACCCGGCGGCGACGGGCGACCACGGGCCGGAGGGCCCATAGGCAGCCACCGGGCGGCGGCAGAGGGTGGGACTGGAGGGACCCGGACCCTCTTCTTGTGCCTCCTTCCCTTCCAGGACACTGAGAGGCGTGGGCCCCGTTGGGCTCCACCCCTCTGGGGCACTGTCAGTTGCCCCGAGTGTCCTCCCGGATCCGGGGAGTGTAGCCATCTAATACCCGAGGGGTCCCACTCGAGCTCAACCCCTTCTGCCTCGAGGGGAGGAGCGAGGTCATCGTCCGGGACCCCCTCGGGGCCACGGTGTCCCAGGCTGGACACTTCCTGGGCGGCTGTGGCTGCATCCTCGGGTGGAATGGGCCCAGGCGAGGCCGCGGGCCCAAGGGGAACAGGCAGGGTCGCAGGCGGGGCCGTGGGACGAGCGGGGACTGGCAAGGCCGCGGGAGGAGCCAGGACTGGCGGGGCCGCGGGCTGGGCCGCGGGAGGAGCCGGGACTGGCGGGGCCGCGGGCTGGGCCGCGGGAGGAGCCAGGACTGGCGGGGCCACGGGCGGGGCCGCGGGACGAGCAGGGGCTGAGAGAACCTCCGGGCGCGCCCCAGGAAGGGCAAGGCGCAGCAGCTGCGGGCGAGGGCGCAAGCGAGGCGGCCTCAAGAGCGGCGGCTGTGGGTGAGGGCGCAGGCGAGGCGGCCTCAAGAGCGGCGGCTGTGGGTGAGGGCGCAGGCGAGGCGACCTCAGGAGCGGCGGCTGTGGGCGAGGGCGCAGGCGTGGCAGCCTCTGGAACGGCTGCGGCGGCTGCGTGCTGGGCAGCGGGCTCAGCTCCGTGCTGGGCAGCGGGCTCAGCTGTGTACGTGGCAGCTGGTTTGGCTGCATGCTTGGCTGCGCGCTTGGCTGCGCGTTTGACAGCCGGCAGGGCAGCGGCAGTTGCTTGCTTGGCAGCGGGCGGCTGGACGGCGGCGGTTGCGTGCTTGGCAACGGCCGGCTGGGCAGCGGCGGCTGCGCGTTTGACTAATTATAACTAAAATATTGCACTTTATTAATAACTCCTGCTTCTGACTAGCATAAGGTCTGCATGTCTAGGGGAGGTCGAGAGACATTTTCTATGTTTTATAATCTCACCAAAAACTGTCGTATTGGTAGCCTTTTTAACAGCTGTTCTTTTTGTTTAATTATGTCCTTTCTTCTTGCATGTATAATGCTTTTCTACACCTACTGTTCACCTGGCCTTACAGTTGCTCTTCTTTACTGCTCTGACCTCCTACCATTGCCCATCCACTGAAATGGGCTCTTTTCTAGTTCCAGCCTCTTCCCATATATATGCATCATTCATCCCACCTTCCCCCTGACATTAACAATATTCTTTACCATTCAGGTCATCACCTAGATAGGTCTAAGACAGATGAAAGATGTGCATGAAAGAACAGAAATGGCACAGTTCTTGGAATAAAACCCATCTGTTAGGCTTCCAAAGTTTTCATTTCCACTGAGTAGTCTCCCCTGCCAAGGTATGAATCTATGGTACAAAAAGTAGCTAATAACTCTGTATCCTCTCTTTTCTCCAAAGGTTGTATTCCCTCCTTTACCTTCACAGCAGGTGGATGTGAATCACATTTTTAGGCAAGGTAGGTGCCAGCAGAAGCTACTTATCTGTATGAATTGTCCCAGATATATCTTCTGTCTTCTCCAGAACCTTGGTCTCTTCCACTCACTCTCTGACAGAGAAATTTTGAAATGCATGATGCCTACTCTTTTCTCGAGTAGACTGTCAATCTCTGCTATTCTAAACCAAACTGCTTTCCTGCCTAACCACCTTTGCCAACACCTCTGTCTCCTTGGCTCTCCTACACTGCTTTCAAGGTGTTACAGCTGACCTCAATCCATCTGTGGATCTTAATGCTGTCCACAGTTATGGATTACTATGTTCCCTCTGGTTCATTCCCATAACATTAAAATGTGTTCTTGCTGGTCACTCTTCGAAAAGAGTGTCCCCTACCATCTCAGCAGCTTTCTAATTTGCCAGAGCAGCTACTCCCTCCTCCATTCACCTGGTCTTGTTGGCAGCCTGTGATAATATCGACCATCAGATCCTTCACTTGTCACTAGCAGAGCTGGATAAGGCACAGGCACTGCCCTTAGTTTATATTGCATATCTCTAGCTAGGCTTACTGTGTCTGCAGAAAGCTCTGGTTAGTAACCACAAGGCCAGACCACTGAGCTCCTCCCAGGTTCAACACTCAATCTTTCCTCTTTTCACTCTTCATTTCATCTCTTAATCCTGACAACACTACTGATGGATTCTTATACCTCTGCTACACAGATGACACCATCATCAAAACAATCAAGTGCCATCTCCAACTAGACATGTATAAGATAGAATATTGTGCCCCGTGCCTTTGCCTTAGCTAATGATGGTCTCTTCTCATCACATGGCTTGTCAGGATTTGTTCCTGTCTTGTTCCATTCAGTCTGTTATTTCCTTGTTTGGCCAGCAGGTGTCACTGGCCACCCTGTTCTCAAGTGTGTTTAGTATCTGATACAGTAGCTAGTGTGTTCCCCTGCTTCAACCTTGTTGGACATTGTGAGTTTTGTTGTTTGTCTAGGTTAATTATGTCCTTGTATTTTTGTATAGAACTTTGTTTGACGTATCTTTATTTCTGGGTATCCCTGTCTACTGTTTGGTTTTGTGGTAATGTTTTGTAGTATGTATTCCTAGTTTTTCAGTTCTTAGTGCTTGTTAATTATCCTCAACTGTTTCCTTGTTGTCATTAATCTCTAGTGTTTGTGTGTCATTAGCACTGACCCACAGCTGTCCCTCGTCATGAACTTGTTATCCGTGTATTTAAGTGGCTGCCCTTGTCTGTTCCTTGCTTGGTCATTGTGTTTGCGTATAATTCCTGTATGCAGTTGTTTCCTATGTAGTCTTTGCCTCTGTTTCTCGAAGTTTTCCTCATGTTAAGTTATAGGCTATTTAGTTCTTTCCAGACTGCAGACATTTAATTGCATTTTGCAATTTTTGGAGACAGTGAGGCTAAGTTTTACAACTAGGTATGTCAGTGTGACTTGCCTTTGCTTTTTTTTAAAACTCATCATTGCATAGTACATGAAACATCAGGAGGGAGCAAGGACTGGTATGTAGCGTTGGGTATTGAGAACTGGTCGCAAATTTAACACGGTTCAACATTTTTAAGATTCAAGAATTTGATGAGACATTTAAATTATGGTTCCACTTATCGATTCCTATGTGCACATTTTTAACCAACTATGTTTGAGTTAAAGCACAGCAATTGCACATTGTACTTGACATTATTTTCATGCTTAAAAACTGAAAACTGTATGATACTCACATATCATAGAAGCGTTGACAATTACCGCCAAATCTTTTTACAATAGAATTTCTTTTTCTCATATAATATATTCTCTTCGGGGATCTTATATTTGTATTAAAGGCATTTTTTTATTATGCATTTTGGGCATTAATATTATACAGTATGTGTGCACTTCAATTTTTTGCACAATGGATATTGAGTAAAAACTGCTAGAATAAAATAGATAATATTCATTGCATATGTAGATATTCCAAAATACTATTATCCCTTATATAAGCTCTAGATGGCCCCATTTAGAACTTTGTACAGACACATATTCTATTTATTGTACACATTCATTAATTCAGCAGGAGACAGACTATGTAATACCAAATAATAACAATAATGAACTTTATTGATTCCCATGGGGATTTTTTTTTGCCTACCTCATACTTCTCTCCATGACACACATGTAGGTCAGTGCTAGCTTGGCAACAATAGCCATAGAGCTGAGAGTTCAGAGCCTTGCTGACAGGTACAGAGGCTTAGCCTGCTGTGCCACACGCTGCAAACGATGAGGAGAATTGAGAACCTAACAGGAAATTGGGGTAAAGGCATGAAAATGGGTGCATCATCTCATATTTTCTAGATATGGTAACAAGCCTTGCTGCAACATTGTTGATTAGTTGTAGGGCAGACAGTGTTAGACTCCTTGACAAGAAGGCATTGAAGTACCCGAATCTGCTATACACAGATGCACATTTTCATTTGTCATCTTGAAAAAGAGGAAAGTGCTTGACTTTTGCAGTAGTCTTGAGCTCTGGAAAGTATGCATTGTGCAGGATTGTAAAATTAGTATTATAACACAAGCAGAATTTAGAAAATTATACACCATTTATAAACTAATTTTGAAAAATTATTTGAAAAAATGGGTTAAAGGCTAACAATGTATTCTTATCCATGTTATTAACATCAAACAATTTCATTTGTTTCAGGGTTAGAGACAAATTGTTTTACTCATCCATTAAAATCCAGGTCTGTATGTCAGCAGAATTTTTTTTTTATTCTCTCCAACCTCCAGCATGTGCAGGGAGAATGATCCATGTAGGACGCAATATTACACAAAACGGTGATGATCATTCCATTCATAATAATAAACAGTAAGACAAAACCATTTAAGGACAGGCCCAGACAGGCCATTATTATAGATTAATGGGAATGAGTGGCCAATGATACAAGCAGCAGATGATGTAGAATTAATTCTGGTATCAAAAGATAACAATGTATCTCCAAAGTTTCAGTGAGGTACTTTCTGTGCTGTGGCCAGTAATTCTGATAGGAATTATGAGTATTTAATTTTTCAAATTGTTACAGTTTTTAAGGATTTCTTGTCAGTGATCACACTTTTATTTTTATGCTCTACCAATCATTTGACAGAAGGTTCTGCACATCAAAAAACTGCTTCGAATAAAGTGACAACAGAGAAAGTATTTGTGTGTACATTTATATATTTAGCAGAGCCTTTGTCCAAAGCAATGTACATGTGAGGCAGACATCAGAAGCCTGCAGCTGTCAAGGAGCAGACTTAGGTCAAGTACAAGCTTGCAAGTATAACTGTAAGATAGTACTGGAACATGAGCGACACAAAACATTACAACCTATCATCAAAAAACTTATCCAAATACAAGAATGGAGAATGGGGAATGGCGAAGGAACCAAGTCTAAATTAAAAATTCAAGATCAGATTACCCAGTAGTACTGAGTGGGACCATTTCCATCGATCAGTCATACAACAGAAGATACATGTCTTGAGGACAAGGTTGTAGGTTTGGGTTCAACACTGCTAGGACTAAATCAGCTCCAAACACTCCCCATCCCTAAACAGACATGGTGCTCCCACAATATTAGTAGGGACACATCCCTACCATCTATACCCAATTGTACACCCTTGTTTGAGGGACCTCACTGACTAAATTTACTGTTGTGTCTCGTTTCACCTTTGAAGAAGCAATTATTAGATGACATTCTTTTGCTGACTACAGAGGGTGAGACGGAACGTTGGTCCTAATGAGTGACTCCAAGTAGCAGGTATCATTCTTTTAACTGTTCTGGAAGGCAGCACCATTTGGGCCTTATGCAAGCATCTATATGGAGCTAATGGAGAGGCGATGAGCCGTGTCACCTGAGTGTATTTTGACTGATTAATACTGGATCTGCTGCTGAATGTTAAATCATGTTATATTTGAAAGCCTTTATATTTGCATTTTAGGATTTAGTCCCACTGTTGTGGATTGAATTAGGCAAAGGAGATAGGAGTTTTCCTATGGTTTGCTTTCTGATGTTTTGTCATTATTAATTATGGATACAGGGCTCAGTGGTTAGCATTGTGGTCTCACCCCTGCAGGGAGTGGGCTGGTGGTTTGACTCGTGCCCCCAGCTCTGTGTGTGGACTTTGTATTCTCTTCATGTGTTTGCACAGGCTTCCTCCAGGGATTCAGTATCCTTGGATTGTGTGCCTGTGTATATATCCTGCCTAATGTGCTTCCTGGGATAGGCTTCCGGCTCTCACTGTCACCCTCCACTGGATCTGCATATAGATGATTTCTATAGAAGATTATTTTTTGATAATAATTTCAATATTTCAGATTACAGATTCATAGGATACAGGCTAATTGTATTCCTGTTCTGGATAAACAGTTATCAAAGATGGGTGGATTTTGTCTTTTATCTAGTTTTTATTAAAATTCTTTCATGGGACATGTACTTAAGTCAAAATCCAGATTATGAACCCAGCATCTGTCTTTGAATTCTAACTGTGATCTGCAGGTATGCATTTGTGTCAATGAAAAGACATGTCATCATCAATAGCTGCAAAGGCTTTATACTTACAGACCTAGACTTTGTCCCGTGCCCACATAGCAGCTAAAGATGAAGCTTCCATTGCAATCCCCCAGATGGTCACCCATCCAAAGAAGCCCTCAGTTTTGTTATTCACACTGGACTTCCAAAGCCATCAACCAACAAACCATTGAAAAGTCACAGCACATTTAGTACAAAAACGTTCTTTAATCAATTCATTTTTGTGTAGTGCATTTTCACAACATCACATCGTGTCAAAGCACATTATCCCTACCCAAAGCCCCCAGAGAGCAAGCCAGAGATGACAGTGGCAAGAAAGAACTCCAAAGAATGAGAAAAACCTTAATATCGTGGTATTATATAAGAAAAAAAATACTTTTGATTTGGTGCCCAGCAACACTTCTGCTCAGACTTTAATTTTAAAATGCAGGTAAGCCAGTGAGTTTCCTGTGTAAAGGTATGACTGAATGTGCAGGCTTGTGGACATCCTGTAATGTTCCAGAATTATCTTGGCTTTTTATGCTTCCAGAAAGATCCCATTTGGATAACAAGTTATTGAAAATGGATGGATGTAACATAACCTGAAATAGGCTCCCTGTCTATAGCCTGTTCAGCTTGGTGTTTTTGGAAGCATGGCAGCTCAGTGGGGAGTTCTGCAGACTCTCAGCTCCGGGTGTGTGCGTGTCGTCCTTGTACGTCATGCCTATTTCCTCTGCATGCTCTGCTTTCTGCCTGTACTCATACTGGGGGCTAATCTGTGTCTCTTACATGCCCCAGCACTGATATCACCTGAAGGTTTTATTGGGCAACTCAATATGTCTGTATATGCATCAGCTGGTATATGTGTGTTTATTCACGATATATATATATAGGCAGAAAATATGTAGGCATGTATAGGATGAGGTGGGAATCTGTGTGCAAATGGTATTTGTGTGTCAGTGCCCTGGAATGGGTTGGTGCCCCACCCTACCTTGCACGCCCATAGCCTCCAGGCCATAGCCAACCTTGCATAGGAGAAGTGGGTATAGAAAATGGATGGATGGATGGATGGATGGATGGATGGAATGGGGTGGCATTCATATACTTTTAAAAGTCTGGGCATTAGTTGTAGAAACTTGGTTTACAAGGGTCATCACAATGACAACTTCTGATGGACATTTTTATCAAAATCCATTGTTTTTATTTTTTGTGTACTTGGTATTTAAAAATAGCCTAAATATTTTATCTTCTCAAGCAAAACATTTTATCATGGACACAGACAAGTTTTGCCACAAGCAGATTGATGATCGTTGTTGGTTTACATGAATTCCACATTTACTAAGCTGATGCTTTGGTCCGAAGTGGCATCAGAGAGGCTGATGAAATACCATAAGCATACAGCTGTCATGGAGCCAGATTAGGAACCGCTCAGCTGGCCCTGTTGTTTCCAGCATGGATTCTCATTCCAGCATCACCGTGCAGCCAGCAGCCCATCACAAGAAGGTCTGAGTACTCAGACATACTCTGTCCTGAGGGCAGAAGACCTACAGCTGAGTGTGTGAATTTCAGAAAGCGTCCATTTACCAGAAACCTGTTCCATGTTTTGGTTGTGATAATAATTGTTTTGATCGGTTTCTCATTCTGTGAAAATTGTCGCAAAGCCAAAGGGATTCCTTTAATGCAGCTATATTTAAGGCAGTGACAAAAGAGGTGAACATTTTCAAGGAAGGGCTGTATTTGAAGGGTGCTGCCTTGATATTCAGTTGATTCAGATGCAAATTTTGGGTCATTTTTCTATTCTGAAGAGGATGCTGTGAAAATTGTAGGGAGCATTTTTTCCTTCAACTTTGTCGCACATTTTATTATATTGCTGTCTGTTATGTGTCGCAGCTTCTATTCTTAACTGGGACATAATCAAGCTGGAAATCCGGCAAATATCGACAGCTGTTGTATGGATAGGTATGGCTACTTCTTTTGAGGCTGCAATTATCAGCACATTATCAACATATGGCCTGCAATTCATCCAGCGAGCGGGACACAGACGTATAGATGACATTTATGGGTCGGGAGTGACTGGGGTGCAGGACATTGAAAGGCTCTGAAGAAGGATTCTGCTAGGATGCAAGGTATGGTCCGAATCATCATCCTGTAGGAGATGGAAGGCCCAGGCTGGTCCACAGTGTGGATGTGCTCACCTGACCAGCTCTGAGTCTGAGAAAGCCCACTCTTCTGCAGGGCTTTAAGGAACACGGAGTGGGTGCAGCTGTAATGATCCTGCTCTTCCTATGCCGTCTGTCTTCAGTGCTGAATGTGCCTTAGGCTGGACCATCTCTCCATTACTCTCTCTAGTGCAATCTTACGGTTCACACAGAGACACTGGAGCTCATACGGCAGGCGGCGCCCCCCCAGTCCCACTCATGCTTTTGAAGGGGCTGCAAAGAGCTGTCCCTGTATGAATGAATCAGAGATTGCCTACACCCATTTATCTCCCTGCAATCCCTACAGGTACCCAAAGCAGGTAGATGCCATGATTTGGGGTTCTCTAGTACATTCATCACCTACGCTTTACCAATAATGGAAAGTAAATTAGCTACCAAATATACATTTAACTTGCATTTCATATTCTAAAGCTATTTCATAAAACAATGATGCTACAGATACGATCATACACTCAACAAAAATATAAACGCAACACCTTTGTTTCGGCTCCGATTTTTCATGAGATGGACTTAAAGATCTAAAATTCATTCCAGATACACAATATTACCATTTCTCTCAAACA
>JABFEA020000048.1:8999022-9009339 GCA_019775915.2 Cyphomyrus plagiostoma | reverse complement strand
GACAAGAGATTGCTTGGCAAGGCTCAATAGTGACATTGGCTCAATACTTCGCACAGGTTGTTGTGATTCTGCCCTCTGTATAGGCGGCGCAGATTGTGTGCAACTCGCTACACCTGCCGAACCCCGCCCACCCGGGGCCGTGGACGTCACAATCAGCATATTCACTTATTAAAGGAAAACACAAATTCTATTCTATTCGGTTGAAAATACTATCATTCATCTCCCAATAAATTCAGTCTGCAATATCACTCCTGTATAGTAGCAATGACACCATTGGACACTGAGAAGAGTTCTTCAGACAGTTATTGGCGAGAAAAGAGAGCCCAACATGTGAGATAAGATGCCAAATTCTTTCCTAAGTATTGGCTTCAGAGAATCAAAGCACATTTCTTACAAGTAATATCTCAACTTGGTTATATGTTAGAGAATGAAACTACAAAGTGATCTGGGACAAGCATGTGTGTTCTGGCATTGTGGGGAAAAAAAGCAACGTAAGGCTAATTTTAGATTATTATCAGACTGGCATTGGCAGGAGATTCTTTTTAATTGCAGTGGTTTTGCCCAAATCCTTTTTATCCTCATTACCTCAGGAAATTCTTTCACTACAGGGGACAAATTTCACCTTTAAAATTATGAATTGCTGATTGTTGTTGATATAACATTGTTGGTTTTAGTTTTTTTAAAAAAATAATAATAATAAAAATAATAATTTTTACGCACTTTGCATTTAAAATAAAATCTCAAAGTGCCACGAAATGTCATCCTAAAAAATTTTAAAAACATATTAAAACAAGCAAGTATATCAATAAAGAAAACTATAGCCTACAAAATTAATCAAAATCCATAAGTTCTATTAAAAAGAAATGTCTTAAGTCCTTTTTTTAATTTTCAATAGTCTGTGATTTTTTAGTACTTACCTCAGTCACAATATTGGATTATTAAAACAGGAACTGGGAGTCACAATGTTTCCTAAATAGACATTTTTTTGCCACAAAATAATAATAGTAAAGGTCACACTTCATGTGGTCACTGTTCTGTCTCACTAATGCTGTTCCCTAACTACATTTTCTGTTCCTCAAATGTAGATTAATGTATTAAACATTTTCTGTATTTCTTCGGTACTTATGGTTGACTACCATGAATATCTGTTATAAGCTTGAATTATTCTTCATTATTTATTACAAATAAAATGTATACATACCATGAAAAAAAATCTACCAAGATTTAAATAAAGTTTAATGTGCCACGTCTACTAATATAAGGAATAACCCAGAATGCAGGCTGCACAGGGATTATCCCACGCAGGGACCTTTTATTTGCTTAACACTGCAGACAGCAGATGCTAACAGGCAACAGTGAACTGATGGGGGATACTGGACTGAAAGACAGTTATAAAAATGGGTAATGAGGAGAAAACACACGGCAGCTGTGAATGGTCTACAGGAGGGCAGGAACAACAGGTAAGATCAACGGGTCATAGGTGGAGCTGATTTGGAGCCACAGCCAAGGGAAACATAAGGATCGGAGAGGCGGAGCAGGCTGGACATAACAGAAAGCATGGACCCTCAAGGCAGAAAAATAGGCTTCATCTTGAAGTTACTGCTGGAACTTGAAACACTTTCATGTAAATTTTCCTGATCTGCTTAGTAATTATCAGCAGTGGAATGAGAAAAGAGGAAAAGAGCTTCATTAAAAACAGTTTCATCCTCACTTCTAAAAAAGTTCCAGTCTGTGAAGGGAAACGAAAAGCTATATTATGCAAATCTGTGGATTTTAAAGATTAATGTGGAATAATAAAAAAAACCATGCAGATGTTTTATGGAAACGAGGGGAGCTTATCTGTCAAGTTAGTTTAAGGGCACAGGTCAAGTTCTTGGGTGCTCTGAAGAGTGAATGGACCCTCCATACAGTCATCATTTCTGCCTATGCATGAATGCCCTTTGTCAAGTAAAGGGAATACCCCAGTAAATTTAAATATAATCCAGGGATTTGCTGGAGAAACTGACAGCTCTGGTCTGAATGTTTGTATAATGTGGAACCACATCAAAGGCTCAAACCACTTAATGATATAGATCCACTGGAATCTCTCATGATACAGCTCCAGCCGGTTATAGGTGAGACAACATGGGGACTCGCTGGGTGCACTATTTCTCCTGATTCTCCAGGCACTCCAGTTTGCTCCTGTTGGTGGGTGAATTGGTTGGTGGGGAGCAGCATGAGGCTCAGATCGCCAGGTCGTCAGATCAAATCCTGTGGTCGATAGAGTTATGTCACTATTGGGACCATGAGCTTTAACCCCTATTGCTCTAGGTGCTGGCTGACCCTGCTTTCTTGATTGCATATTATTTTGGATAAAAGTGTCTGCAGAATAAGTTTGTGAGCTGGTGGTGGGCTGGTGTCCTGTCCAGGGTCTCCTCTTCCTTGTGTCCTGTGGTGGACTAGTGTCCTGTCCAGGGTATCCTCTTCGTTGTGTCCTGTGATGAACTGGTGCCCTGTCCAGGGTGTCCTCTTCCTTGTGTCCTGTGATGGACTGGTGTCCTGTCCAGGGTGTCTCCTGCCTTGTGCCATGTGCTTCCAGCAATAGGCTCACCTGGTCTCTCTGTAAATGTGACCAACAAAAGACGATTTCTTAGACTGGAAGGATGCTCAATGGGAAACTGGATATGCAGCTCCCCATATGGATAGAATAAATGATATACAGAACTCATTTTACAGTTAGGGGGATATTTTCACAGTTAATTCATAGTTACTAGCTGCTGGTAAACACCATTGACAGTTGCTAGACCAGATTTTGCAGAAAGTGATTGTCTCATTTGTTCTCTGATTGTTGATGTGCTAAATATGTAAAATAGAAACAAAACTCATATCATGGGAACACCATGTTCCCACAAGCACAGCTGGTAAATGGTCTTGTTAGTTGTTCGCCTTTGTGTTTCTTTTAGCCTTTTAGAAATCCATCCAACCACACATCTCCCAGCCACTTATTCTTCACAGGGTTGCTGAGCTTTTAGAAATATTAATGAAACTCACTGGGCAGCATCATTCAGTAACTTCCAGTACTCACTGTCCAGCTCCTCCTTCTGCTGATCCTCCTTCCATCTCACCTCCTTCTATGATCCTGCATTCAGTAAACATTAAAATATGTCCAGTTTCATCCATCCAGACATTTTCTATAGACACTAACTCAACGCACTGGGTAAACCTGATGCCTGTGAGAGGAAATAATCAGTACAAGGCAGGGAACTAGTTGGAAATGTGGATTGATTGAGTGTATCTTCAGAAAAGAACTTGTAGCTAAATGTTTTCAATTAAACAATTTCCTGGGTGAGATCAAAGAATGTCCTTTTCATCCATATTTATCCATATAAAAGCAACAAGATCCAAAAAAAAGGTCTCAGATAATTACAAAAGTCTTTTAAGTAAGATAGCAAGTCATGAACATTACTGCTGCAACACTGCCCTCTGGTGGCCTTTTAAAATGGAAACGTCAGGCTCATAAATAATAGCATTTAAAATGCCAATACCCAGCCTTGAGTCTGTGTCTTACAAGGCTGTCACAGTTCGCAGCAGTTTAAAAGCGGTTTCTGCCGTTATTTCCCAGCAAATCCCAGCTTCTACATGCTGCCATGACCATGCCAATCAGCTACTCTCCTTCACCCGCATGAGGTCACGTGGCAGGAATGACTGAATCGCGATTAGTCCTCATCTGTCTAATTTTATTTCCATAACAAGCCATTCAGTATCCTAAATCTATTGTATCACTTGTCTAAAATTATTAATTACAATCATCATATCTGCAGAGAAGGTGATTGGCTGCAATATGCCATCCCAATAGGACCTATACACCTCCAGAGCCCTGATGCGGGCAAGAAAGATCATGGCTGACCCCTCGCATCCTGGACAGGGACTGTTCAAAAAATGACCCTCCGGCAACAGTACTATCAAGACCCCAGATCTACATGCCACAAAAGCAGCTTCTTCCTCTCATCAACAAGCCCCCTGACCCCTGCTGACACAGTCCCCCCCCACTCTCTCTGCACCCATATTTGTACATCCTTTTTCACCTATGGGTCATAATATATTTTCACATTTTTATATTCTATATTCAGTACCTCTGTTCCACTATCGTTACTTCTACTTATCTGTTTTGCTTAATTCATGCTCTTTGTTCTTCTGAATGTAAGAACCATTGCTACCAATACAAATTCCTAGTACATACAGTTGTACCTGGCCAATTCTGATTCTGACAGTGGACTGACAGTATCTTTAATTGAAGGGCACAATGGCCCACAACCTCTCATGGGAGTTCCATTTAGTCTGCTTAACTAATATGCCACTGTGCCTGAAATGCACAGCTGATGGGAGCTTCACAGGATTCTTGGTGTCCCTTCAAGTTTCCCCATGAGTATATTTTTGTTACTACAATACCATAGACATGAAAAGGGCATTCATTCATTTATTAATGTAGGTGTATACTGAAATAAGGCAGAGAAGAGGCTCCAAAATCATACATTTGAAAGATTTCCACTGATATCAAACAGTCTCTTGTTTTAATTTAATCTATACACACTGTGCACCTCCCTCCATCTTCCAGCTCATCCTGATCCTGGTTATGGGAAAACTCAGACACCCCGAGACACAGGGCTGGGATACACTCTGGATTGAATACAGTTTGTATCTGTTTCTACATATTGATATTGCATCCCAAAATTAGGCAATTTAGCATCAAATTAAACGTGATATCTTTGCCGATTTGACTTTCCTGAAACTCGTTCTGGCTCTGGGTGCTGATCCAGTACTATAGCCGCAGCATCTTTAGTAAGGAAAAGCATAACGTGCAGGTAGTCAGAAAGCTGCACGACTCGGCCCTGCCTTCTGGGAGCCGGGGGTCCGCCTGGGCCGACACTCCCATCTGGCCTTGTTAGTGCATCGGGCGGCGAGATCCTGTATTTTCTCAAACCCCAGAGCGCAAGGAACTGACAGCACAGTTCGCCCCACGAATTCACAATGGGCAGCTGATCTCCTCTCCTTACTAGTTGGGGAAGGCATCTCAGTGCTGGGAGATAGAGGGAGAGAGAGAGGCAGGGACTTGGATGTTTCAATCCACCCTCTGGTCTTAATTATGCTGTAGTGATTAATGTTCTGGGCATATAGTTTTTTCTGTCTTGCAAAAAAAAGCAAATGTGTCCAGGGGCCTACTTTGTGTCCTTAAACCGCATCACCTGTTGCACTACTGATCTAATCCTCATCTGGCTGACCTGACATGACTCCCGGAGAACAAAAGAGATGCCGGCAGTTTCTCTAGGCAGATCAGGATGGAGAGGAGCAGCTCAGTATGAGCCAGAGCTCAGCTGGATGAGCCTGTGCCCCACCAGCATGGTGTGGCTCCCCTTCACACAGTCTGGGCCCTGTGCAAAGGAGTCAGACCCCCCCAGCGTAGTGTGGCTCCCTGTCACACAGTCTGGGCCCAGCGCGATTCCCATTCATCCCAGGCTGGAGTGACAAGCTGAACCTAAGGACATCCTGGGAAGCTAACATCTCCTCAGACACATTTGCAGCAGGATGTTCCTCACAGTGAGCTGCAGGTGCTGTGGCACATGCAGATCTGGCACTTTAGCTCCATCCGAACCTTTTTCCAACCCTTGCTTCTGCATCCTTTTTCAGATGAACAATTATGTGACATAAATCACTCTAATGAGTTTGGTGCAATTTCCCTGCTCTGTTCCTTGTTTGCCCCTCGCTTGTTATATTAATATGCGCTCTTTTTAAATCAACCATGCCTGACTGGCTGAGATATTTACCTCCTCACTCTTGATTGGCTTATACGAACGGTATTGCTAAAATAATTGGTGGGCTTATATATGCTCCATCCAATCACATGCCACAATGGTAATTCTTACATTGGTACAGTGAAGATTAAATGTCATGTAAAAATGAATTCTGGATGGTCTCGTATTTATATGAAAAACGTAGATAATATTCTAATGTGTAATTATCGTAGGCTGCAGTTACTTATCATTCTATTTTTTAATATTCTAGAAAATGAATCCATTAAATTATATTAAGCACATGGATCACAGTATAAGTAATATATCACATTGCTGTCTTGTAAAAATAGACCAAATGCAGGCTGTTTTCACCATCGTTTGATTCCATCAGCTACAGCGGCACATTTACCACCAGACACCTTTTTAATCATGTGGGGAGTTTCCACCCAAAAACAAACTCATGTCTTTTAAACTAATGTTAATGTTGTACAGTATCATTAAAATTGATGATGCTTCATTGCACGTTCCTTCCTGTGAGGCCAAAAAACATTTCACTTTATGTCATCTGACCCTTACATGCGCTGAGATTTCAAAGCTACCATAAAGGTCTCATCAGCGTTTTATGAGCGAGGCCCTAACCTTTAATGACTCTATGCCCTGTCTACACCGACTGATTCGGTGTGGCACACTGAAGCCATCTTTTATGTTGTCAATGTGGGATGAATTACAGGGTCAAGCCTTTTGGGCTTGGGCCCCATCCCAGCCAACCAGGAAAGAGGTAGGCAGGCTGAAGCCTGAAAAACAATCTCTGATTGGTGGCAACATTCATACAGAGTAATCACATTGTCCCCCATCTACTCACAGATCAGCTGGACAGGCACATGCCATACCAGCAGGGTACCCCTCCAGTCCTGAAGAACATGACACATGAGCAGGCAGCGGACGTGTACAGCTGGAAAATTTACTGGGTAGGTCAGGTTGACATCTCATCCAATGGTGCAGCTCTGCCTTGTGTCTGGTGCTGTGGAGAAGGCTCCAGATCCCTCACACACACCCCCCCCCCCCCCCCATCACGTTGACCAGGAGTCAAGCCATTGGAAGATTGATGGGATTCAGTTTCCAGCAGGGCCTTCTTGGGATTTGAACTTACAACCTTCAAGTTAATACTCTGTATCCATCCTCAATTTTGCTGGGATGTCCTTCTACTTTAAGTCTCATTGGTCAGGTGGACCCCAGGCTTTGAGATCCTCACCAATCAAATGGGAGACTGCATGGTGGTATTGCACTCTCGGTACACGGGTTCCTTTATCCCATAACAATGCATTAATTTCATGTGTCAGCGGGCCGGCACTGTGCAGCTAAACTGTGCTTAATTGGATTCCAATCCTGAGCAGCAGGCCGGTAAGGTCTCCCCTGGCCTCTCTGCTCTTTCTTACAGTCTCCCAGAGTGTGACGGAGTAGATTACGCTCTTGCCGCCTGCAAATCACATGTTTACAGTTATGCTTCATGGTGTTAGACCAGCCGCTTCCCCCTACCCCTGTACAGCTTCTGTAAGACACACATGCTATGTGCTCCCGTCTGGTGTAGGGAATCAGGATACTTGGATCATAGGTAATACCTGGGAAACCAGCAGCACATAAATGATCAGTATTTGGCTTGTCTGTGTTACCAGGATTACCAGCAGCATCCGAGTTATCTGTGTTGGCAGGATTACCAGCAGTTTGCGAGTTATCTGTATTACCCGACAAGTCCATATTACCTGGGTTACTAGCAGCATCCAAGTTATCGATGTTACCTGGGTTCTCAATATCTGAGCAATACCTTGGTGTTTTAGCATTACATGGCTTCCAGTCATACCTACATTATTCACTATTGCCTGTGTCTGCAGATTGGTATCCTTATCATTATATCTATATCCTTATATATCCTTATCCTTATTAGATATCCGTAACCTTATCATATACCCATATCTTTATCATATACCCTTATTCTTATTATATATCCATATCATTATCATATATACGTATCCTTATACAGTGGTACCTCGGTTCTCGAATTTAATCCGTTCCGGACTCCGGATCGAATCCTAAAAAGTTCAAGTTCTTATTTAAATTTTCCGTTAAGAAATCATGGAAAGCCCCACAAAATTACACGTAAATATGTTTTTTTTTAGCATTTAAACACAAAATGAACTGGGTAAAACAAGAAGAGCATTTTTTTCTTAAAGATTTCCAAAACAATAAAGATCTTATCCCAACATTACCCTTGTCCTGCTCCAATCGTCCGCTCCTTCCGTGTGCCACGTCCTCTCGTTAACCTCGTGTGTGATCTCCATGTGATCAGCTGTTTCTGGTTGTTGTCATTAGTCCTCTGTATTAAGTCCGCCTTTCAGTTTTTTTCCCGAGTCCGGCCATTGGGTGCGTTTGACTTGCTTACAGCGCTGGATTAAAGCAATGAGAAGGGTCTGGCTGCAGCTGCTGTGGAGCGTAGAGTTTTACAGGAAGTGGCCACATGTAGCATTCCCACATGGGCCCCATATGGGCTCCATATGGGCCAAGATATGGGCCCTATCAAAATCTGCACCCAAGAATCATATGGGCCCCATGTGGGCCAACCCAGAAACCCCAAATGGGTTCGTTATGGTTATTGCTGGGCCCCATATGGGTCACATGACCTGGGCACAATGTGGGCCAGCCCATATGGGCAAATGATGTGGGACATATCTGGGCCCCACATGGGCCACATTAACTGGGCACAATGTGGGCCAGCCCATATGGGCAAGGATGTGGAATTTATCTGGGATATGCAAAATCAACAGTTTGCAAGTCTGGTTGCATATTATTAATTACACAGTTAAAATAACAAATTTTGCATACTCAAAAAACATATTACGTTTTACAAAAGAAAGTAATCCAGAAAATGTGGTTAGTGTTTTCACAGTCCTACTAATTTAAACTGCGGCATCCATAGTACAAATAGCTGGTATTTGGAATGATCGCTACTGGATTATATCAAGATTATTTACACATGGTAACTAAATTAAAGTGAGCAAACAGTGATGACTTTTACAGGTATACTGTAAAATTACTTTAGCTTATCAGTTTAACTGTGGCTGGACCAAAAGTAAAGAAGCAGATAGGCCTAAAATCAGTTTTATGCAATATTTATTTAAGGAAAATCACACACTGACATCACAATTAAATAAAAAATCAGTTTGCATTTATTTTACAAATTAAAAAATCCTCGTAGTCCACCAGTTCCACTCTCCCCTGTTTGGAAGGGCCACTCTCCTGCTCTGCCTCTTGTCTACGTCTCTTCTTCCGCCTTTTAAATCATGTGCATTGTAGAGGAATGAGGTAATGCTTCGATCCTTTCACCCCATCTTTTGTAGCTTCTTTCATTTTTGAATTTTGCTGCACAGCACCTGGGAGCTCCTCTCCGGGAGCCGACACCTTATCGTGGTGGACGGGTTTGCGTGTTCCAATGATCCCAGGAGCTAAGTTGTCCGAGGTGCCCCTGGTAGGGTCACCCAAGGCAAACAGGTCCTGGGTGAGGAACCAGATAAAGTGCGGCTCAAAAGACCCTTATGAAGAGTAACTTTAAGGAACCACAGTTTTCCTTGCCCGGACGCGGGTCACTAGGGCCCCCCCCTGGAGCCAGGCCTGGGGGTGGGGCTCCATGGCGAGCACCTGGTGGCCAGGCCTACACCCATGGGCACGTGGGTCCCCCCTCCAATGGGTTCACCACCCATGGGAGGGGCCATAGGGGTTGGGTGCCATGTGAGCTGGGCAGTGGCCAAAGGCAGGGACCCTGGCGGTCCAATCCTCGGCTGCAGAAGCTAGCTCTTGGGACATGGAATCTCTCTGATGGGGAAGGAGCCTGAGCTGGTGCGCGAGGTTGTGAAGTTCCAGCTAGACATAGTCGGGCTCACCTCAACGCATGGCTTGGGCTCTGGAACCAGTCTCCTCGAAGGAGGTTGGACCCTCTTCCACTCTGTAGTTGCTCATGGGGAAAGGCTCCGAGCAGGGGTGGGCATACTTATTGCCCCCTGGCTGGGCGCCTGTATATTGGGGTTTACCGCAGTTGACGAGAGGCTAGCCTCCCTTCACCTTCGGGTGGGGGGATGGGTCCTGACTGTTGCTTGTGCTTATGCGCCAAACAGCAGTTCAGAATACCCACCCTTTTTGGAGTCCCTGGAGGGGGTGTTGGAGAACACTCCTCCTGGGGACTCTCTTGTTCTACTGGGGGACTTCAATGCCCATGTGGGCAACCACAGTGAGAACTGGAGCGGCGTGATTGGGAGGAACACCCCCCCCCCCGATCTGAACCCGAGCGGTGTTTTGTTGTTGGACTTCTGTGCTCATCACGGATTGATGTTGAACACCATGTTCAAGCATAAGGGTGTCCATATGTGCATTTGGCACCAGGACACCCTAGGCCGCAGTTCGATAATCGACTTTGTAGTCGTGTCGTCGGATTTGCAGCTGCATGTCTTGGACACTCGGGTGAAGAGAGGGGCGGAGCTGTCAACTGATCACTACCTGGTGG
>JABFEA020000048.1:8968706-8982231 GCA_019775915.2 Cyphomyrus plagiostoma | reverse complement strand
GGGACTCGGACACTATGCAGTGCAGCTTTCTTTACTGAGCTGGGACTCGGACACTATGCAGTGCAGCTTTCTTTACTCTTAAATGCCATCAGTACTCCGGTGATAAGTGTCACTGAGGCTTTAGTAATGTTAGTCAAGCCACTGAAGCATATTTAACTGAATAAAATACCACTAATAAAGAATAACAATTATCAAATTCAAATATGGAAGTGAAACTCAATCTGAGACACTATGTTCTTTATAGCAAACAGACTTGTACTTCTATCACAAATTCACAATCTAGCCTTGTAAAGAGATTTGTGAGCAAATATAAAATACGATGAAAGGACATAAAACATGCTGAAGTTTTACATTTAGAAATAGAGTACAAATAGTTTGTGAATCGTAATTGTTTTGCTTCGAATTGAGATCATGATTCTCTGCAACAATTTTTCTTCTTAAATTTAAATGTTTATTGCATTCATATGAACAGCTCTTAAGAAATCATTCAGACAGGCAAATGCCCACCTGCCCCAACTAACCAGAGCATAATACTGAAGGCCATCTTCTTCAGACACAGATTTCCGGATCTGCATGAACAGTGGTTCCAGATGAGAGTTGATGAGATCAATAAATTCATCCAGTCCATCGCGTGTGTAATGTGCTGCATTAGCAAAGAGTTAAGAGAGCTGTGCTTAAGATCAAATATTATTTTTTAAAAACCCCACACAATATTAAAAGTCAAGGAAACTGATGCTAATTTATACATATAATAATAAGATACAGATCTAAGAATATATCATATGGCTACAACAAAATAGGTGAAATTATATTTTTGAACACACAAAAAAAATATTACTTTATATCATAGAGTGTATGAGCACAGCTTTTAGGTCCCAGTGGAGAGAGAATAAGTAGCACATTTATCAGACATTTACCTATTTATTGTATGCACACAAAGGGCACACTAGTATAAAAAGTTTTAATTCTCATTAATTAAAATCATGCCCCCTACTAAATGCTTAGCCGCTTGTGAACAGATCTTATAAAGGATATCACTAACACCTGACCAAGCCAGAGAAGGAAGACAGGTACACAAATGCAGACTGTCCTTGAATATCTTTAGCCCATGAGAAAGGGAAGTGTTTACCATGATGTAAAAAAATGATGTAATCATATAGCTGGAATAATACCAAATGAGTGGGGCCAAGCCCAAATGGGTTATAAGACTGAAGGCCGGACAGGTATACTTTGATCTTATTGATGTACATGCTGAATGTATGTCTGATAGTCGCAATCAGATTGCAATCTCGAATTGAAAATCTCACTCCAGCCAGCAGACCAAGGCTGGAAACCTTGGTATATTATACACGCAGATGGTCGGAGACTGAGAGTGCGATGTATTTTTCTTACTATTGTGCACCTCGCAGCAATTCCGATGCAGTGCGATGGCTTTGGACCGGTCAATGATCCCATTACACATCAGGGACTGCAGGAACCTACGGTGACTGTCTGACAAACTTCCGGCCATGATTTCGCGCCTCTAAAGAACTGCAATTGAAAAAAACAGTATGTGAGATTAAGGACGGCTAGGTAAACGTACACTCAAAATGAAAACCTCCGAAGGTATACTACTGGAAATAAAGGCCTACATAAAATAAATGATGCTTTTCATATCAAGATAATTCAACAGGTACATTATCGTTGTGAACTATGTATCTACCAAAAGACATACGTATTTAGTGTATTAGCACCTTCTGTGCTAAAGGGGCCTTTTAAAACTATTTTACCAACCGATGTAACTTTCCGCTACATCGGTGGTTTCCAGTATATTAGCATATCTCTAAAACTAAATCTTACCAAGACCAGTCCACGACTTTTGAAAATGTAAGGATTTAAAGACAGTAATGCATTCTCAGACCTACCGCTCAGTCTTCCTTGTGTAAATATCGTAAATGGTGAGACTGAAACCTTCCATGTGCGCTACTGCCCCCTACAGATATGGCTGACAACCTTTTCGCTTTGATATATTCAAACTGCTTCCCGGCAGTCCAGTATGAAGTGTTCTTCAGTTCTATGTCTGGAAATGGACAGATTCATGACCATCTGGTTCGTTATACGACACTAGCCTTTGTTCACAGGGCTTTTTGAAAAATGTATTTATTAGATACAATCAAACCTTAACAGGCGTTGCATTAACATATCAAATAATACTCAAATAAAAGTACAGTCTTCGGATAAATTCAACTTGCAAATTCATTTTTCGCTTATATTCATAATTTTGAACATTGCCCTATTTTCGCAAAACTAAGTAAATAAATTTGAGTCAATTCAATATGTCTATGTTAAAAGCTATTTCCACTTAAACCACGTTCACACAGCTCACTATACCAACCAATGACTGACAATAAACACAAAACGTGATCGATCAGGACCGATCTATCCTCAACTTTGCATGGCTTTATACTTTTTCATTTTAAAATGTCCTTGCATTTTAGCTAGAAAAAAGTCTGTATATCTATAATATCTATTCATTTATTATTCAGTTATTTAAACGCTTATAAATTGCAATATATAATTGTTTTAGATATCGCTGCTGTTTCTGGGTTACCTTGAAACAATGCATGATATATACCTAAGGGACAGAGGGTATTGACAAACGTGCGGTATAGGAATGAAGTTTACGTATTGTATTTTATGATTTATTTATCTTTGATTTCAGGTTATGCAGACCCAAACTGAGCTGATGGAATGTTTCTTTTCATTCCAAAGTAAAATAAGCGTACGTCACATCTTTGCTGAATATTTAAATCGGTTTTTATATTAAGCAAAAAGAACACAAACTAAAACTCTTTGTGCTAACCTTACCCGCGCATAGTGTATCCCCTCGTAGTGGTAAATGGTAATTGCACTGCTTGATAGCTCCGTCCTGCTTGTTATATGTGTTATAGCTTCGACCTGAGCTAGTCCCAGTGCATTGAGCATTTCTTGCGTGTCGTTTTGTGAGGTCGTGTCGTGCGCATCAAGCCCATGTTCCCCTCCCCCCAAATCCCTGTATATGCATCCTGCTTTCCCTTCACCTGTGCCAGCGGACTAGGATGAGTCATATGAACCTCAGCAGGTCTTACTGAATCATAACCACGATACTAATAGGAAATACGTCCCAGTAACTCCGATACAATGTTTTAAAAGTCTCTAACAAGCACGTTTGATCGATGCCAGTTTAATTTTTATTTACTGTACTTTAATAAAGGCAAGATACTATGGATGTATTAAGACTATTTTGTTAGCATTAGTTACTTCTGGTATTGTAGCGTACTACCAGATCCTATGGCTTTTTCTTTGATCCCTGTCATGTTCCTCAATGTGTACTTCATGGGCGTCAACCTTGTGAAAAAGAGATTCCCGTAATGGCCCAGGATCCTCCCACCATCTCAACGCAAGGCTCGCTGAACTTCAGTGGAACTTCAGAATGTTGCGTGTAAAGAGCTTCGTGAACAAGCTGCGGAAATCATAAATTATGTATATTTTGTCAAGACGCATTTGAAATGTAGGTGACTGTTTTGTGTAGGCTCAACATAACCACTTAAAGTTATTTTATTTTTTTAAAAAAGTGTTCTTATTGTGTCTGGATTTAATTCGATGAAATATAAATATGAAAGTATTACTATTTGTGGTGTGCTTCTAACCGTTCTGACGATAATGTGTTCTTAGATATGTTAACTTTTCTCATTTACGGGAGTAATTTTTAAGGATGTAAAATATGTCTTAGAAACCATAGTTATTTTTTACAGGAAAAAATTTTCAGGGAAATTGAGTTTCGTAATTCCAGCGTTTTCTTCCTTGATAAGATGTGCAATCGAAAGTGGTTATGTTAAGGATCTAACTACGTCAGATTGTTTGCCCCCAGCATTTTAATTGGGTTCAAAGACAGATATCAATATGTCAGAGACGAGCCTATTTGTTCTGCTATTCATCGCGGGATTAATTTCTACCTTTTCTTCTGGTAAGTTAATACATTGCTATTATCGTCGTCATCATTTATGTTGTTTTTTTTCTTTCGTCTGCATAGGCTACCATGTGTTTTGCTTGCTCTCATTGCACAATGCAGTATTCCAGTAGTTTGTTTTCGGTTTACATATTTAAGTCGTGCACTTCTTCAAGTCTTGAAGATTGCCTGGAACAATCGGAACACTTTGTGGTTACTAATATTGGGGAAAGAATAAGTCACGTTTAGTTTGTTTTATATGGTTTTGTGATTGTGCTATATTACAGGAACGGTGAAGGGTTCCCGATTGAGACGGCCTTTTATTTTATTTTATATTATAAGTATTCTATAATTATTAAGAAGCAAAATATATAAACATATGGATAAAAATACATAAAAATAAAGTTAATATTTCATTCTCTAAACAGTTATTGGTGATGTTTCTCTTGCGCTGTGTTCCTGTCACAGTTATTAAGTCATTCTTATGACAGCAACAAGCACAATATAATAATAATAATAATAATAAACATTTGAGCTGGGGAAATTATGTTTTGATTGATTTTCATTTTGTTCCTGCAACAGAACCACTGCTTTCATGCAAAAATGACTATATAACAACAATGAATTGCACGCTGGATTCCCCCAAAGCCTCAAACTGTAGCATATATACCGCTGAATTTAAACTTGAAGATAGGTGAGTTTTACAAGACAAATATGGTTTTCAGACATTTTCTAAATGTTTTCAACATTCTGTAGAGTAAGAACATGGTGGCACTGTGACTTCATACTTCCAGGCATATGGCTTTTATTCCCACCCTAGTTCCTCTGTGGGAGTCCCCTGGGATAGGATGGCCCCTGACTTGTGTGCTGTACTTCCTGGGTCGGCCCCAGGCTCACTGTTAGCCTGTACTGAATAAGAGCCTGGAAAAAACACCTATTCATCTTTAAGTGCAAAACCTGGCCGGGGTTGTGGGGAGGTCTGCGGTCCATTCCAAGCACACAGAGCCCGAGGCTGGGCTACACCCTGGACGGGATGCCAGTCCATCGCAGGGCACATATTGATATTCATACTCCACAGACGAATTAGAGACACCCCTTAGCCTAACTGCGTGTTTTTGGACTGTGGAAGGAAAGTACATGACAAGGACAATATGCACACTCCATACAGAGCAGCAATGAGATTCAAACATGCAACCCCGGGGGTCTTAAACAACAGTGTGGCCCCCTGAGTCACTGTCCTGTCTAGACATACCTCTAATTTATCTCAAACTGCAGCCTCTTTAGTTTTCTACTTTAATAAACATCTTAGATTTGAGTGTGTGCGCTTTGTTTTTATCTCTCGCTCTGTTTCACATGCACCTAAAATTTGATCAAATCCACGTATCTATTTTTTTTTTTTACATAGTGAAAGTTACAAGTGTCCTTTCAAGAATAACATGGCAGGGATGTGTAGCTGCACGGTACAGATGCCTCAATTTATCGTTACGGAAGAATATAAGTTGGATTTACTGGAAGGAAATAAGTCAATTTATTCAATGCAAATCACTCCATCATCCCATAGTAAGTTAAATCTGAAGCCTTATTTGAGTGCTGGCATGCAGTCAAAATTGAATTAAGCCCATTTTTGTTGTTGTTTTTGTACTTGTTACATTTTTAAAATGCTGTATACTTGACATAGCTGCCTGTTTGGTATAATATGTGACTGATGTGGCATTTGATTGTGATATGTGATATTCCATCTAATGCTGTTTGTCATTATTAAATGCAAGGAATTGTAATGAACTGTAAAGTTAGAAAGGATGGTGTTATACAGTCAAGTCAACTTTTTTAACAGCTAATGACCATAATATTTTTCACCCTGTCTTCTGCAGTCAAGCCAATTGCTCCTGAAATAATTTCGTTTATGCGGCAAGAAAATGGGAATTATGATGTTATGTGGAAGTCAAAATATGAAATGAAGTCATTATTGTTAAAGCACTTGAAGTACCAGGTTTGCTACAAAAAGAAAGGAGAGGAAGACAAGGTAGTGCAGCTGAAGCTTCTGCTTCCCAGTGCTGACCCACAAATGCCACAGCTGAAGATCCAGTTATTATTGCTATTTTTAAAAAATATTCCACATTATTGTAATTCCACCTCAAAAGATACACTGCTGTACGTTGTTTCATAAGAGTACCATACTTGCGTGGATCTTAGGCTACGTACTCACTGCCAACCATATCGTTCAATTCCGATTTTTTGCTCAGATCAGATTTGTCTATGTTGACAGTTCACATTCATAAGTACAAGTGACCTGTATCTGACTGCAATGTGAATGCATTGGTCCTCCGAAACGACATGCATGCGCACATTGATACGTTTTTACATGGGTAAAAAGCTGGTCATAAAATTGGCACGTTGTGCAGCCATGACAATAGGTTCTTTCCAGTTTAGCTTGAACAGATTTATTTCCCCAAATATCAATTAAATCCCCGCCTTCTCCGTCCTTCCACTGACTGTTATCACAGCTCTCCTCCATTTTTCCTGCGCTTCTGGTGCCGGCTGATGTCAGTGCATGCGTATAAGCAAAAAGCCACATGAATTTTGATCTGAGCGTTCACATTCAGGTCGCATGGCCGCCAATCGTATACGTATCAGATTAAGTACCACATATGAAAGTGACACAAATCTGATTTGAAAAGATCAGTTTTGTGTGTCCACGCAGCCCTGAAAAGATCAGATCTGTGTCACATTAAGGCAAAAAATCCGATTTGAGTCACTTCAGCATGGCAGTGTGAACGTAGCCTTACATCCACAGTGATTCAGAATGGTCTTGTGCCCTTCATTACAAAAAAGTAGAATTCATGGATACTTGAATTAGTCCATGTAGACATACCCGATTCTGCAAAACAATTCAGCTAAGTAAACAAATGTTAACTGATGCCCTTTTGCTGTAGAAAATGACCAATACATCCCAGACAAATTTTGAGATACTAAGCAGCACACTCGAGCAAGGCGCTGTTTATGTGGTGAGGGTGAGATCGTTTTCGTCTGATTACAAGACTGACTTCAGTGACTGGAGCCATGAGAGAGAGTGGACTGAACGTAAGTCAAATAATAACAAGGAAATGTCTCTCCCATGGAAACTATAATCAGTGTATAGATTAATCACTTTATTTTGTTGTATTTTCCTGTCTGTATTACTGCTTTAAAAACGTAGAATGTTGTTTATGCCTGCTGCAGAATTAAGTATTTGTAAAACATGAGTGTCTTTGTGAAATGTACAGTAGGAAACTAGCTACCTTTCTAACTGTTGTTGTAAAATGTTTGTGGCCTCCATAGCTTTGTCAGCCGAAAGGATTCAGGAAATCACCATCCCTAGTCTGTGTGTGTCCCTCATCGTCATCTTCTCTTTTCTGTACTGGTGCCTGCTGAGGTAAGAATATGACGACCACGCCCTCCATCCCACTGGTTATGCTATGTTGTTCTGCTTTGCATCTGAGACAATGACCGTTTCTGTATACATGAGGTATGAATGACATCTTTAGCAGCTAACCTCACGGTCTTGGGTCAGGGCATGGGCTCTGACAGTTGTGCCTGTTATTGGAAAGTTACTGGTTCAAATCCCATGGCGTGTGTATGCGTGTGTATACCATATAACTCTGTTAGGCCCATGTGCGACCTCTTTACCCCAAAATTTTCTCCAAGAGCACTAGATGCATTTCAGTCTGCCAAGCATTGCTCTCACCTATGCCTGTTTCACATTGTGGAGTTATATAGGGTGCTTTGAAAACGAAGGAGTTCCTATGCATCTGTATTTGTGGCCAAATATAGTGTCATTGATGCTTAACGCATTTTTTCTTTTCAATCCACAGGATGAAGGACAGATGGTGGGATAATATTCCTAACCCTTACAAAGCACACATTAAAAACATGACTGTTGGAAAATCAGTGGTAAGTTATCCTCTAAGCACCTTGCCAAGAAAACAAACATTGAGAAATTCAGTGATATCTTAATTGTGTCTGGTCTCAACAATATGAATGAATTGTCCCATACGTTTCTGATGAGTTTTTTGACTTCTCACTATGTTGTTCCTCCCAGGTGCTTAAATCTGAGACTGTGGACTTCAACCACAAGTTTGACATAATTGATAAGCCGTGGTGAGACACTTCCGAGTCCACATGGAAAACTCTGGATGAGTACTGCTGCAGATGCAGATATGCAAGGCATATTGTATTATGCTGCCCTCCTACACAAATCTAATTGAGCTTCTTATATTTCCCCAACAGGAAAGCTCATCTGATTGTTGGTGATGATAAGGAAGAAGGCTTATATCCTAAGAATCTTCTGAACTCTGAAGGATCCTCGCAATCAGACTATGCCCGTACCTACTCCATATCCCAGGGGACAACTGTTCCAGGAAGTGTAATGCAAAAAATTCTTGAGGAGGCTTTTAACGTTTTCATCCCTAAAGCTTCTATGCCAGTTATATCTGACCTAGGAACGGATGGCTGCTACAAAAACGTAGATGTCACGCCAAGGAAGGAGAGTGGCTTGTCTGGAAACCTGTCTCCAAGCAGCCCTGAGGGTTCAGCGAGCTCCTGTAACTCACAGTACAAAAACATCTCCTACTCTTGGGTTTCTTCACTGCAAGGGAGTGGAAACCATGAGCTAGTGATGAATGAAAAGCCCTCACATTCCTTCAAGTCCCCAATCGCCTGCACCTTCATCGAGGACTATCACTCTAATGACAGTGAGGCTTTGAAGATTCTGCCAGCAAATCTGCCAGGCTTTCTCTCACCCACTAGTGCGCCTGTGTTACTTCCACTCTTGCTCACAGACTCAGAGTATCAAGCCTGTGACAGCAGTGCTGTGACTACACCCCAAGATGCAGAAACTTCCACCTGTTCATCTAAGTTGGATGCTGACTTGGAGTTGTTGACTCCGACCCCTCACTTGTGCTGGGCGGATGATGAATATCAGAGCTTTAATAATGCCATCAGTAATGGCAAACAGGTAGGAGTCGTTTCATCTCCTGAGACGCTCTGTGTGGATCAGATCACTGAAGACCTGTTAATCTGCAGCATCAACCCAGCTTACACTGGCCAGCCTGCTAAGGGGTGCAGTCTCGCTCCCTGTGAAGAGGGCTATAGTCCCCTCCAAGGCCTGTCCTCAGAATCAAGTAGACAATTGTTTGAAATCAATGGTACTGAAGATGGGCCAAAGGAACACACATGGGTTCTATCCCAATACCCCGAAAAGCACATCGTTACTGCTGCCTCTGGTCCCTGCAGGGGCTTGCAGAAGATGGAAAGTTGGCATGATCCACCTATCCTGCAAATTGACAATTCTTATCACAAGGTATAAAAATCCATGAGGGCAAGTTATGAAGACTTCTGCTGATGTGTCCTAACAGGTCCCAGGACAAAAACATGACTGGGGGTCTGGAGCCTAGGAGTGCAAGGCAGGGAATAACCCGGGGTGGGGCGCCAGTTCCTTGCATGGCATACACGCACAGTCACATCTCCCGACAATTTGGCAACTCTGAATTCATCTGGTTACAGTTGCTGTATATATCTAAATAAGATGACAACCAAAATTCTGCACTGCATATCCATGTGATTTATTTTGGAATGCTTGTCTATGAAATTTTCAGTAATACTTAATATTACAGAAAAAAAAAGTGTAACAGGCTGTCATTGCAAACTTATTATCTATCAGACCTTTCTCCCAATAGTTGGCACGTGCTTGAAATGAAATAGCATTTTATAGGTACGGTAATCACTCCATGGAGAATATTCATTGAGTGCCTTATATGAAGTTGCATTGAATAATGCAGTCATCTTTTCACTGGAAATTAGTGGGTATGGGTGTAGTATGATAAAAAGTGTTTTTTTATTGATTTTAGCAAAAATGTACTTTCCTTTGCTTGGGTTTGATTTTCATACGCGTGTACAGATGTCATTTTTATGGTCTAATAAACACTCTGAACTTTGCTTCTTTGGTTCATTCATGTTTATGCAAGTAAATTTGTATCCACATTCCACCATGAACACAATTCAGAGAAAACATTTTTAAAGGAATTCATCTGTATGATTTTTTTTAGTATGTAGGCTATGGCTTACAGCAAGTTTAAACAGTGGGACTTTGGTATCTTCACTGTATAGCTGTTTTCCCCAACGTTTGATTAGTCTTGGAGCTGTTTAATTCTCTAGTTAATTCTCTTAGTGTTTTAAGACCTTGTGGTTTGAGGATAGAATTAAAAAATCAGAAGGAAATAACTATAATGCTTTATGTTTTCCATTATGTTACCACATTGTATCTGTCTTTCTGGCAGTATTTTGCAGTATATTTCAGTGGTATGTTTCTTATGATCTCTAGCATATTATTACACTAATGCATGATTCTCATCCACTGTCTATGCTGTTTATCCAGTACCAGGTTACAAAGTGCCTTGTACAGTACATATTCCAGGCAGTACAGGGCACAAGGTGGGGTAAATCTCGGAAGGGATGTCTCCTCAATGTTAAATACATTTTATTTCATAGCCATCTTTCTCTTAAGTCTTTTCCAAACAGACTTTTTCAGCGCAATGAAATACTCACTGGACAGACAAGTGGATCTTATTATCATGCATCCCTATACAGGTATAAGGTGGTGCACAGTAATGTTCCCGTTGTACCATGGTGCGACATATAGACAGAGCCAAGGGGAAGGTTTGCCCAGGATTTAAGATTAAAAAAGCCAGGCGCGTGAGACGAACTCAGGGGTTTATGTACAATGTGCAGTGTGTATGTAAACAATAATAAAATAGCAGAATAAAGGGTGAAACAAATGTGCCAGTTAACTGACAATAGCTAGATATGTTGAAGTAACCAGTGTAGTTTGGGGGAGGACCAGGGGGATTAAATGGGCAGACTGGGGTTAGGGTTAGGGCACACCCTGGACAGGGTGCCAGTACAGCACAGGGTACAGAGACTGGGGCATGCCCTGCATGGGATGCCGGTGTGGCACAGGGCACAGAAACTGGGGCGAGCCCTGGGTGGAATGCCGGCGCAGCACGGGGCACAGAGACTGGGGCACCCTGGACGAGATGCTGTGCAGACAGCCACGAAATCAGGACTCAAACCCCCACCACTGGAGGTGTGAGGGAAGAGTGTCACCCACAGAGCCACTGTGCCACAAAATGAAGGGTAAATAAAAATCAAAATAAAAACATAGGGGGTCTGGAGTCTATGCTGGATAAGCCGTTGGAAGTTGGATTTTTAACTGAATATTAATAATGTCAAGTTTTATCCAATCACTTTTTAGTTCATACCCAGTATATGGTCAAGGTGATTGTGAAGTGCAGCCTCAGCGATTGGACACCATGGATGGGAGGAAACTCAGCTATTGCAGAGAAAATACAGCATGTGCTCCACAGGCACAGAGCCGGGCTTCCAACCCGCAGTCCCAGCAGTGGAGGAGCACGGTGACATCGAGCAACCAAGCCACGCACGCAACTCTCAAACACAGGCAAATGTTTTGAAGGTCTGTTGAGTACATTGTCATTGCTCCAGCAGTGATTATTGCTCAATAGTTTATCTTTTGGTTATCAGAGCGATGGTTACACATGCTATCAGAAAAGCAGAAGCTCCCTCCGCCAGATGGTGCAAAGCAGAAGCAGCAAGTCCCTGGGAGTTTGATAAGAAAACACCTATTCATGCAGAGTGCAGGAAATACCAGGCAACCGCAGCAAAGCACATGGTCGCTTATGCTACAGCAGCGCAACACCCTTCCCTTGTAAGGTCCTGGATGTTTACAGCAAGAGCACAAAAATGATTCAGCCTGAATACGGGGCAGTTAGAGAGAAGTGCCTTTGTGTAACCGGCTTGTCATCTCCTGGGTGGGACAATCTGTTTGGAAAACAAACATTACTTTGTTCTAAAAGGAAAAGGAAGACTAACTTTGTCTTTGTCAATATCTTCACTTTTAGAATTTCTTTTATATTAGTGTTTCATTTTATTGTTATTTTATTTTCATTATTTCCAGTGCTGCCATCTACCATACTGGGAGTTTTCACAGTGGGCTGATGGGATTGTGGGCCAGCAAAATTTATCGTGGGGGATCCCCCCCCCGATCAATGAGATTTAACACAGGGAACCCAATCCCCATTAGGCAAAATAAGTCATGGGAGCCCAGAAGGCACAGGACCGATTCTCATTCCAGTGCTGGTTGACAATCTATTCCAAAGTTACAGTGCCTAATCCACAATGTAGCAAAAAGCAGATAATTATGTTCATCAAAATTTAATGGCTTCTGATTTTTAAACCAAAAACACTTAAACAATACCAGAATCAACTTTATTACTTTGTATACGCCAATAATTTCTTCTGGTTTGTTTGGTGATGAGCACAAGTAGTGTATTACTGCATTCCATTTGAACTCGAAAGTCAGAAGTACCTATTTGGAAATTTCAACTGGAAAATCCCTCAAGTCATCAAGTCAGAGCTCTGACTCCGAAAGCTGGAGGAAAATGCAATTCAGAGTTCAAGATGGCCACGGCCTTCATCCCCAAACGCGAAAGCTGTAGTTATACAGTGATTATTAGTACATACATCTTATTTGTGCCTCATTGAATCAGTCATATACATAGTACTGTCCTAGTACTATCTGTGGACATGTTGCTACAGTGTTTGTATCAACTGGAATTGCTAATAATAGATAGCAACACTTGTCGGATTTAAGGTAGTCTGGTCTAAATGTAAGTGAACAAAGACGACAGACATTTAAACTGTAGTATCTTAAATCAGAAAAGATATCTGGTGCAACAAGAAATCCTACTTTTTGAAAGAGATCCTCGATGTTGCTAAATGGCTTTCCGACTTGCTGTACTGGAATGTGGTTCGCTCAGGTCTGACATCATTATTAGCTCTGACTTCTGAGGTAAATGCAATGCAACATAAAAGTGCACATTGAGTGACAATGCACATACTAAAGAAATTTAGGCAAGGCGTCTCAAACAACCCAGGAACCTCTAAGCACGGTCATGTGCCTCTGTGTAAATAAGAGCAATGGAGGGCAGGTGGCAGCTAATAGTTTTCAGTGAGAGGCGCAGGCTACAGCAGACAGGCTGGGAGGCTGTTTTCAGTGCTGCCTCTGTGGAGCAGTAACAGGGCAGCTTCCGGCAATCTTCATTTTGCCCAGCTGCCTCAGGAAATACATTTCTAATTTGTTTTCTAATTGAGGAAATTAATGTTGGTAGTTCTCAGAAGCCTTATTGAATCCACTCTGGGGGGAGTTGAAAATGAATGTTTCCATTTCCACCATTTTGATAGTGTTAGGCTCTAGATGGTTCTTGGAGCACCAAGAGCCCAGGTGATCCACCTCCTGCCTGCACATGGTCTCATCTGCTTTTGTCTTTTGTGATGTGCCCCCTGCAAACTTGAGAAGCTTTGTTATCGTATGAGTGGAGATGCAGAGACATTGACAGAGCACCCATGTTATTGACTGTAACACAGTAGTACTAAAGATCTAAGAAGTGAGCTCCCAGATCTCACTTTCCCATTCTCCTGACGTTGGTAATTCACTGTCAGATGGGG
>JABFEA020000048.1:8956074-8968606 GCA_019775915.2 Cyphomyrus plagiostoma | reverse complement strand
CCCCCCCCCCCCCCCCCCGGCCCCCCCCCCCCCCCCCCCCCCCCCCCCCCCCCCCCCCCCCCGTAAAGCCAGAGTGGCATTGTGATGTGTTGCAGATCTGGTATAATGGCATTGAAGGTCAGGCTGAAATAATTATTCTGCAACCTCACATTTGAGCCTTATCTGGCTGAATCTGAGCTTTATTAATGTCCTGGGACTTAGTCAGGTCCACCCATCCATCATCTCTTGGCTCTCAGCGGAGGCAGACGTACTCTCCCTCCCCTTATCTTCCCTGCTTTGCTCCTCTCTTCTCATCTCATAGTCTACTGTCATATACTTGAGAGACTCTCTCAGCCCTGCTCTTCAAAACCAAGAAAATCATGGATTTGGATTATGGATTTGATCAACTGGTCTCTCAACGCAATTGACACCATCTTCTCGACGAGAAGCCCAGGTCCGGGGGAACCTGACTGTCCTGCAGGGACGTATGCAGCTGGCTACACAATGGACCAACGGGAGAAGTGGAGGGTCGTGTGTCTGGCAGCTCTTTCCGTGGAGGACATCAAAGATATCCACCTATTCGGAACCATGATTACAGGTCTTATGCTGATTGGATTTTGGCATTGCCCTGGTTTATCGAAAATTGAAGAAAACGGTGACAGCCGCTCAAAACCCCACTAGGCTGTTTGGGATTGGCAGCACTGTTGGAACTCAGACTATAGATCACAAATTGGATAACATCACTGTGACTATTGACCGCAGATTTGATAACATCACCTCCCCATTCCCTCCCCTGTTGCAAGTCATGACTTTTTATGTTGTAAGGTGTATTGACTATGTGCTTATGTTGCTGAGGTGTTTTTTTCTGTTCCTACTCCGTACTGGAGTACAGTCTGGGGGCTGTTTTTATTCGCCTCTTCTCACCTCATGTAATTCTTGTTCTCTGTTCTTCCACATCCGGGTCGCTGCTCATGCGGTCGACCGGTTGGCTTGTAGAGTGGCTGTCTTCCTGACCTGTCTACCCCCACTGTGATGTTCGTATATGTATGGTCGGATTGATCTTCAACACGATTGTACATGCCCTCAAATTGCCCCTCGGGGACAAATAAAGTTTTTATTGATTGATTGATCCACCTATCCATCCATCCATTCTCCACCATTTATCTGGGACTGGGTCACAGCAGTCTGAGCAGGGATACCCAGACCTCCCTGTTCCCAGCCACCTCCTCCAGCATCTCTGGAGGAACACACAGTTGCTTACAGGTCAGCTGAGAGATATAATTGCTCCAGCATGTCCTGGGTCTGCCCTGGGGTCTCCTCTCAGTTGGGCATGCCTGAAGTAACTCCCCAGGGAGGTGTCCAGGAGGCATCCTAGGCAGATGTCAGAACCACCTTAGTTGGCTCCTTTTCTTGCAGAAGAGGAGCGACACTTAGTGAAGACCTTAATGTAGTATTTCGTGCTGTTTGCAGCTCTGTCCAGTGACATTTTGGCCTGATAGAAGAAGTGGAGTCAATAAATGGTTTTCAGGAAGTGATTTTAAATTAAAAAATGTTTATACTACTAGACAATCAGCGTAAAACCCTGGGTTTTTATTAATATTACTCTTTTTCTACTCTGTTGCCATCATTTTATATTACAGTAAACAAAGATGTTACCTTGATTACGTAATAGCGATGTATAGTCTCATTAGACGTGTTGAGGCATGGTAGGTAAACTGAGACATGATAGAATTGTGCTGCTAATTTGTTGGAGGCAAAGCCTGGGGCTGGATTAAATTACATATGGGACATTCATGGAAAATACCGATAGGCTTACAGGGAAATCACCACAATCTAGATGTCCATGTTCCTGGATTGACGGATTCAGTTTCAGCAGGCGAAACATAAGGGCTATAAGGGAGATGTTGAAAAACAACACTATTTCCATAATGACACATTTCCTGTTTGCATTTAGGACAAGAACTGTTTATATTTTGGGATAATGTAATTTTAGGTAGCATGGGTGTTTTGCATGGTCTCTGTGTGCAGCTGTCCTTTGGGCACTACAGTTCCCTACTCAGTGTAAAAGCCTGCGGTTATGCAAACTACTTCCTCGATTTCCCCGAAGTGTGTGAATGTGCCGCAACAGGCTGGGAAGTTTGCTGGGATAGACTTCAGGCTCACCATGAATCAATGGATACTTTAACCTTTAATCTCAGCTCAGGCTCTCTTTTTCCATTCCATAAACAGCAGACAGATTTACCCATAAAGTTTAACATTATTATCATCATCTGTATTATTTTATTATTATTGTTAGGGGTCTTTGATTTGAGTGCCAATTCATGGTGACCATAAAGACAGAGAGATGTGTCTATAATTGGTTCATTGTTGTTATCATCATCATGAATCCTCAGTGTGATGTTTCATTCTTGGTGACCATATAGTCAGAATATCTCCTTAATGTCGTGTTGGCTCCTCGATAGCTCTTCTTTCACCTTCAGCTTTTCCAATCATCGTGCTTTTTACTTAAATTAAAGTAATTAATTAAATGTCGAATTAATACTTTAATTAAATTCGTTTTACAATTTTGGCATATTTTGGTTGTTGTGGGTAGGGTTTTTAATTTTTTTTTTATTTTATAAGTATGCTGTGAACACTAATCTTTACAGCTCTCTATTCAAGTATACATTCATTACAGTTTGCACTATTTGACATCCAGTGGATAAGGGGGAATTTGCCTGAAGCTGAATGATATCTGAATGTGGAACCACTGTTGAACAGCAGCAAGGCCAAACTAAGCAGAACATCACACAAATCTGGCAAGAAACATAAGAGAATCACATGTCAGAGGTCATCCTTCCATGGCAAACAGCAGCTCTCCCTGCAATGATCCATGTCCCGTCTCCATTTTGCGGCAACAGAACTGTTTTGCTGTGGAGTTGTTAATATTAATGCTTCTCGTTAGGCAATGAAGTGCCTCAGTCAGTGATGAACAAGAAGCAGTGTGGCAGAGTCAGGAGTCCCTGCCCAGTGCATCACTGAAAGTCCCCAGGCCTCACGTTAGCAATGTGTTTGGAAGGTATGTGTTTGCCTGTACTGCTGCTGTGGCTTATGACACATTGCTCCCCCAGCTATTACTCTCATTGCTGCAGGAAAATGTCAGCCCGTCTATACAGCAGAATAGGGTGACAGATGTTTAACTGCTAGGGAACGAAAACACTGTTCCTGCTGACCTAAAGGCCCTATCTCACAAATATCAGTTAACAAACCCATCTGGTAAGTATTAGTGCATGACGCTGCGGAAGATGTTTAAGTGGAGAAACACAGTGGCAGATGTTTGAATGTTTATTGGTGTATTAGAGGCCAATTTTGTGGAAATATATTTTCCAAATTCATTAGATGTCGTGGAGAACAAACTCCTCGCTACCATGCAATGCAATATTGATTTAATGATTGTTCTCCTTAAGATGTATATATTTTTCAGATTATCCAGCAAACTTAGTTCTCAAAAACAACCATATGATAATAAAAAGGGATTTTAATGCTTCATAAGAAAGTAATTAGGTCAGAATTAGGGTGCTTCCAAAACACAATGAGTCCATGCTGACTGGTTATTAGCCAAGGGAAAAAAATGTTAAGGTTTTTTTTTTTTTTTTAATAAAACAGCTGCAGTAGAAGATGCAGCAGTGGCCATATTATCCTTCCAACAGCCTTGGTCACCATAATGATTTCTTTCTCTAAGGAGGTTGCATTTTCCAAGGAAACAGAAAATGTCCAGGATTGGCGGAAGAATTGAGCGATAAATCAAGTCTCCAATTCCCCCAAGCAATGTCAAACTGCTAGCAGACCAAAGAAAGAATACATTTTCTAGTTCATAAAAATCCAAATAATCGGTTTAACATTATAAAATAATGCAAATGGTTCAAAAAGATTAGGAACCATTATAGCCAGTTCTCTTTAGCTCATTTATAATCACATATACTTCAAATAGATCATTAAAAACTAGCATGTGATGATATTGTAAAAGGCCACTATGATATGCTTAAACCCCTAGTTTAGTTGATGTGAGATATCACCACTGACAACCTTAAGAGGCCCGTTAGTTACAGATTGCATGTTTTTTGGCACTGAAAGGGTCAAGCCCTAAATAAAGTAATTTAAAGTCACTATAAAACTTTGAAATAAATAAAGGCAGCAGGCTAAAACCCTCCATATAACCTCCGGACCGCCCCGTCACATGGTCGTAGCTCCCAGCATCCTCGTTTGCGTTGTTCTAGGCACGTTCAGTAGAAGCCGTCCACTTCTCCAAGCTCTGTAGTTTTCTGCTCTTCGTGAAGGAACTCCAGCTTGTACCGTAATCGCACCTTAGCCTGAGAAACATCGAACACGGTCAAGGTCAACTGTGGCCTTCACATTATCCAATGTGCCACGGCCCAAAAGACACCATGATAAACAGAGTGAACTGCTATTCCAATGAAAGGGTCTAGACCAGTATTTCTCTACCCAGTCCACCCCAGTAGGGATATGGGACTGAGCAAAAGCATGGACTGTCTGGCAGGGAGAAGAAATGTGGACTGTCTGGGGGTCCCAGAGGACCAGATTGGGAAAGACTGGCCTAGACTAACTAAACTGATTCAATTAGAAGCTGAAAAGTAAAATAATTCAGAATAATAAGTACATTAAATGCACATAGTGACACAAACATTCAATCCAAAGTTAGATTTACCAATTTATTCATTATTTATGTTGGGGTAGGTTCCAGTCTCTCCCCCCTCTCTGATCCCGGACTGGATAAGCCATCATGGGAAATACCAATGTAACGACAGGTGGACTGAAAACACACCCATTACTACCAATAGTTGGTATTTGCACACTAAAGATCTGGCAGAATACAACATTAGAAGAAATAAAAACAAAAGAAAGATGCTTCATTCTGATAACTGGTTTCTGATAAAGGTCATTAGATCACCAAGTCCGTTATAATTTAAAACTTGTGCACTAGCCTTCCCACTCATCTCGTTCATGATGTGGAATGACTATTTCCTTGCAGTGCTCTGAGTTTGGCATATTTCCTGGCTTAATGGTCCCCTGCAGCCAAGTGTCGACAGGGAGTCAGGCCAACTCACTTTGAGTGGGTTGGAGAGAAGCAGGACCTGGGATATGGAGGTCGGGGGCAGCAGGGGATTGTAGGCTGGAAGCTGTGTCCCAGAGGCTGACTGCAGTTTCACAGTCATGGTCTACAGGGTTGGGCAGGTGGGATGGAGGACAGAAGCAGGATTTTATCATTTAACATAAAACATTTATAATAAAACTATCAGGATATAAACTGGAATATCAACTTTTAGTAATGGTTTGTCTAAAGAAAGATTCAGTGAAGTATGTCAGACCCTGGCGATTGATACCTTTGGCACCGCAGCTAGGAAAACAACATCCCTGACAACTTGTGGCGAAGTGTTTAACATGGAGATCACCATGACGATGACATCCGGTCGCCCCAGCGGTGAGTCCCTGGCCAGGTGCAGCGTCACTCGTATGCCATCCTTGTCATGGAGCGTGACAGGTGCAGCAGCACCTGCCGTGCAGAAACACACTGTATTACTTTGCAGAATGCGCTCCTTTATGCTCTATGAGCTGGGTCAAGAAACGTGGAACAACAGCTTTGAAGCACTTCAAGCTGGGGACCAAGATATCTGCTTGGGAATCAATGGTTATCATCTTAATTAAAACACTTAAAATTAAAGCCCTTTGGTGTTAAATTATCATTGACAACCAGGAAACTTTCCTTCAACCAACACCAATGTGCTGTTTCCATCGTGGACACTTAGCTACGCTGTTGAAAAAGCCATAACACAGTGCAAGAGCACAACAACCAAATGTCTTTTTAAAGACATGGTAGTATACAGAGCATGTGAGCAGAGTGGAGCGGTGAGAATTTCCGGTCCTTGCTCAGGAGGCTGTTGGGTCCGCCACACAAAAATAGGCTTAAAAATAAAGGAATCAGTGGGCTTAATAGCCTTAGGAATATACAGGCAAGTTTTAAATTCCTCTTTTTTTCCTGTTGATGCTGCTGCTGCGTCTATAAAATTTCAGACAGCATTATGTGGAAAAAAAAAATCCTATTAGACGTACTTTGAATGACAAAACGAATTGATTTGATTACCAATATTTACTTTATAGGCTTTTTACTTTAATTATAGACTTGATATAATACAACCACATAAAACCTGCTCGCGTTTTGCTCTGGCTTCCGCCTGTTCGCGTAGCACACTCATGTTTCTGAAAAAAGTGATTCAAAAGTGAATCTTTACTCACTGAAACTGCATTATTTCACTACATTGATGTTCTTGCTCTGCATTATTGTCATCTATATGTTTGATAAGAATAGTACACTTGTATGATCTATCAGTTTCCTTTGTGAAATACTTTGCGAATTCCATCTCGGCCAATTTGTGTAAGTCTTGATAATTGTACAGATGAATTTTGGGTAGATTTGGACACGCCTCAGAATCATAGTGTGAGCGGTACGAAATTGGAGCGAGACAGAGCGACCGTTCCAGTCTTAATTACAAAACCACTCTGCGCTCTAACCAAATTCGGCCCGCTCTGCTCCTCACTCAAGCTCCGCTCCGCTCCTCACTCAAGCTCCGCTCCGCTCACATGCTCTGGAAGTGTATCACTTACTGGGCTTTATCGACTCTAGAGGGACAAAGACGTTGGATAAGGATTCTGGAAAAATGCTTGGCTGGATCTGGATGCTGCCCAGAGCTGGTGTAGACTGAAGAACAGGCCTGAAGTCAAGAAAAAAACATGACAACTATTACACAAGTACCTGTAAAAATGTATTTGAAAAGAACTTACCAGTGAAATACTTTGTAAAGCAGTTTTGTGTGTTAAAGGTTTGGATGCAACACAGGAGACACATTGTGAATTGAGAGCTTCCACCAAAAGGTCCCTTACCAGCCATGCTGAGGAGGTGTCATGCAGGATCCCAGGGTGGAATCTCTCCTTAACTCCAGTCCTCCATTCCCAGAGCAGCCTCGAGCCCTTAGCATGCTGCTCCCTGTCACCATGCGTGTGGTAACGTCTCCCAGGCCACAAAGTTCATCACATCTCCAAGGCTGAGGAGCAGCAAGCCGGTAAGGGGAGTCACAATTCTGATCACGCTCAAAAGGGAGCTGAAAAACCCCCCTGAAATGATCCTGCATTTACGCTCAACATCTAACATCATAGCGCCAATCTGAAAATAACTTTGTTGCGTTTGAAAACTAACCTGAGGCAGCTGCGTGGTGCCATTATTCATTTCTGGAGGGGAGTCACTTAATCCTGCAGACAGGGGACATGGGGAACCAATCTCAGATCAACCATAATATCCCGTGAAATGATACATCGTTGCTGAGAACACAGTGGATCACGTGAGTTGCAGGGTGCGAAATTCTCTAGTGAAAAATCCACTTATAAATGTCGAAATGGTTTCTCTGAGTGAAAAGGGGCAGTGAAATACATATAGACTAGATCATGGGTTAACCTGAAAGCAGTAATGCTTCTTGCAGCCTATGTGCTATTAATGCCCCACAGCCTGTATGTTTCAACATGTTTGTATTCTTCCCGATCATCAGCAAAAATTGCTCACACCTGATGCACAACTTTAAAAATGAAACAAAATGGAAATAACTGACTGCTGATTTCCCACTCAGTGAGCGATACGGGTGTGCGTGTTGTTATTGGCTGGCTCACAGACAAAAACACACTGCTCCAGGGTAGCCTCTGCTCATCAGTCATGTTTTTTTTCCACCAATAACAATGCATGCTGGTTTAGTTATGCAAGAGCTATCTGGCACGCTAAGAGACACACATGAATGTGAATGAGGCAGGGCAGGGCCACATGCACAACATCTGCCCCCCACATGCTAATAGCGATGCGTAGGAGAGAATGTGGTGAGGGATGGAAAGGGGTAATACAGCCAATACCATTTCCCACACACTGATAGAGATGAGAAGAGGCAAGTGAGGCAGGGCAGGGTCACACACCTAACTCCAGAAGCTGCTCGTCTAGCAGGGACAGGCCATTGTTGCCCAGTCCACTGACAGGTGCTGGCTCGTCATCAGGCTGGGCAATGTCTAGTGCTGACAGGTCTATGAGGTGGTACGTCTTTGTCTCTTTGGTGTTCATGATGCCTGTCACAGACAAAGGAAATGGTGTCAGTGTTACTTTAAAAATACCATTCAATAAAATGACTAAGTAATGTAAATCACGTTAATTACTGTTAAACTACACTGAGGGTTTATCTCCCTCCCAAAAGCTTGGCAGACTGTCATACCTGTCATTTTTTTGGGGTGCTCTCCTGTGCTGTTAGCTTGTGTACTTCCCACCTCTTCATGATACAAATTAACAGTGAAAATCAGCTTGTCATTAGCCTGCAGGATTTCAGCTTAGAAGAAAAAACGAAAAAGACATAAAAATAAAAATTCTGAACATACATGCAAGCCAAATAGAGTCAGTTTTCAAAAGTTATGTTTGATTTGATTGCAAGTGTTGACTGCAAACATTATTTAACTGGCTAAACAAGCCTGTTGATTACCAAGTGCAGCCTCATCGTCCACTGTGTCACTGGCCAGTCGGAACAATGTCGGCCTCATCTTGTCGCAGCTCTTGAACAGGTTCTGTGTTACACAAGGCAGATATCAGCCCAAATCTCACAGTCAGTAATGTTTATCACATCACCTGCTGGACCTCACTGTACGACTTCCCTGTTTTTTTATCATGGTAAAGCATGACTAAGTTTAAAACCTTTGTAGTATTTAGGTGCTTTACCTACCTTGCCTGTCACTTCAGAGGTCAACTTTATTTACTTTTTAACTCATCTATTCATTCTGTCGCACTCATTACAGCACTAGTAAGATGAAGTGTAAACAGAGATAGAGATAGGCAGGCCACAGCTATGGTACGTTTGTTGTTACAATTTTTTTGACATTCGTTCTGCCCATAGGAAGGCTGCCTCCACAAGGTTAGAACAACATTGTTGCTTTTAATGCTCAATTTTGATTAACTATTCCCCAATTTTACCCACTTTTATTGCTTTTGTCCATTTGTTCTAATAGTAACACACAACTAGAATGTGAGTGATCGTAGTCAGCGGCTCACAAATGACCAAAGGCTGCAAACCTTCATTTCTTCCTGCTCTTCAGAGGACAGGTCAGCCCTCCGGTGCTTCTCCAGAAGCTCCCTCAGATGCTTTGTGGTGCTCCTCACTTCCTCTACGGCACTAGTCCGCCTGCTCACCTTCTCCAATCTGTCCTCCTCCTGTTTGGGTGAGAAGTGCTCAAACATGTGCGCCTCATGCATTGCCTGTTTTCCTGTGGAGTGTCTGCCTGTGTTTCCTCTGTGCTGATCCCATGACAGGAAATCGTCTGGCTGGCAGTCACAATGTGACCCGTCTCACCTCTGTTAGCGGATTCCCAGCTCACCTCCTTGATGGTGCTCTTTATCAGCAAGTTGGCAGCCTGCAGATCGTCAGTGCGTTGGCTCTTCAAGAGCTTCTCCAGCAGCTGTAACAGCACAGCCTTGTTACACTCAGGCACAGGAGGGCAACTTGAAAGCGACTAGGCAACAGAGAAGGGCCTGGTTAGGTGTATGACCAACCACAGATTTGAGTTGCGTATACGGTGTTGATATGAGTCAATGATGTTAAACCACTAAAGTATTAAATTATTCAAATAGTTTAACAAACTACAGTGGTACCCTGGTTCTCAAATTCATTAGATTAAGTTCGAGAACCAAGGTACCACTGTATTTGAAAGGCTTAACAAATACTGAATGTTAACTGTAAACCAAGAGTGCTTCCTTACAAAGATAAGAATGTATCTTTATTTATTATCAAGCATTTCCATCTGAACTCAAGATGTGACTTTTTTTCTGTTTCCTCCTGTCCTGGGCCATTTGTAAACGTGCAAACCGTTTCAGGGTCTTTTATTTATGTTATTTTATTTATGCCATGTTCCAGCATCTTCATATAAATTTGCATACAAACGTTTCTTGTCTATTTCGTTCATACACCTTTAAGAATAAGCACCAGGAGTTAATCCACTCTTGTCTTTGTATTCTTTTCTTTGGCCTGTATCTGGGACCTGGCCTATTTGTTCATGTCGACCACGCTCCCTGTCCAGCTTTTAACTGAATTGGTTTTTAGTCGAAAACATACAGTATATTGATAGGGTTGCATTGTTATGCACACTGGATTGCAAATGAAGTCAAAGACTCACTTTATTTCTGTTTCAGTAGCTGTCTTCTCTTCAGATCATTGCCAGGTGTCTCACACTCACCTTCGTTTTGTCTGCGTCATCAAACAAAGAGCCCGCTGCTCTGGGGGACGGGGGGGGCATTATAATTTCCGTTGATAATGGGGGGTCTTGTTTCACTATTCCTAAGATTAAAAAAAAGCAAATACATAGGAAAATGGAAGGTGATGGTATTCCTCCCTTCATGCCCACTATGTAGAAGTCATCAAAAAAACATTATCTGTAGTTTATCCATCCAGCCATCCATTTCCCAACTCACTTCCTACTGGGTTGCGGGGGGTCTGGAGCCTATCCCAGAAGAAGCAATGGGGACAAGGCAGGGAAAAATCCTGGACGGGGGGCCAGCCCATCGCAGGGCACACTCACATACCATTCATGCACACATGCACACCTATAGGCAATTTAGTAACTCCAATCAGCTTCAGCATATCTTGGGACTGTGGAGGGAAACCAGGGTACCCTGAGGAAACCCCACGACGACACGGGGAGAACATGCAAACTCCACACATATGTAACCCAGGCAGAGACTTCAACCCAGGTTCCAGAGGTGTGAGGCAACAGTGGTAACCACTGCACCACCATGTCACCCCTATCTGTAGTTTATTGCATGGAAATAAATTATAATACACAAAGATTATAAGCCTAGATCCAACCCATACTACATTCTATGTAATACATATTCTATGTAAAAACAAGAAAGAAACTGTATTCAAAAAGCAAAAAACTTTAAATATCACTGTGGTCTGTGACTTTTTCACTGTTCTGTAGCAAAGACACAAAAAAGAAATTGGAAAAAATACTGACAATTAATGTGAGATTTATATCTAAGTACACACAACACACTGAGGAGTAATCAACCTTCAATTGAGATCTTAAGCTGGCTTTTTGCACAAGATCAGCTGACTTAAACGTATCAGCGGACACCACGCAAAGACACATGCATTTAATTTTCTTCTCAGCTGACCAACTTTCTGCTTCCCACTGGCTATACGCCACAGCGAGTCAAGTCACGTTTATTTATAAAGCACTTTAAAAACAACAAGTGATCGCATCACTTCTATCCGTCTACCTCACTTTTACTGTTTTGCTGTCCCATCATGTTGAACATAACAAAATAATAATAACCACATGTGGTGCTTATCAAAGCAACAGACAACAGAACTTACTGTGGTCTACAGACCTTGTTTCTTTAGCATCTGGTAGGCCTCCTGGATCTTGATCTCATCTTTCAGCCACTGAGTCCAGCCATAGAGAACCTCTGTGACCTTTAACCTCACTGTCTCTGGGCTCATTTTGCCTAAGTACTGTCAACAACAAGAAGCCATCAGTTGGAACGTAGGAGTGATGCAATGCTAACCTGTGACCCAACATCCCCCTTGTCCCAGAGGTCATTTTTGTGCTCAGTTATACCTTTGGTGATAAAACTTTAATTAATTCATTAAGAAAACGGAACTTCCCGGCCTCCTTGTGAAACTGCTTCCCACAGTTGTTCATGCAAGCTTCTAAAACCTGCAAAAATTACACACAAAGTCACATTCTCCAACGTAAATGATAGTCAAAAGTACAACAATGAACGTGATTTGGTTTTAACTAAGTAACTGTAGTTTAGAATTCTGTCAAAACAAATTAAACGCAAAGACTTAATTTTAAATATTAGCAAAACACAAAATCAAAGGTTATCTTTAACAAAACCAAGCAAAACTACATTAAGTTTTTTCTTCTGCATAGTCATGATAAGGACAGTATTATATGGGCATACATATAGCAGTATATGGGGATAACATTGCTCACAACTGTAATAGGGAAGAATATTAATGACATGATCTGACAGATATTCTTCCAGTTTTAAATTTTAACTATATAGTTAAAATATACTTTGTACATGCTTGTACTAATTATTGAGGACAAGTCCCTTAAATGCTATACCTGTCAGTCCCTTAAATCAGTGGCCCCCAACCCCTGGGCCACAGACCGGTACTAGGCCGTGAGTCACGTGGTACCGGTCCGCGGGCTCCACAGAAAAAATAAAAAACTTACAGTATTTCCATTTTATTTACTATCTGAGTCTGAATGATGTTTTATTTTGAAAAATGACCGGATATCCTTAGTCTATGACTCTTGACACGTCTATATACTCTATTTTACCAGGTAAATTAACTAAAAACCAGTTCTCACTGCTTTACATGATATTCGCGAGAACAAGCAGATTACACATCGGAACTGCCTGGGATACAAACGTCATGCATGTAACTAAACTCTTCAGCCAATAAGGGCAAAG
>JABFEA020000048.1:8934467-8954704 GCA_019775915.2 Cyphomyrus plagiostoma | reverse complement strand
AGTTTCAATGTACAGCACTTTGTGTCAGCTGTGGTTGTTTTAAAGTGCTTTATAAATAAAGTTGATGATGATGATGAAGCGCTGACGGTAAAGCAGACGGAGGCGGAGATGAAGGGGTACACTCACTGTCAAGGCCTGCAATGCTTCTTTCTCCTGTGGTGACTGGATCTTATAGGCCAAAAGCCTTGTGGCCACTTGAGGCCTGTCAATGAATAAGAATAAAGGTTTTAAAATGATGGATCCCTTTTTTATATTTTGTAACTTGACTTTTTCCTTAAACTGACGATGCTGAAGACAAATTCATTTAAAGGGAATTAGTTATGTAAAAAGATGTAATTTATAATTACAACAGAGAGTCCAGGTACTTAACCCAAATTTCTTCAGTAAAAACCTTGCTGTGTAAATTAAATACAGGTCGTCGTCGACTTACGACCAATCCAATTTACGACCAATCGACTTTACGACTTGTGCGCGCTAAGCCGCTAACTGTTTTCCCAGATTCGTTACAGCAAGCATCTGCCATTTGTGTCTCATGATGTATAACAATAATGAACAGAGAAAAGTATAATGTATAACAATACATAATGAACGAAGAAAATTATTATTAAGGTATGACTTAAAGATTTTTATAACAATACATTACTGTACAGTAGGCTATACATATGCGACTTACGACCAAATCGTGTTACGACCAGTAAGTCGTAACCAATCATGGTCGTAAGTCGACGACGATACAGTTGCATGTCTTTTAAATAATGTCTCCTAAATAGCCATACTGTGTCTGGGCTCTGTGACGGCCTAGTGTCCAACCCAGCCTGTGCAGTCATTCCCGGGTTAGAGTTACAGACACACCATGACCCTCTATGATTTATAACATATGGAGGATGCATGGACACCTCTGAAAGCTTTCTGCCTTAACTATCCATCTTAAATTTAAATTACATTTTCAGCATAATGTCTATATTAATGATGTATAAACCTGTTTTTATTATTATTACTTTAAATCGACAGGGGGAGTTTAAGTCACGGAACTGACTGCTTTATCATAATAATAATAATAAAATAATAGCATAAATGTGCATTTATACATTTTATGGATGGGGACGGGTCAGGGGCCTGTACAACAAAGCAGGATTTCTTGGTAATTCAATCGCATAACTTTTCCTAGTTGAATGATAACGAAAACAATGTCTATTCCATTAGGCAACGTTATCTTACATTTAGCTCAGACTACCAAAAAATCCGACAAGTTATCCGGTAAATGTTACCGAGACCTTAATGACTTTACCCGTCATGTTCTTCATTGACCTGTTCATAGAATCGCTGAATGCAGTCCCATCGCTCGCTGGAATTGCAGGGATCTGTGGCTTTGTCTGCGAATAACAGCGAGACAGAGCTAAATGATCGGAAAACAACAATAACAACGGTGTTTTTCCATATGCAAACCAAATAATAATAATAATAATCTCGTCACAATATTACTTTAAAATGCTGTAATTATTGAACAAAACAGTATATTATTCATCTATTTTGGTTAAACAGAAGTAATTCTGCCACTTGTATCACGTGTCACGGCACATTTGTTCCCACAGGAAATTGCATGTTAAACAAACAGTTGACAAACATATTATCTTAATTTAAGTTTAAGAAACAGCCGAGATCCCTAATTAAACACAATTTCTATTGTACTCTTGAACGAAAATATTGATTATTACTTCAACTTGAAACGTCATCATAATATGACCCCAGTGACATAATTACAGCTGTAAAAGAAGTTTAGACGACTGTCACTTCCTGCTTTTTTAGCTCCATGGTGAATAACTTGTCTAAACGGAATCCCGCTACCACGTAAAAGCGCCTTGTTAGTTTAAGTGTAATTATAAAGTAAACATACTCTAACTCGGCCATGCCTGTCTAGCCGGAAGCTTAAACTGTAAAACAGAAGCTGTACCTGTTCCCTCTACCGTATTTTGTATATCTGTTAATAACTACCACCTGATTTTCATAAATACGATTTTTTTTTACTGCAAAACAGTCACCACTTATTAAATTATGTCAATTACAGGTGCTGATGGCAGTGAAACGACATCTAGACCGGATTTGATTAACGCTGCTATAGTTTTTCAGGGTAAAACTTACTGAGCCAGCTCTCTAGGGTCTCCTGGCCGTCTGGTGCCGCCATGCCTGCGAGCCCAAGGCTTGCGCTGCCTTCACGCTTTCGCTTCTTGCTTCCGAGGTAATCCGCAGACACTTGACTTGACATGTGATTCTCATTTCACAGTCTCTTAAACGGTTGCCAGCGCTTATAAACCTTGCAACAGAAAAGGGGAACCGATTCCATTTGCAGACTAACTGAATGTTTAAATGGTTACAATCGCTGTCAGATAAATAATAACCATGTACTTATCTATACATAGGCTATAATATATACTGTGTACTGTAAGTTGCCTTGTATAATGTCAGGTAAACACACGGTGCCTGCCATAGTGCAGAAGTAATAGATTGATGTTTTATGTCTTACAAGGAGGTCACATCAGGGAATTAATTACTTGAAAGAAATGGTCAAGTGCCTAAGGGCAAAAGGCTGAAATGCAAAGGCCGGCCAGGGTGGAATCGGTGATCTCTACCCCGCAGGTTTCAGTGGCTATCTCAAACCAGGCCTGAGAACGACAGAGTGAGCAAGTCGTCACTGTTTACTTTTTGATGTAAACTTCCATAAAACTAAAATGAAAAGAAGAGGCTGCATTACTTCTAGTGAAAAGCCACTGTTTGTCTAAAGTAGTGCCTGTGTATTTACCTCGAGCTACAAATAATAGCAAAGTGACTGTACAATGTATATAAAACTTTATGTTGGTATAAATACACATATAAGCTGTGGGTTACTGCTGACTCTATGGCAGGAGCTATTGAAAAAAATCAGGCTAAGTTAAGTTAAGCCTTGACTGGCATCGGGGATCAGACTTAACCACACCCATGGCTTATGGTATGAGATTCCAAGCATAAACATGTTTTGGGGCTGCGAATTGAATCAGAAAACTACTATTATCCAAGAAAGAATTGTTTTTAAAACTGACATATAGCTGAGAATGAATAGCACATCTCATTGGACGTGTATTACGTGTATCAGATCACATCACATACACATACCCATGCTTTAAGGATTGTCCAAAGGTGCCATTTTTCACAAGAACGTCCATCCATCTTCAAGACATCTGATGAGGCATGCAGTGGCAGTATCAGAACAGACCAGACCATAGCCCTGTCTGGTGTCAACAGGAGAGTGAGCGTAGGAAAGTCAGCAGTCCCCTGTATTAAACGATTTCATTAAGTGACACAGCTGGAACCACACATATGTTCACAATTTGCTAGCTAGAGTGAAATTTTCAATTCAAGACAAGTTGGCACAGATATGCACATGAATTTATAAGTATGTAACAATTTTATTTTATTTGTAAATAGACTGTACAGTTTTGCAAACTACCCCAATGCTTTTGATGTAACTAATTTTAGGTTTATAGTGGAATAATATAGATTTGCTGTAAGATTTCTTGCGTGAGAGTCTGAAAGCGTGTCACACCAGATGCATGAGAGTTGGCAACCAGTAAACAAACTGCTGTTGAGTTTTTTACACGAACAATGAGGTACTGTAGCATTTGGCAGACTGAGGCTTGGAGGCGGAGCAAAGCAACAAGGAAGGTCACGTATAGGGGAAAACAACGCCTTTTTATTAAGCCCTTAAAAGTACTAATGCTGGCATTAAACAACCATCGAACAACACATAACGGGAAAAGCAGGACAGTCGGATGGGGTAAGAAAGCTCAAATGGTGAGCAGTTTACACAACGGCTAAAGACACTCTAGGATTGGACGGGGTTCACATATAACACAGGCAGAGACATTCTCAACAATAGGAAATAAGTATTTAAGAATAATACACACAGGGGCTATTTACAATACTCCCAGCATGCTCGGCACACTTTCTGGACTTTCTGACTGTCCTGGCAAGCACCACAAGCAGTCCTCTGCCATATCCTCCAGGAAATCGCTAAGGACCGGTGGCAGCCGCCGGTGATCCCACTCCGGGGACAGTGGAGATGCTGAGCAGCTGCGACTCCTGCCAGAGCTGAGCTGCTAGCAAGCTTTGGGCATCCAGCAGGCTTTGGTGGTGAAGGTTCCCACCTAAAGACACGTGAGGATCGGACAGGGTTCACAAGTAACACAGGCAAAGACACACGCAACAATAGGAAAGAACACAAAATTTACAATATTCCCAAGCATGCTCAACGCACTTACTGGGCTCTGCTATGTGGAGCCATCTTGCCAGTACTATGGTACTTTGTAAGCAATGGTGAAACATTGTTTACAATCAATTATACAGTTGCATTTTATGAAATGCACTCTTTAGTAGAAGTCATACAACAAATGCTTAAATTTATACTGCCACCTTGTGGCCATGTTATGTTATATTACTGTTTAAAAGCCAGGGCTCAAATGAGGACTGTGGACTGGCCATCTGGCAAAGGCAATGAAAAGACAGTAATATGTTTTTGATACTGGTGGAGTGTGTAACTGAGAGGTTTGGGGAAAAGCATGTATATATTCACCTTAAGAGAACTAGATATGGGCTACAGGAGCAGATTTCACCGATAAGGAAACCAGTCTGAAGCTGCAGTAAGATTCTGGAACGAGCTCTGTACTGATTCACTCTCCCTGCAGTGAATGTGTAACACTCTACACAAGTGTAAATACATAGGTGAGCTCCATACTGAAATGAAAGGAACACTTTAGTTTATTCAAAGAAATAAACAAATGTAATATTTATTCTTAAATAAATATAAAAACATGCCTTCTACCAAAATATGGTTATAAATATTAGGATCAATATAACAAGCTGGGAATCAGACTATATCATGGAAATATGAATACACAGCATGATAGATATATTTGCCAGCATTAATGTGTTATCTAAAAATTATTTTAACAATTAGGCAAGACCATTATTAGATTATCTGTCATTCTAAATGAAGCCAAACAATCCCTCCATATATCATTCAATTACTCATCCTGGACAGGAGGGACTTGGAACGGATCCCAGGCAGGGCACACCAGGGGTAACCCTGAACAGCACACAGAGCCATACCTGACTGTCTCATTCCCCTAGCTTATTGCCATTTTACCTCACTGTACAAATAAAGTTAAATATCAACAGCTTATTGTTCAACTAACAATTATTACACAAGATGTACAGACAGTGATTCAAGTTCAGTTCTTCTGTTGCCCACCTAATATTCTATATCACTGATGGACATTCAGCTAAATCAACATACAAAATTATCATAAACAAATTACTTATAACAATAACCCTGAGGAAAAACACATGTGGTTAGAATTATAATACAAAAATGTTTAAAGCGTTCTTTGCGAATGAAATGTAACACCTGTTAAATTGTAAATTACTAGTGTGTCGCTCTGAACTGGGCAGAAGCTGAACTGATGAGCAGGGTTGGTTCGAGGCTGTCGAGGCAAGTCAGTACTGCATGGGGTCCATGGGTGTGGCCTGTGTCTTCTCTGCCACGAAGAAGCAGAGGGTCCCGATGAAGCCGAACAAGCCCATGATGAGCAGCTGCCAGGACAGCAGCAGGTAGCCACTGCAGAAGAAAGCCAGTGCCGCCGAGACGGACTGGGTGCGAGCAGGACAAGAGTGGGGCATGCAGTTACCGTGGTGAAGACAGACGGCATGTTGTCAGATAGTCACAGTAAACCAGTTTGTCATTAAGATATGCCCTCATCACCACTAATACATCATGTTTTAATTCATGCTTTTTGTACCATTCGTTAGGAGCCCTAGTCTAGGGTTAGGGTGTAACAAAGGGAAAGGGGAATAACAGGGTGTGGTGGACAAGGGAACACATGTGAACAAAGGGGTGTTTTTTTTATATTTGTGAACCTCACAGATTTCACAATCAAACATAACTGCAAGCATTATATAAATTAAACACCCCCCCCCCCCCCCCGCCACAAAGTAACACAATTCAAGTATGTGAACTGGCATTCTTGATATTAAATTACCAGTAATGTTCAGTAATATCATGAACCAATTTCAAAGATCAGAATTGAGGCCATTCCAGTCTGATCTATTTAATTTCCCACATCTTCCCAGTTTACATCAGTTGCAAAGTTTGTAAGGTTCCATTACAATCTACAGTAAGCTTGAGGCACATGGCTTGAGCAAAGTTCAGCCGTGTGGAAATACTTTGTATTGGAAACTCACAGTAGCCCAACAGCTACCTGAATTGTTTTCAATGCCTTTCAAGAGGAAGTAGCAAGAGCGTCATAATACAAGTCTAATTAGGCCCTTTCAGAAACATTATAAAGAAAAATACTGCAAAGTCACAAATCTTAAACTCAAACGTAGAATGCACTCATGCCTACTGTATGTGTATATATATTTAAACGTTTATTATAAGATCAGATCAGGACTCAGAATTGGCAAATATAAATACTGAATGTACCAGATTGAAGTACCACAAAAGTAGACTGGAACACCCTTTGCATGCATGTGGCACACGTGGCTTCTCAGCACTACCTGGATGAATTTGAAGATGGTGAAGGCTGGCGCACTCTGCTCAGCAAACACACAGCCCAGGATGCTGTATAGCTGTGTGTTGAAGCAGCTGTCTCCGAGACCAAGCAGGAAGCTGCACAGCAGGGCTATGGACACACTAGGCAATGAGCACGGCCCATTTAGTTAGTCACTATGCTGGGAAATGTATGAACGAGCCAATTACAGAAAACACTGTTTCAGCAATGCCTCTGGCCCACTGCACAAAAGGATCTGTCTCAAGCCAATCAGTATTTTCCATGCTGCTTCAAACAGGCCACGCTTCTGGCCACAATATGCCAACTCTAACGCCCTCCGTTTAGGGTGGGATACCTGGGAGACAGGTAGGGCTCCAGCTGCGTGCTCGTCTCAAACACCACAGGGGCGTCATTCGGGATGTTCAGGAAGATCAAATAGAAGGCAACGAAGTGCACTACCATGCCCAAGAAGACCACTGAGGTACGTCTGAAACGATTGTTCTTGCACAGGAGCCCAAACAAACCTCCACCTGTGGGGAAACAGCAAGACAATATACCCAGAGTTAACAGTTTAGTTTTGCACAATGAAGTTTAAAGAACTGACATTTTAATACCAGACTTCCATCCATCCATCTGCTTATCATGGTTAGGGTCACATATAATTATATAAAACAATTTTAAATCTAAAGGTTAAACATGTATACAACAAAAATCCAATGTAGGCAAGCTGAATGATGACCATGAGCAATACACAGGCAGGACCATAACCATATAAAGCCAAGACCATGAGCTGTAAAGAGCCAGGAGTAGGGCTGCACCATATCACACTGTGATATAATCAAAAGAGATTATATTCAAAAGAGCTTTAACTAATGGGCATAAACATTTGATGAGATGCCAACTTATCGGTACTGTATGGACATTTGCTTACACCGACAATTTGGTAAAAAGAAAAGGACAGCTCAACAGCTACAACGTCGTTTGAAAGTGGAGGTCTTGTGGATAATCAGATACAAAGGCAGCAATGGTGTGGTGGTACGTCTTGCAGTTTAAAGTCCAATACATGTGTTAAACATAAGGATATGCTAAATTGATACAGATTACTCATTTTTGGGTATTACAATACACCTCTCATTAATATTTCAGGTATTCTACTTATCTCCTTACCAAATTGTGAGTGTAAGCAAACATCTGTATAGTGCTGAAACACTGGCGCCTGGACAAATGTTTATGTCTGTTGTCTAAATCCCTGATGATTATTGTGCATATGGTATATAATTGTGATGTGATATTGTGCAGCCTTAGCCAGGACCATGACCCACACACAGGCTGGACCATGATCCATACGGAGCCAGGAGCATGAGTAATATAGAGCCAGGACCACGAGCCATACAAAGCCAGGACCATGAGTTAAACAGAGCCAGGACAATGTGTCTGCCACAGTCTCAATGCACAAGGAGGGAACAGGACAAACCTACCAATAATCTCTCCAATTCCCACAACAATCCCAGAGAGGCCGATGAGACTTTTGGCATCATTTCCAAAATGCCCCGTGGCCCCAATGCATGTTCCATAAACACCACTGTAAAAAGACAGTTCCAGGCCTAGAAAACAGTGGGTCAGCAAGACCAGTTGCTACTGTGTTACATGTCATACGCTTGGTTGTTTATAGTGATTTGCAAAAATTCCAAGCAATTTGTTCAGTATTTACCACTGTAGGCCATACAGCAACTTAAGAGGAGTATAGCTTTCGAACGAAACAGCTGCAAAACTGAACCTAGGATGAAGAACAACAACAAAAAAATGTTACAAGAACAAACCACCCAGTCCTACATAAACAGATAATATCAAAATAAGGTCTCACTTAGCTCTGACTTGGTCTCCCTCATTGCTGTGGTAGTTCTTTGTTTGTATCTGTAAAACAAGGTAGTAAGATGATTTTCCAGCAAAACACCTGGCCACAGACATGTCACTGGCTCACTAATTACAATAGCATTAGCTCGACCAGTTCTTCTGCAATGTTACTAATTAATAAGCCTCAGAGTGGAGAGACAGAACTTTTCCTTCATTTACATAATGCGGGTTGAGAGTAGAGATTCTCCTTCCTCTTCAGTTAGGACCTCCTCATGTATTCCAGTCTTCCTCAAGACAATAAAGGTCAGGGTTCCCAGAACAGAGATCCCCAACAGAACCACAAACATAGTCTTTCTGTTACTGTCTGTGAGAGGAGAGCAGCATGTGTTACACACGGGATTGAGAGCTCAAAGCCTGGAAACAGTGGACAGAACAACACTCTTCATGTCCGTTTCAGTACCAATCAGGCAGCATAAAGGTTGAAATCATATTTAAGTGAGAAGCCCATTAATGAAGAATGTGATTTTGCCTCCTGCAAATATTAAAGCAGCCTTTTCTATAAGTATAGCCAGCAGAAATCTGGAAAAAGATGTTGCAAAGCCATCCTACCTGTGATTTCTGTTTTTCCTCTCCAGTCAAAATAGATGTACATATTGCCAAATAACATGCTGTTTGGAAGGCAGAAAAACCAACAAAGATGGCGAATTTGCAAGGTTTACAATGCTTCATACAATAGATAGAACCACTCAGTATTTTAGTCTTACTGGGATAAATTATGTGTATGTTGAGTTTGCATTCTCCTTGTGTTTGCTTAGTTTATCTGTGGGGCTCTAGCTTCCATCCGCACTTCAGGAACATGCAGTCAGGAGTATCTGCATTCGAACATATGAACTGCAAGTGTCATATGAACTGTGCTTTGCCCTGTGATTCCTAGGAGGGGCTTCAGGCTCATCATGATGCTGCACTAGATAAACCATATGGATGGTCTGATAGATAGATGGATGCCACTGGTTATAAATGGACAACATCTTTCTTACCTGCACTGTAGAAGCCCCCAAAAGACCCCAGTGTGCTTGTTGATGGTGGCAACATCAGAGTTCTGCACCAGAAAGGTTCCCTGAGCAGTCCACAGCACTGAAAGGACCAAACAAACAACAGGGCTAACACAGTCACCTGGAGTGGCCAGCACAGACGGTAAAAGGGAAAAACAGGAGTTCTGCTTGAGATGATCACATCAGTTTCATGGATTATATTCAGTTACAGTTATGCTATCCTGTAAGGCATATGTGTGTCATATTTACACAAAGCTCCCTTTCATAGTTTTACAGATGAATCACGGTCAGTTAATATGAAGTCTTGATCAAATGATTCAAGGAAGTGCTGAATGGAAGCATTTTGTGATCTCATGAAAAGTACTTTTAAATGAGTTCTATAATGAAATCTTTAAACAACTGTCACCAGTGTATTTTTCTGTGCATTGACTTTAATTTTATCAGGAAATACAAGCTTATATGATTAATTGGCTGAAATGCAGAATGGCTGCACTTCCATGTTTTACGCATACAGTAAACTTGACAAAACTAACATGTTATGTCATTAAGCATTATGCAAGTTAAAAAGTGAAATTAAAATAACATAATTGTTCAAAATCACTGCAAAAATGGACTGAAAGTAACCGGACTATTAAACTTTCCTCTGCCATTCATTGGAAAGATCCATCACTTGATCAATGAATGGAAAAGTTTACCTATGACCTTATTTCCTCAAAGCTGCCAATTTTAGAAAACTGTTTTCAAATTATGTGATGAGAAAAACAATGGCACCTTTATTCACTTTACTGTATGACATACATAAAAATCATGCATTCATAGAAGCATATCATGTAAGATTAATCCATAAAGTTAAATAGCCTAGTACCTTTGAACCTCGTGCACAGAATAGCGTTAGTGAATGTTTAACAAACTTCTTCTAACTGAAAATTGTGATTTATCTTATACCTAATACCATACAGATAAATATCATATAGCACAGTGAAGGTTAACAAGGAATCAGTCCAATCAGAATTCGGTCATGGACTCACTGGCAGCTCCTAAGCCAATCAGAATGGACACGAGGTAAAAAGACCACGTCTCTGGAAGGATGAAGAGTGCGGAGTAACAACTACAAAAGGGGAAATGGACAAAAACAGCAAAGCCTGGCATCAGACTGAAAGTCATCTAAAAGTGGTCAAGGAACTGCCTTGCAGTTCTGGACAAGCTGAACCAATTTCTCAATTTTGTGCCCTTTTCGGATAAAAAGTAGCATGGGACACAAATGTAATTAAATCTGTGTTGAAAATCAGTTCTATTACATTCTGACTGAGCATTACAAATGAAAGCAGAAATTAGGGAGAGCAAATACTCACCTATAAAGTAACCCACTGAGAAACATGGTGACCCGCGGTCCCAGAATTGTCACAATGACCGGAGCAAACAAATTGGAAAATGAGAAAACTCCATATATAATACCAAGACTGCAGAAAGAGCAGAATAAAGGTTTATTGTGTGTATTCAGGATTTACATATACAATGACATAGACATATGCATCTATGCATTCGATCATCCAGCTTTCATATTGCTTATCCAATACAGTGTCTGGGTGAGCCTGAAACCTCTCCCAGGAAGCAGAGAGCATGAAGCAGGCACACACTGACTCTTTGGATGGGGTACATCCTGGGTACATATAGGCAGACACTGACTCTTTGGATGGTGTACATCCAGGGCACATACAGGTAAAAATTCTGAGGACCCCTGAACATGGACAACCCCCCCCCCCCCCAACACACACACACACACACACACAATGCTTTGGGAAAATTGCAAGGGATGTAATTTTACACAACTGGAGGTAACACATACATACATACATGCATATACATAAAACACAGCGTTAAAGAGTGTAATGAACGACTTTGCACCATGATCACTTTTAATTATATTACCACAGGATTAATTTAGTTATTTTGGAAAATAAGCATCAGACTAAACCATCAGCCCTTACAATAGCAAAAGCATGCATATTTGGAGTGTTTGCACATGAAATAAAATTCAGGCAATACTGTGTAGGTGAACAAACTAACCTGTGGTAGCCACTTCCCCTGAATGTGGTGTTATACAAGCTTTTTATCACGGTTTGCTTAAAAATAAGAAACACACAATTAGAAGAAAAGTCAAAACATGAATTCAAATTATGTTTCTGAAAACTCATTAGGAGGCACATTAAAACAACCACCAATACAACTAATAAATAAAATACTAATGTACATGCTTTATAGTATTTATAGTGACACAGTAGTAGATCATTTTCCTCTGAAATTTATCATTTTTCAAATATCTTTACTAGTAGGTGAACCCACTAGCTTAATTCATTACACATATTGAACGGACATAGGACTTTCTTTGCCTAACCAGAGCAAAAACCACACTGTCATGGGATACAGATATAGTTTGTTAATTTGATAATGAAATGCTATAGTTTTAAGACCCTCTTCGCCATGTGACCTGCTTTGTGCCATTTTACGTCAAAAAAAAAAAAAAAAAAAAAACTTGGGGAAAAAACTAAACCAAATCAATTTCTATAAACCTCCAAAGGATCATTTAAAAAATGAACACCACCGAGAGATCTTTTGCACGGTTAAAGAATGTTAGATATTAAGTGATATATTTAGGTCTTTTAGAGTAAATTGCCGTGCATCTTCACAATTTCGTATGCTGGTACAAATTTAGTATACGAAAGGCGCCTGACCTGGTTCAGTTCCAATATTCTATATGGACGCATTTATTAGACAGACACTTTCACTCACTCATTTGAAACTAGAAATATGTAAATAATCAATATATCTGAAAGGTATTTGGCTTCACGCATTGATACTTGATTACAGAAAACACCGGGTCTTACCGTTACCCAACTTAATGAGAATCTATAGACAGATAAAGAAAAAATAAAAAAGTTTGTTATGTTTGTTATGACTGTGTCTCTTTATTCATATGCTACATGAACGCAGTTCGCTTCTACACTTCCACCTATTGTCTATAGGTTCATGCAACCCAAGCGGTGTTGAACTACCTATTTCATCGTAAATTTCCTTAACAAAGGAATACAAATTACATTCTTTTTTTACAGACACAAAATGTACTATCTCCCAGTGGTTTTGAAACTTAACAAATTTGCAAATCTACGTAATTAAGTAGTCTCTATCCGCGAGCAAAGAAGTCGATCGAGGCTAATTAGTGTTAATAACTAGCTGCATCGGCAGTGTTTTCGGTAAATTTGCTGCCAACGCACTTGATCTGACGTATTTTCACGATTTTCCAGTTAATAGAATGTCCCCAGACTTACCTCGATATTTCCACACGTTGTAAATGCGGTGAAAATAAGCATAAAGCCAACTCCTAAAATTACAACATTGTACGTCCTGACGTCTGCCATTACTTAAGCCGTAAACAATTTAAATTCTCCAAAGAACAATATTAATATTAACAATAATAATACATATACACATAAACACTTTGTACTTTTCGCTAAGGCTCATTCCTTGAGCCCCGATTTGACATGTTGCACAGTGAAAGTCGCAGCCGTAAAAGTGCGTAATTTGAAACTCCACGCCTCAGTCTGGTACTGTGTTTTTCCAATCCTGGTTTAAACTTTGGTTATTTGCCAGTTAATTTCTCTATCTCGGTTACAGACTGAAGTTATGTATTTCGATATGCCGTACCATTATTTCATTTCAAAAACACATGTATTTTGTAGAAATAATGGGACATACTTTTGCTTTCCTGATTCGTTATTAAAAAATCTTTCAAAATTCCATTTTACATCTGCAGAATTAAGATGTCAAAAACGCCGTCTTTGCTGGACTTATTTTATGATTCCGTTTATAAAAACTTCCGTATGACCGGGGCATTTGAAGGAAACTGCATCCAGCTAAAGTTACACGTCGATCCGTATATCTCGTTCCACGAATTACCTATGGTCGTCCTACAGGACTGTGGGCAATTCAGATATATCAAAGCTGTAGTTAACGGAACAATCTGTCAACCTTCAGCTGCCTCTGTTCACTATTTCCTTGCTCAATTTTGGATTGGATCCTGGTTATATGTGTTTCTGAATTCTGGTTGCTCATTGTAATTTTATTTATGTTATTTTAATGGTATTTATTTATGAATGATTTCCTGGATCTATTTTGACTTGTTGGATTGGACTCACTCAGTATCTTGGATGCTGTTTGCCAGACCCTACTTAGATCGAGCTATGACTTCATCTGTTGTGATTGCTGTGTGCCCCATATTTTGCAGTCATTGGGCCTATTAGTATCAGTACAGAGTATTCAATGAAAATGGTTATTACTGGCCTGTCATGTTTATGCAGTTTGCAATGTGTCTATTTATCAGCATCTGGGTTCCTTTAGCTTGAAGTTCTGTTTTTAATCTCTGTCCTTAAGATATGACAGATGTATGACAGACACAAGCGTCTTAGCCGGTGGCTCTTGGACATAAGGTGACTGCTTGATGGCAGGATGTTTGTGTATTATCTGCTTTCCTTATTTCTTATCAAGGAGTCTGCCAAACAAACATACATATACTAACATAACCCCTACTGTTCCACTTTACTGCTACCCAAACGGTGAACGGAAATACAAAAGGCAAACTCAGCAGTTAGCATTCCAATTTTACTACCTGTGGGATTGTGGATATAAACCATCCTCAGGTTTTGTGTCGAAGAGACAGCATGGGTTTCCTGTGGACATTTTCAGTGTCCTCCCATGATCTATGGCAGACTGAGTACCTACCCGGTATTCTGCTTAGCTTTAAGGGTCTGCATGGTTTTGGCATTAATAAGATAAAGATGAAATTTTAAACTTTTTGTTTCACACTCTTTTGAGATCACCACAACCGACAACCTGTTTTCGTCCTGAATGGCTGTAATTTCCCATCCGCTCTGTCTAGGACTCTGTGTGATGAAACAAGCTTTCAGCCCAGCTCAGGAGCCCTAACAGATAATGGATAAATAAACAGGCCTCAGACCTTATATCTTCAGCCCTGAATAGATCCTATAGTAAATGTTTCATCCATTACGTTTTATCCATTAGATATTTTGTTAGATTATTACGTGGTGGTACTGTAGAGTATCTTGTTTCTGCACTTTTTATCCCAGATGAAGCTGTTACATTAAATGTGCTACATTTTCTGACTGTATTCATGCTGATTATTGTCTAATTAACATGCTATTATCTGTGTGCATAATGTCATCTTAAAGTTGGAACACAGTCATTCATCATAAAGTCCTTAGTTATTCAGTTATATTTATGAAGAGACAGAGCATGTGTGAGTAAGAATAATTAGTTGTAAACATATGAAGGATGGGACATTCACATTGTCCAGATATATAAAAGGCAATTGGTACATTGTTGGCAACAGAAAAATAGCAATGAGCAAGCTGGATGTCTTTGTAATTAATGCTGTATGGAGCATTTTTATTTTTATTACTTTTCTGTGTTAATGAAGAATAGTGTTTGCCCAAAACATTCTGTATTATATTTCAGATAATTAAGATCCTTAATTTATTTTAAAACTCACTGCAATTTCAATAATTATTAAAACAATGAAAATAATAACTGAAAGTGGCAACAGCAGGGGTCACCAATCTTTTTGAAACTGAGAGCTACTTTACGGATACTGAGCCATACGAAGGGCTACCAGTTTGATACATTCTTCTTAAATCATGTATAATAAACATGTTTTAAATGCTATTTTTTTTTTAGAAAAGGTCATTTTCAAATTTATATAGATGCAAATGTGATTAAAGAAGAATAGCAACAGGATAAAATTAAATTTTAGACCCTGCTCACTTGAGAGTTGTACTGTTTTTAGAACAGGTCCGCGGGAGACTCATGTGGTCCTTACTGGCACCATGTTGATGACCTCTGGGCTACAGACTAACCACAAAACCATGGTATGCGTCGCTGCACATATAACTCAGAAGTGGATTTAGGGAAATCCCATTACCGACAAATGCAGCCAGGAAGCAGCTTTTCAATTTTCATCACTGAACTTAAAGAAATGCTTCCTCTTTTTCAAATAAATCATCACAGTTTCAAATCCATACATGTACTGCCTTTGTCAAACGCGGTTTGTCTTGAGGGGAAATTTTACAAGCAAAGCTGTCCGTGCAAGACAGATGAAGAAAGTACGGAAGCCTGTGAAGTCAATCCGCGTACGGAAGCCGCCGAGTCTTTCCGAGCACACGCGCGTTTCTCCCCAGGCACACTGCATCATAGTACACAATCATCATGGCGGCGCAGGACGGTAGGTATTCCCACAACATGCCTTCATACCCTTTTTGCTGTCCGGCCGGCTTGTGTTTCGAAATAGGTTAGCTTGAAAACGCAATGAAAACTGATGAATAGTTAGCGGTGAACTTGTAACTTGTCAGTTCGGATGCTTCATGTTTGGATTATGGGGCATCTTACTAACCTGCCTTTAACCATGAAACACTCCAGTCGTTTTTGTTACAGAGCCAAAACACGGTTATGTAAGTTCTGGGTACAAACAACCGAACATATGATTGAACTGCTATTGTGTATATCAAAATGTTTAGACAGCTACCGACACTAATTATGCCTTTATAAACTGTTAATGCCGTTTTCATTTTGTTTTTATCCAATAACGGCTAAACAGCTAGCCGTGTAAGGGTAGTTAACCACCACAGCCAGCTGTTCACCACAGTTTCGCATACTTTTAAGTTCTTTTGTAATATATGAATCGACAAATGTCAGTTACCTTTGTCAGTTTGTCAGTTGTTCATTATTTATTGTCACTACACGTGTTGTAATACTTGGAATATTATCATGATTCAGCTGAAAAAGCGGGTGTAGACGTTGACCAAGATGACACCAGTTGAGCTGACAGACCCTAGCTTGATAAAGCTAAATATATAATCATGCTCATAAAAAGTCTTAATAACAACATCATCTATCAACTTAAGAACCAAGAATGTTGACCCCCACCCCCATGTGGATGAAATCAGCTGTCAAACTGTCATTGATTCAATGTGTTCTCCTTTGAAAATGCCCCTGATTGCAGGAGATGAGGGGATCACGATGGAGACCGAGGCCAGTGTGAATGACGATTCTGCGCTTTGTGTGACTGCCATTGAAGGAGGGGACAACGAGGCCACTACCACCAGTGCCCTAGCTGACAGGGAAAAGCTTGCAGACCTGGGATCAGCTGTCAGCAACGGAGGCGACACCGACGACATCAAGGAAACTGTAGATCTAAAAATAATCTGGAACAAGAACAAGTACGATTTAAAAATTCCCCTGGATGGGACAGGAGCCAACTTAAAAGAAAGGATTCATTCACTTACAGGTGAGGAGCCGTGCAGTTTGGGTCACTTCTGACTGAAACAGGAATTCCAGCTGCTCATGCTTTTGAAATCTGTTTTAAGGTCTTCCCCCTGCTATGCAAAAAGTAATGTATAAAGGACTGCTACCTGAAGACAAGACACTACGAGAAATCAAAGTGACTAATGGAGCCAAAATCATGGTCGTGGGGTCTACGATAAATGACGTGCTGGCAGTAAATACACCAAAAGAAGTCATGCAGCAAGAAGTGAAAGCTGAAGAAAATAAAAAAGAGCCTTTATGTCGGCAAAAGGTAAAACTATATCAGCATGAGAATTTCTTTGTTCTCAAACATTTACTGTTAGAGAGTATGATCTATTATGTTCCCTGCTTAATAGAATGAAAAAATTTCTCCAAAGATTATCTGTCGAGCTAGAAATTATGATTTATGTAGACGTATCTGAGTGTCCACAAACTGTGTGCTCTTTTTAATTTTTTTTTAGCAACATAGAAAAGTGCTGGATAAAGGAAAACCAGAGGATATAATGCCTTCAGTAAAAGGGGTGAAGGTAAGAAACCGGAGAGTGAAATGGGCATGAGATCATTAGCCTGATTTTCTCTGTCATTTGGTCCTATTTCATATTTGGGTGTTTGTTATATCACACAGACTGCTTAATGTCTTGTAGGTCTCTTTAAAAAAATACGCATGGAACTATAGCCAGAAAATTTATTAGTCATTCTGTAACAAGTGTTTTGTTCCACCTCGGGGTTCCATGTTTTTTTTTTTTAAAGAAGAGGTCTCCTTTTAAATGGTTACAGGGAGTAACCGTGGGTCTTAAATTACTTTAAGAAGCATTCATGTTAATATTCTTCAAATACATCCGTAAAAGTATTGAATTTCATTTACAGAGTATTGCAAAGGTCTTAATTAGACATATATACCATAACGTCATAAATGACTGTCAAATGCACAATGGAGCATTTTATGTAGCAAGTCATCCTTTTGTCAAGTCGTGACATAATGACCTCTGATAATGCTGTTTCCGGATCCAAGCTGCTGCTGCATTGGCTGAGGCACTCATCTTTTCAACATGCCGCAGTGGTGTGTCCATCTTTGAATATATCTGAGTAGAAAAAAAATGTATACATTCAGTTGTCATTCTATCCTTCTCCATCACTTGATTGTGTATGACTGCACTGCAGGAGAACTGATGGATTTATTTGTTTGTGTGTTAAATTCTTCCCCATGGTGAGAAATGAATTCCAAGCCCTGTAAGTGTAGTGAAAAAGTGAAAGTGAATAATTGTCATTGTTGACACACAACAATGAAATGTGTCTTCTGCATTTAATCCATATATGACATACCAGTAGGTAGTGATTATTTAACGTCCGGGGAGCAGTGCGTGGGGATGGTACCATGCTCATGGTACCTCAGTGGTTGGGGATTCGAACCAGCAATCTTTCAATCACAAGCACACTTTCCTAACCATTAGGCCACACCTGCCCAGGCAGTCACCACTGGTATGATAGGTAAAATCATAAATCCATTTCAGGCATGTGATATTTACATATTTTACATAATGAAACTGGTTTTTATAATCATTCTTCTGCATCATGCACCGTCACATGTAGCGTTAGACTTAACAAGCAGATAAAATGGCTAAAATGTTATTTGTGTCTGTATAGTCTCCATTATATCCTTCAAACTTTTGCCAGTAGGGCTGCAAAGTTGTCATCAAATTTTATTACATTATATATTGAATTCATATATGTCTTAAATTTAATCTAGGGATAGCCTGGGTTAATATCTGGGAAGTTAATCATTCTTCATGCTGTGTTACAATTTTTTTTTTTATCTGTCGTGGATTACTAAAAACTGAAGCATTTGAAGAGAATTAAGTCAGTAGGCTTCTTACACTGCTGCAGATGATGTCTTAATTTTATTTTATGACCTTCCTTTATAACCAAATCCACATCTGTAGATAGTCTTGTTTATTGGTAATAATCTTAGCCCTGTCTGTACAGCTTCGATACAGCTCATTTTCACCTCAAAATGGCTTGTATATATACCTGTAATGCTGTTTATGACCCACAAATTTCTTTTATTTGCGATGCCATTATTCTGTCTGTTTGTTAATTTCTCTCGCACATTCATCCAAAGTAGCCCCTCTCTTACTCTTTCCAATGGAAAATTACGTCTTCCTGTCCAGTGGATGAGTTGGCAGTAATCTGTGGTTTTGCTTAATAGGAGCGCTTACCTACAGTGCCTTTATCAGGAATGTACAACAAATCAGGCGGGAAAGTGCGGCTCACCTTCAAACTGGAACAGGATCAGCTGTGGATTGGAACTAAGGGTGAGATCTTTTATGATTACGTTGTGGCATAACAAACACTTATTGTACATATAGTTTTTAAAGGTCTTTTTTTTTTACTAGAGGGCATTAACCAGTGATACAGTGTTCACAACTGATTGAATCTTGAAAGACATTTCAGTTGCCAACGTACTTTAAAAGCTTGATACTTCATGCTGGTTCCAAGCCAGGAGTCTCTGGCATTTTGAAAACTGTTTATACTATTCGTAGGGTCAACAGTAGACAGTCATTTATTGTTTCATTCTCATCCTTGCCCTTAAGGGTGAGCTAATATTTATACATTATAGGTTGTCTCGTCCACATGGTGTTATCATTTTGATGATATTATGTGAATTAATGAAATTCAGCAGTGGTAAGTTCAAAGTAATTCATTTGTGTAAGTATTCACTTCAAGTACTCTGTGAGGGACATACAGGACAACAGCAACTTTTAATGTTTGTTTCTGTATTCAGAAGAGAAAAACAATGCTTGGGTATGAGCAGATGTATAATTGATTTAACCCGTTGATGTGGTTAGTCAAAGCAAAGGGGGTTTGAGGTAACCTTTGTAGCTGATTGTCACTTCGACTGACGAAGGTCAGACTAGGTAGAAACTTGCCCACACATTAGATAGGTGTTTTTTTTAGTGACTTGTGACACTGTCTGATAGAATAAATGATAATAGAACGAGAATAGCTGTAAACTGGTCTTGCTCAGCTGTCTTCTGCTTGCCTTCTTTCTGTAGAGAGAACAGAGAAAATTCCAATGGGCTCCATCAAGAATGTGGTTACTGAGCCAATTGAAGGCCATGAGGACTATCACATGATGGTAGGTGTCAGACAATCCTGAACCGTGGGAAATCCTTTATACAGATACAGACTTTGTACTTAAAGGAGGGATCAGTGCATTTATTTTATTCCACAGAAACATTTTCTTATTTTGCGGCGGCATGATGGTGCAGTGGTTAGCGCTGTTACCTCACACCTCTGGGACCTGCGTTCGAGTCTCCGCCTGGGTTACATGTGTGTGGAGTTTGCATGTTCTCCCCGTGTCGTCGTGGGGTTTCCTCCGGGT
>JABFEA020000048.1:8920861-8934367 GCA_019775915.2 Cyphomyrus plagiostoma | reverse complement strand
ATCCAGGGTTGTTCCCTGCCTCGTGCCCATTGCTTCCGGGATAGGCTCCGGACCCCCCGTGACCCAGTAGGATAAGCCGGTTGGAAAATGGATGGATGGATTTTCTTATTTTTAAACTGCATTAATCTCTGTTAAACTGCATTTGGCCCTGCAAGCAGTCCTCCAGCTTGCAGGAAAATTTTGTGGCTCGGTGGCAGGATTGGCCATCATAAAAACATCACACAGCTCCGACAAGGCAGTCAGGACCCTTCTGCTCTCCGTGGGAGTAGCTCTACTACAGCCACCCACAGGAAGGCTGCACGCATCATGAAGGGGATGGGGGAAATCCCTAGGGAGGCTCATCCCCAGAGGAGTCAAAACTGCTGGAGAGCCAATGGGGTCAGACCTGTTTGGGATCAGGCCTGGTGTGGTGCTGAGGCAGCACTCGGGCCCTCACTGGGTAGGTGCGTGGAATGACTTGTCTTTCCTGCATGATGACCATCTACCTCTGCTGTCGGAGGAGCTTTGCAAACTTAATATTTCAGTGGCGGCACTGTGAGTTATGCAGTCCAGGAAGTGGCCAGATCTCTGTAGGTGGGTGCATCTATTATTGCATCTACCCTGATGGTTGCTATACTCAGGGAGTAGCCATCGCTGTGGCAGATTGGCCCCTCCCGATGGTGTCTGATGTCACTCCTTTCAACAATCATATTATTAAAGCTCTGGCTGTCTTGCCTGTTATCTCAGTGTACGCTCTGATCACTGTGAGTGGAGTCTCAAAGAGGGAGACATTTTATTTGCTCCGTTGTTGACAAGGTGACACTTCTCTGCTCATGGGCGACTTCAGTTTGACCACTAGCATGTTCCTTGACTTTGCAAAAGGTCAGGGGCTGCAGGTCTCTGGATCCTGGTTCTAGCACCCAGAGCTGCATAATTGGACTCGGTACTCCAATACTGATGATGCAGTGAAGGAGGTCGATCACATCCTTGTGGGCAGATGCTGGAGATTTCTGTAGGACTGCAGAGTATGCAGGAGTGCCCAGATTGTGATTTCTGAGCACAGACTTGTTGCTACTTGAACGATTCAGTTTATTAAGCACTGTCACAGCGCACACCTTAGAGGAATCGTGAGCAAGTGACACACTATATATATAAGGTCTAGTGACCCATTGGAGTTAAAACATTATGCACATCTGAATCTGTTCCTTAGAGAATCACAGTCAGGGTGGGTGATGGAAATGTCCTTACGGATGACACTGCAATTGTGACTCACTGGGCCAGCTATTTTGAGCAGCTGTTTAAAGCTGATCCTCCAGCTAGTATGTTGGACATCTCTTGACCCACGATTCTTGAGGCTGATCCTCCGATTAGCTGTGAACTGGCCAGTCTCACTGAGATTGCACAGGTGGTGAATCTGCAGAGGCTTGGGAGGGCTGCCAGGATCTATGGTATCTGAGGTGAACTTCTGGCATTGGGTGTGCAATCTTTGCTTCCATTTGGGAGACTGGTGTAATCCTAACTGACTGGAAAAGTGATTGCCTGGATTGTGGCAACTACAGGGGAATAACACTGCTCTCAGTGCCGAGTAAGGTCCTTTCTAGAGTCATTATCAACAGGATCCGTGATCACTTGCTCGCCTGCCAGCGAATGTAGCAGTCTGGTGTTACACCTAAGAAGTCTACCATCAACCGCATCCTGGCACTGAGAGTTCACAAACAAAAGCATTCAACTTAGTCGATCCATCTGCCCTGTGGGACATCCCAAGTCTTCTCAGAATCACCTCAAAGTTGCTGGATGTCATGCTGGGCCTGTACACAGGTACTGTGAGTGCTGGGGGGGGGGAAATCCTGAGGTATTTTGTCATGCAGTGGGTGTGACTACATGCATGTTCCCTGACCTGACCGGACCTTAGTTGGATTTCTTGCTTTAGCTAGTTGTTGCATTCTTTCTATTGGTGTATGTGAACCGTTCAAATCTTTTACTTTTTGCTCTTGAGTCCGACACTGGTGACTGCATATGTTGTAAATAAAAGACTAATGGACCTAAAATTGAGTAATTCCTTCAGAGGTGAGGGTTGTGATTTAAGCTGTGAGCACTGACATTGTCTGATCTCCCTCCTAGGCATTTCAGTTGGGTCCCACAGAAGCGTCTCAGTACTGGGTGTATTGGGTGCCTGCACAGTTTGTTGATGCAATCAAAGACACAGTCCTCGGGAAATGGCAGTATTTTTAAATGTGCCTCCTCTCTTGACAATGAAGAACTGGGATACAGACCACACAGGATCAAAGGAGAAGTGGAGGGAAGATGGGTTATGAGGAAAGCCGAAGAACTTTGATTTGAAGCTGAAGAAAGAAATGGAAGAAAACTAAATGGATGATGGACACATTGTTTTGGGTTCATTTAAGAAAAAGCTCCGTAGCAGTATCCCATTTCTAGGCCTCTCATAACATTTTTAAGGCAACTCTTACAAGAATTGTACATAAGTTATGATTATTGTTTTTTTTTCTCCCGGTCCTTCATAAAGAAATAAAATTTATTTAAGAACAAAAAAATTGCCCTAGGACACTTCCATAGAGTATGTTTGTCTGCTGTATAGAATAACCTAAACAAGCCAAAGTTAATTATGGACTCGCCTCTAATGTAGATTAGCCTTTGCTCACAGTGCCACCCAAGTGTGTAAATCAAAAGGAAAAATATTTATCCTTAACATTTTTAGTTGCTGGTTCTGTGTAGATTACCTGAAGTACACAAACATGCCAAAAGTGAACAGGGGCATCAGCAACTTCCCATTCTATGGATTATGGGTACGTTTTAATAGAAGGCCTTTTATTTCTACAATGAAGCACGCTGAATGTGAATGCTAAATTCTCAGTACATTGAAATGCTGTGAGTCAGGTATGTTGCTGGTCACTGTTGAATCTGAAAGTGAAACTAATGGTACTTTTCCAGGGGCATACAGGAACCAGGCCTTATCTGAGCCATATTGTGAAGAGAGACTAGTTAAAGCGCAGATTCAGCTTGCTTCAGTTGTCCACTGCAGAAGGGTCGGCAAGATCAAAGCGTTGTTGGGTTTGACAAGCAACAGTAAAGGAAACTTAAGACTGTAAATACCATTCACTACAGTAAGATTTGCAACTTCTAAATTAGAGAGAATGTGATATACATCGCGATGTGTGGTACTACTAAAAATTCATAATATAGAATATCTCCTTTTTCATTTCAGATAATACATGCATTTCAACCAATCAGATAGCGGTGACACCACTAACTCAGTTTAGTCATGCTTTCAGCCTGATAGTACGCAGGGCCGTGTCCAAGTGGGTACAGGTTAGGTACGGCTCGGATAATTTGCGATGGAAAATCATCTCTTCATGGCTCAGCTCAGATAAGGCTTGGCTTTTGGTGGCAGTGGGAAAGCACCATAACAAAAGTCCTACCTGCTCTGTGACACAAAACAATTTGGCAGACTTCACAATGACAGGTCCACCTTCAGAACAGTGTTTTTATTTGCCAAAAAAGGTAGCTACGCATACCGTAATCTGACTGTTTATCAAATAGCGTATTGTACTTCATGTAACCCTTGGAATATACAAATGTAGTTCAATACATTCTATGATGTGTCCAATCTAAATTAATCTTTATCCTCCTGAAATGGTATAGCTTTGTTTTAATGTTGAAATAAGATAAGTAGACTTGGCTGAAGCAGTTCTTTACCTCTGTTACATATGATTATTGTCCCATTAATATATCAATTAATAATTGTATTTGCAACAATTGCTTAAATTGTAAGGGAACCTCACTGTTCCCTTTACACCCACTGAGTCTTGTTTCTCTCAGTGAAAAATAGAGAAACCTGTACCTGTCCATGTTGTTGACTGTATACAAGCTGATTCACACGATATGTTGTAAGAAGCAGAGAAGTCTATTTATTTATTTTTTTAATCACACAACCATATATAACGTGCAGAACTGCTGGAGATATGAGCCTGAATATTTTTCACATATGCACACACACCTTCAAACAACTTCACAGTATTTTTTTTTGTTTGTACTGTATCATTACATAGAGGTACTATAATAATACAAAATATGGAAAAAGCGGTATACATGATGAATTTTATATTTGGGGGAAAAGGTTCTTTTTTTTTTAAAAACCGCATAGAACATTGAAATTATTCTAAGTTTAAAAGATGCAACAGGACTAACTATTGAATCCTATACGTCATATTTTAGTCCTTATAACAACTGTTTAAAAAGACATTGTTGTCTGTTATTGGAGAGGATGTATCAGCTTATAAAGCACAGCCAACATTCTTCAGGAACTTGTTATAGAGTTTATTTTAAAAATTTATGGCTAAGCAAAGACACCGCAATCGTGGATCCTGGCACAGCAGTTTACAGAGGATGTGTAGTTTTCCCCAGTGCACAGCTGTAGAAATGATGTCTGGGCATTTGCGTTTTATGCTCTGGTTTTTACTTCCGTGTAGCCAAAGAACATCAATCTCTGCATCCTGTGAACAGCAGAGGTAGCTATAAGGCAGTGATGCATGGCTGTGGATTGAATCTTAATGTCTTGGTAGAAGTTTTGTTGCAGAAACCTGTTTTAAAGCTAATTTGCTGGTATAGATTCACAAAATGATGCTGTAACTTTGATTTTCATTTATTTTGCACTAAGATAAAATTTTATTAATTGGGAATTACCAAATATTGAAAATGTAGTTTTTTTCTGATTTTATACTAAGCTTTGATTTGATTTATTGAGTACCATTACCTGATGTTACTATAGGAAATAAATATTTCAGTTTACATTCAAAACATTTCCTGCTCAATACGTGTGGATCAATTGAAGTTTGGAATAAACCAGTTTTGTGCTACTTTGTTAATTGCATTTAATTAGTAGTCTTTGTTTTTTTTACCATTCTGTTGCTTTGCGTAGATTACCATTTCAATAAGCTACTTATAGTTCTTGCCATTCCCAGTTAACAAAGGGACCTGTACTCCTTACCGTTTAATGACGATTATGTTCCGGTTTTGTCACACTCCCCTTGCTGAGGACTGTAGCGGTAGTGATGAAGGCATGTGACACGTCATTTTTGGAAGCTAATTGAAAGCTGTGAACCTCCAGATGTTTCTTTTTGAGGAATCTCCATGTTGCATGTTGGCATCTCAGACTGCCCCATGTAGCATAGGAAGCAAAGAAATCCTTTAAAATTCCTATATATTAGGTTTGTACTAGTATATGTTTAAATAGAGGCTACTAAATGCATGTGGGTGGTCAAAAGGTTTTACTAATCAAACTGAGTGATTATTCCTCAAGTGTAAGAACCAAGAATGGGCGTAAATGGATATGAATACACTGAATTATACAGAACTTGAACTTAACATACATTTTTGGTTTAATCATAAAATGTCGGTGCATATTCTGCTGTCTGCTAAAATATTTCACCCTTTATAAAGAAATCATTAAAAGGTCCAAAACAATTATATCTGTTCACCACAGCCTACAAGTGCTTTGTGGAGTAAGAGAAGGTAAATGACCACATTCCTGACAATCTGAGGTATTGAAGAGGAACTTCATTTCTATATATGCAAGATGTCAGACTGTAACTATCTTTGATCCCTTACCAGTCCTTTACAGAGGGGATGTAACATATAGTAGGCTACTCACCCTAAAACACTAAAGCAGTGTTTCCCAACCCAGTCTTCAGGGAACCCCGGACAGTCCGTGTTTTTGTTTCCTCTCAGCTCCCAGGGCACCTGTACCAGGTATTCGGTGTAACTGATTTGAAGGGAGGAAAAATGTGGACAGTGTAGGGCTCCCGAGGACTGGGTTGGGAAACATTGCACTAGAGCAGTGTTTTCGAGTCTGGTCCACTGGGAGCTAGGAGGGAGCAAAAACGTGGACTGTATGTGAGTCCCTAGGGACTGGATTGGCAAAAATTGCACTAGCGACCTGTTCTACATCTCAAAGTCTTTAATGATAAATGGTACCTTTTTAGGGAACAATCTCCTTCCTGATTGGAGGGGATTGTTAATGCTATCCTAAAACATGGCAAAAAGGCTGTCTTCCTGACTTCTAAGAGCACCAGTCATGCTTCAGTCTTGAAATCGTGCCTCAGTCCTATTCAATTTCAGTCTTCATATTCATAAATCAAAGGCTGAATATTCTCCCATTTTTAGCTCATGTCTGGCTTTGACTCAGGTGCATTACAACACGGCATCTCCTAAGTCTTCCAACTATTTAGAAATTGAGTGAACTGAACCTAAAATGAATGTAGTAAGTGTTATTATACCAAGATTTACACCTAAACCGCCCACTGGGGGCTCCTGTGCAGATAATTTATCAATCCTAGTGATGAGATTGAATGAGTCACGACTTAAACCCACCTTAAAATGCTCATTATTGAATGTTTACTCTTTTGGAAACAAATCCCTACTTGTCAATGATGTGGTGATTGACTCTGGTGCAGATCTGTGTTTTTTTAACAGTAACCTGGTTCAGGCCCACAGACACTATTCCTTTCGTTAAAGCCTCACCTGATGGGTTTAGTTTCGTACAGAAACCATGTGACTCTGGGCATGGAGGCAGCCGGTAGTTATTGTGAAAAATTCTCACTGTGAAAAAATTAACCCAAAATTATAAAAGATTTTACAGCATGTAAACCAATAATTCACATGGTGTGTGACTATCTACATTCTACATTCTACATGTTTGGTCATTATACAAGACCACATAGACCAAACACTTCATCTCTGACTGAATTTGGAGATTTTCTGTACTTAAAGATTATTATAATACATGGAGATTTCAATACACATGTGGACATAGAGACTGATTGTTTCAGCGAAAGTTTCCTGTCTTTCACGAACTCTGTTGAATGTTAGCATGTAATGGCACCAACGCATGTGCATATTCATACACTAGACTTGGTTAAGTTTATGTTTATCATGTATCTGTTTGTCCATTGAATAAGTCCTCCTCTGATAATTTTTTAATCACCTTTGTGATTCAGCCACCCTTTTTGACTATGGCAGAGAAGATTATTATGAGACGTTACCTAACTGGTAGAAATTTCTAACAATTTAGTAATGCAGTAAGGAATGTGTACTTCATGTCTAGTACAATATTAATACAGTGGTTAGTCAGGATGTGGATGAAAAGGAGCTTTTCAAAAGTGAAATCGTTGAAATCACCAAACATTCACCATGGTTTAATGATCACACACATTGTGACACACAGCAGTGCCACAGATTAGAACACAAATGGAAATCTACAGTGTTAGAGGTGTGTAAGCTGTCATGGTCTGACAGACTACAACAATATAACCAAGCCCCATATACGGCGTGTTTGCCTGTTATACCAGTTGATTGCATTAATGAAGTTAAGACTTGGACGACTGAAACTTTTGTCATGAAAAGGTTCTGTTATTTCGCAAGTCAGAGGATAGGCCTACTATAATCTCTGCACTCCACCTAGAGGGGCTAAACTTCTCCCTCAGCAGCTCAGTCTATAACTTAACCATCACCTTAGATGTGAGCCTCTCATTCAAAGTCCAAGGAAAGGCCTGCTATAATTTCCATACGTCACTAAGAGGGGCTGAACTTCTACCTGAGCAGCTCAGCCCGTAACGTAAGCATCATTTGAGACTTCAATGAATGCCTCCTAGTTATTTAACATTCATTATCTTACTATTCAAGACCCTGAAAATCTCATGCTTTAGATTACAGTAGGTTAGACTGTAATGCTGTATTATCTGGGAGCAAACCCACACATTAAACACTGTGTGGTGTATTGAAAATGCAGCAATTCAAATTGTCACCAGGAGCAGGAAGTTTGAACACATCACCCCTGCTCTTAGTTCCTTGTACTGGCTTCCTTCTAGTTTCAGGACTGACTTCAAAGTTCTCCTACCTACATATAAGGCATCCAATGGACTAAGAGAACCTGTGGCGGGCAAGGTTTTGCTAATCTGCTCACTCAGTAGTGAAGCTAACTTTTTCATTACTGGATTAGCATTTCCACTAACTTTGAAAACCCTTAGCGAACCAATGAAGTTTCACTAAATTTTGTTCCGCTAACTATAAATCAGCTAACATATTTTTGCAGGTAAAGTGAATAAAGTTCAATGGACAAAAAGTGTTTGTTAACCCTGAAATCATACATATTTTTGAAGTCTGTTGTGAGTGTCTGGAAGAGTTTGTTGCTGTTGATACTTGTAAACACAAGACATAATTGATCGATAACTTGGATTTAAGGTAGTCTAGGCTAAATGTAAGTGAATGAAAATAAAGTCTATTTAAAATGGGGTGCCGCGAACTAAGCAAAGAACATGAAGTTTTAAGGGACTTTATCTTTGTTCTCTTAGACCAGACTACCTTAAATCTGACATATTATCTGGCTGAGCAAGAAATTCTGCTCTGTGATACATGTACAGGCCCCTGGTTGTATTTTCTGGGTTCTGATTGACAGAGCTATAGACAAAAAAAGAGATGAGCTCCTTCCTAGTTCTGGGTAAATGGCACTATGTTTGTAGTCCCCAAGCGACATCAGCATAAACAAGTTGTGAAATAGGTCTTCTCTGACAAAAAGGGTTGTATGTCACAAATGGAATATCATAGGGAAAAAGTTTCAGTGCAGATTTATTTTGGAGACTTTACAGAATCCAACTATACCCAACTGGGCAGCCGAAATATCCCCTGGTATTCACTCTAGTCAGACAGATGGGACTTAAGGGGATTCAGAGCCAATTCTTTTATTAAAAATTAGCATTTAATGGTTATTGTTAGCTTCTTTTATTTTTTTTAGTGGTTTATCAGTTTAGCATTGTAGTACTCCTTGAAATCCCTTTGAGTTTATTTTAATAAAATGGTTTTATGTAGTGGCCGAGTTCAGTTAAATTTATAAAGTTTAGTGATGGTTGCCAGCGGTTTTGATTTTGTATACATTCAATATGGAGATAATAAGGCTGCTTAAAATTAGTTTATGGAAAAAAAATACAGTAGTACCTCAGTACTTGAATTGAATTTTTTAAAAGTCGAACCAACCAGTTTGAAAAAAAATACCTAGAACTCGATCTGAATGTCAGAAGTCGAACCGTGAACGCTGACCTAAGATAACCTAAGGGGAAATGAATCCTATGGCACGTAACTCAGCAAAAACAAAGGGTCACGCTTCAGTCTCAGCCTCACATTCACTGTGATAGCATCGTTTGTTGGCGATAGTGCTGTTCTATTGAAAATATCAGGTAATACACTATACTTTATATAATTTTGGTAGCCATTGCTCACCAAAAAGTTACACAATAGTTGTACAAATGTTACAACCTAAAAGTTTGCAATTAACGAATACAGAGTAATAATAAAAATAAGCAATGGACCGCATGGCATAGTGTAGTGTTGGGGCATGGCTTGGGGTAGTGTTGGGGTACATACTTTATCATTTTGGAAACCATTAATAAAAAAATGTTACGCACTGGCGATCCCAGCCCGAGGTCCAGGAGGACCCTGCCGCCCTGGAGCTAGCCAGCCGGGGCGAGGACCTCCTGGCAGCAAACCGCGCAGCCGGCCATCAATATTCGCTCACCCGGGCACCTCGGTCGCCCTGCTTCAGCACCTCCGCAAGTGACGTGAGGAGCACGCCGCGCAAACGAGTGTGTTTGTGGGAGCCTGCTCACTCGTCCCGGCCTGGGAGAATGACGGTGAGCGAGGGAGTTCCGCGTACGCCTGGGGAGACACCGCCGCTGCCGGCCGTGTGCACCCCGCCGAGGACAAGCCGCCTCCGCTTGCGGCTTACCATTTCCGGCTGGAACGCTGCACTGGAAAGTGGATCAGCCCGGTGAGAGACGCTATCCCGCGGATCCCCAGGGTGTTTAAAGGGACAGTGCTTGACCGGCCGGGGCTGGACCTCCCTGCGCCTGCCCTGCCCGAGCCGGGCTACGGAGTGCTTCCGCCCGCCGCTGCCAAGCCCGCGGCCGCCGCTCCCGCCGCTGCCAGGCCCGCAGCCGCCACTGCCAAGCCCGCTGGTCCTCCGTCCCTCCTCCGGCTCCGCGTCGGCCGCCTCCGGGCCCCCTGCTCCTGCTGGGATTCGGACGGCGCCTTCCCCCTTCGGCCTGCCTGCGCCGGTGGTCCCTCTGGCTCCCTCCGGGTCTCCTCTGACTGTCCCTCGGCCCGTCTCCGTGGCCCGTGCGAGGCCCCCTCCTGCTCCTGGCGCCCCCTGGCCTGCGGCCCCTCCGGCCGCTGCCCGTCGCCTGCCTGGGTGCCTTCGGGCGCCCTGGTGTCCTCCTCCTGTGTCTGTCTCGTCTGCTCCTCCTCCTTTTGTCCCGCCTCCTTTTGTCCCTCCGTTCACTCACGGCCCTTTTGTTCCTTCTTTCTCTCCTGGCCCTTTTGTTCCCTCTGTGGGGGTTCCCGCTGTCTCTCCCTTTCTTGTCTGTTTGTCTGCGTTCCCTGTCCTGTGTCGTGTCTTGTCCTGGGTTTTGTCCTTGTGCCTGTTTTGTGTCTCAGTCTTGTTCCCCGGTCCTTGTTAATGCCTGTGTTGTGTATATCAAGTCTGCATCAGCGTAGGTCCGGCAGACTTGGCATTAATGTTAGTTAATGTTGGTTGAAGTTAGTGGATGTTTGTGCTACCCACTCCTGTGTTGGGATGTTCCTTGGAAATAAACCCCGTTTCCCGTACTCCCGGCTTGGATTCCCTGTTTTCGCCGCTCGACCAACAGCGCAGCGTGACAGGCGTACAGTGTTGGCGCACAGTGTTTTTAACTCTACACATTGTTTGGATACATTTATTTTCTTACTGTACTTGTTTTATCCTGTTCATTTTGCGTTTAAATGTAAAAAAAAAAAAACATATGTAGGTGTAATTTTTTGGTTTCCGGGAACCAATTCCATTATTTGTTATGGGAAAAATTCGATTCAAACTCGAATTTTTTAGGATTCGAACCTGAGTTCTGAATGGATTAAGTTCGAGTTCTGAGGTACCACTGTATATAAAACAAAAGTGTGATTGGTCAGGGGTGAGCCTGTCAAAATACTTGTTATTGTGTGGGGGCAAGTCTGATGAGAGTGAGTTTCAGAAGGAGTAGTGAACGTGGGAAGGAATGAACGAAGGAAGGAAGGTGAATTTTTATGCTTCAATACATTAGGTTTAAAGTTTACAGTTAATTTCAAAATTTTGACTGTATGATTACCATTTAATTTCTTTTGGCAGAGCAGTACGCATTCAACTGCTCGCCAAAGAAATCTCTCAGCAGCTAACTACGCTGTACAGAGGTCGCTCGGAACAGTGTACGGGAAACAGCGAAGTGTAGGAACGACGTGGCATCAGGATTGCTGCAAGGTAAACATCTGGGAGGACAACGCAAACAAAACTGTTCCTTGGGAGTGTTTAATTTTGGACATTGATGGTTCAAGACGCTTCCTGGTGTCCATAGCGGAAAGGCTTTGTCAGTAAAGTAAAAGAATATGTTCTGCTCTGCCATTACCAGCTACAACTTGCACACCAACTAAGGGGTACCCCAGACTGTGTGTGTGTGTATGTATTTAAAACCCAGATATTTTATTTCTATTTTGGTTTTTTTTCCCATTGGGTATTTTTTTTTTTTGTGACCAAATTTTTAATTTGAGATTTTTTAACAAAAAGCAAGACAGAACGGAACACACTCCACCCTCACCCCCCCAATTGGGTATTTTCTGTTTGCTCATCATGTATGTAATCATGAGTACAGCGATTGCTGCTTTGATTAAATCCTAACTTTTGGAGTAAGCCGTAACTGAGGCATACAGATTTTCTTTTCTGTAAATAAATTCTGCGTTATCTTGTTAAAGGTATGCTATTTCTGTTGTGTTGCAAAACAAATTGGTCAACATATATGATACAGTATTTAATACGTGTTTTGTATGGTGTACTAATATTTCTATATTAGATAAAGCAAGGGAAGTTATTTATTTCATTTAGCAATAGCCATTTCCATTGGCTATCCTGGGCCTTTTCGGCACCTGCAGAATCAAACAACCCTAAACATATATTCCTGCCTGGTACACTCCACTTATGCTCTTTCTTTACAGTGTAATTTTTTGATTTCCATGGTGGAAGGGCCCGTAATGCACGGGTTCAGAAAGCCAACTGAGCGGTGGGGCTACAGCATTATCAAATTAAACTTTAGAGTTAGTGGATTAGCGGTTATCGAAGCTAACTTTTGAGTTAGCTGTGTACACTGCTGGAAAGAATTAATACAAGTTAACAAGCCACATATAGGCAGAGGTGGCTCTGAGGCTAAGGATGTGTGCCAGTGACTGGAAGGTTGCTGGTTCAAATCCTGTGAAAGCCTAGAGTGATTATTCTTTGTTGGGCCCTTGAGCAAGGCCCTTAACCTATAATGGCTTCATCCTGGGTATGACATTAACCTACAGCCAGCCCTATCAGGAGGTCCTCCAACTTACAGGGAAAAACTTGGGGGTTGGTGGCAGGATTGGCACTCCAGCCACTGGAAAAAAAAAACTCACACTGGTCCATTTGGACTAGTGTGGTGCTGAGATATGACCCGCCACATGGCTGCACTCAGATTTTCATCCCTGAGGTGGTTTGTTTGGTGGGTGCGGCAATGCACTGTAATCAGTGCATGCTTCTTACCTGTTACAAGCTGCATCACACTCAGATCAAAGAATGTAGACTTCCTTGTCATTCCACACATACCTAAAGGAACAGTTGGCCTTCTTTTAGGGCTCTTATATTGTGGAACAGTTTACCAGCCCATATTCGGGATGCCAAATCAGTTTCAGTCTTAAATGTGGACTGAAGACCTATTACTTTAGTTTAGCTTGCTCTTAACACATAGCAGACTCTGACTATGGCTGCTGATGCTCCGTTACATGCCCTTTTGGTCTACTGTGCTAGTCCATTAATGTGTCTGTACATGCTTTGACCAGTTATATTCCCTGCCTTCGCTCCTGCATGTCCGGATGGTGCCTGGAGTGAGCACCATCTAAATTGCAAGACCAGTATGATGGAAGTATCACATTGTGGATGTGACTTACAAACTGTGACCTTGTGGGTGTAGCCCTCAATCTATCAACCCAGTACAGGCTAGCACAAAGAACTGAATCATTGAAGGACTTTGTCTTTGACCCTGACCATAGTTTAGACCTTGCTTTGAACAAGCAAGCCCACTGGGGAGTTTTTAATTCTCTATCCATCCATCCATCCATCCATCCATCCATCCATCATCTCTTCCCCTTTCCCTGTTTTTGAATTATTGTGTTCAAATGATGTAGGAATATATTACATGCATGTAAAGGTCCTTCAGGTAAATATGTTATGAAAATAAATTGAATTCAACCAAACTCTTATATAAGGTGCTACAGGAATACACAGTCTGGGGCCATAAGAACATAATAAATTTACAAACCAGAGGAGGCCATTCGGCCCATCTAACTCATTTGGGGAGAACTTAACTAGTAGCTCAGAGTTGTTAAAATCTTATCTAGCTCTGATTTAAAGGAACCCAGGGTTTTAGCTTCCGCTACACTAGCAGG
>JABFEA020000048.1:8900438-8912406 GCA_019775915.2 Cyphomyrus plagiostoma | reverse complement strand
TCTCTTCCTTCGTGTCCCCCCCCCCCCCCCCCCCCCGACCCATCTCTGTCTGTATGGACAAAAGTTGCAGCGACTGCGGGGGTGTGAAGAATGAGCATTGCTAGGCGAAGCCTGTGTCCCAACACAGCAACGATCCCGGAGAGGTTCTCAGCGCAGGACAAATGCCGGCATTGAGGGAGAGAGGGGGCAGGACGGAGAGTGAGGGAGGTGCTGGGGGTCGTATCCTGCCCCAGACAGACATTATGAACTCTGCCTGCTGCTGGAAGTTGTGATTGTCTGCCTTGGGGCACCATACCGGAGACTGGGAAAACATATAGTCCTGGGAGAGCCAGTGTGTCGAGGACTGTCACTCTCAGAACATTTAAATCAAACACCACTATTGGCAAGCAAATTCACTCCAAGTGTTACCTCTGTGGTGTGCGTAAGAAAAAAAAAAAAAGCAGGTCGTTTTAGATTAAGGGGTAAATGTTTGGATAAGGATGATATAAACTCATTATACTACCATGGTGGATCTGAGCATGAAAATAACCCAGTCTGCTACATCAAAGCTATACCACCATTGTTCTCACAATGAGGAAATCGAACTCGCTGTGTTATTGTTGGATGAGATGGTGAGAGAGACGAGGGGTGTGGAGTCCGGAATACAGGAGCCAGGGAGTCACGTGTACCTGAGTCACTACGGAAAGGGGGAGCCTAACCAACACTTTCCAAAGTGGAATCCGGGCAGAGTAGGAAAACGCCTGGGAATGGAGAACAAAAAGATGGAATAGGAAAGGGAGAACAGGAGGGTTAATGGTAAACACATCTGTAAGATTGCGGGGGAAGGCATGCAGCAGCATGGCAGGAAAGACCTTCCTTCCTTCACTAGAGACCAGGTTGGTCAGTGTCACTTAGACCTGACAACAGTTTGGCCACAACAGAAGCTCTCTGGTGAGCCAGCTTGGAGATGCTGAGGCCAGAGACGAACAAGGTCTACCCATAAAGTACAGGGTTCTTACTGCTAAGATCTGTGAACTGTGTCACATGATGAAAGAAGATCAGCCATTTTATTAAACTTTTACAGATCTTTACATATGCTGTAGTTAAAGCAACAAAACATAAAAAATAACAATATAATAAATATAATAATTAAGGAAGAGAAAGTGTGTTGGGTCCCTGCAGCCCATATTAATCCATTTGTTTAAATTAAGGTGCCAACAATTTTAATTAAAAGCAATTTTAATTATTTGCTTGGTGTGTCTCTAAAGACATCACATAGGTCTGTCCTGAAAACCCTTTCACATATTCCTCAACAATGGAAACAACTACTATGTGATTCAGATTCTTTTTCGTGAATGGTAACTCCAGTTTTCCATGAAGCATTATTCTACTTTCATCCTGTGAAAAAAAATCCCATGTTTTCATGTAACAAGCACCTGCATGGATGGTCAAGAGGCATTTTTCCTTTGACTTATGACCTATAGTAGCTCATGGGAAAATGTACTGCAAATATGCATCACCTTGCACTCCGTCTCCCACCTGCTTCTGTATGGAATCACTTTTTGGGGGGAGAAAACACAAATCCCCGCCATTACCAGTCAGTCATGCTGATGTAATTTCTATGAACATGGTCAGTATTGTGATCTGTGCTGAGATATCAATTGGTAGACATATGAACTCAGAAACTGTGTGAGACGATCAGCGCATTTCGTCATCTGCTGCCTACCTGCTGTCACTGTGCTCTCTGTGCAGGTTTGTTTGAATAGCACGCCTCGGCTGCGACCGTTCACCTCTCAGTTGCTCTGCTGAATGTACACTGGGAGTGAGAGTTAAGACACCCCAGGCATGGACAGGATGCTTGTAAATGCAGTTGCAGTAGGAATCTTGGATTTCTCTGATTTCGCTGCATTGATTTCATTTTTTCCCACATTGAATTGATTTTCATTTAAACCCACAGCCTCCTGCATTTACCAACTCTGCTATTATTCACCCATTACATTGCCAATATAATGTAAATATATAAAATCTAAAAGTGATATATGAGCAATGTTCACTGTAAAATACCTCATACATTTGAAATCAGGGCATTACAGTTGCATTTGACACTGCAGCTAACTGCGATTAATTCCTTGGATTTCCGCAATATCTCCTGAGTAAACTACAAAGCAGTAACGAGCAGACAGGGCAATACTGTGAGGGTTACTGACTGGAAATGATGGGAAAGCAGGGCATAGGTGAGAAGAACTCCCAAATAAACATAGACATTCATATTGTCATACCCTATGCTCTCAGGGACAACGCAACACATTCACCTTCAAGTGGAAAATCTTGATCATGTGATCTGTAGGCATAATAGTCGTAGCATTAGCGGTACCAATATTCTTCAATATTCTTGTCAACTATGCATAAAGAGCAGGTGTGCATGCTGGTCAAACAGACTTAGAGGGGGTTGTCCTCCTAGTCTGGGCCTTCAGCATTTCTGCTCAACGCACTTCAGGCCAGAGGACATGGCTGAATGGACACTGGGTTCTAAACAGAAAGCAGGGAAGGCTAAAGATGAGGGGTGTGTGCAGGCATCCATTCAAACACACACTCACCCTATACATTTTTTGGTTTTTGATTTTGTTGTACTTGCTCTTGGTCTTTCAAGGCAGTTGGACTGTTTCTTTGATCTAGTAAAGTTATAAATTGTTTGCATATGTGTATTCTCTCTTTACCTGTCCATCTCCTGCTCCATTTTTCCCTCACTCATGAACAAGATCCCGAGATACTTAAACTCCTCCATTTGACGCAGTAACTACTCCCCAACATGGAGAGAGCAATCCACCTTTTTCTGAATGAGAATCGTGACCTCAGATTTGTTGGTGCTGATTCCCATTAAAAAGTCATGTGTTTGCAGACTGCCTCAGTGTATTAATTAACAGATGCAGTGATTGGGGGAATTACTCATGTTGGGTAAACACTGACAGATATGGAGGCATGGGTCCAGTGTATTGCTCCTCCTAGATTGAAGGTTCAACCCTCCTCTCCAGTACACTGTCATAGACCTTCCTAGGGAGGCTGAGGTCTGTGATTCCCCCAAAGATGGAACACTCCCTCTGGTCCTTTTTCATAAAGATTGGGACCGCCACCCCAGTCTACCAATCCAAAGGCACTATTCCCAACCTCAGTGTTGAAGAGGTGTGTCAACCAAGACAGTTGACTCCTACCCTTCTGATTTTATAGCTTCCAAGGAAAGCATGTCAGTGGGATTCAGGTTGTCCTTGAAGTACTCCTATCACTGTCTGTATGTGTCCCCAAAATGTCCCCAAAGTGCGGTAAAACCTGAAACTTCCTTACTTTTGGGATCACTTCTTCAGGTCCCCATTTGGGTAACCTCAATTTTATAAAAAATCTGTGAATGCAATCAAAAAAGTTTGGTTAAAGTTTGGGATGGGTAGGAAGATTTTCCAATAGAAACGAATGGACGGTCCCTATTTAGATAGGTTGACTAACTTGTGTGTGTGTGTGTGCGTGTGTGTGTGTGTGTGTGTATTCACTTTTATTATTCAGACCTTGGCAGAAAACTTGTGCAGACCTCTTCTGCAATAAGCCCTGCATAGAAAGACTTTACTGCAGAAGTCAAATTTTTTAGCAGCTATGCTATCTAATTGTAGTAACTTTACTGAGGAGTGAAATATAGAATAAAAGAAAGACATGACTTTTGCAGCAAAGAGCAGGTTCCACCCTCACCGTGTATGAGAGAGCTGGAATGAAAAATGTGTCCATTTCTGGCAAGGAAAAGGCCACCCTTGAGGGTTCTCCTCCATATTTGCAAAGGCAATTTCCAGAGTGGAATTCCAGATCAAAGGGCTGATTCCTAATCTGCCGTAGTCCCTGGAACACTTGCAAGCATTACAGTCCACAGCATGGTGAACAGCAAGCAATATGTGGTAATTCAGACAGTATAAAAGAAACAAGTTAATACTGAGGTTTTTTGACATAGACAGCCCTGCCTTGTATAACCATTCTTTTCTTCCAAACAGAGAAAGCCTTATTTGCTGTTAAAAATGACAGTACTCTCCAAAAATCTGAGGACTCTTGAGGCTTCTAATGGGGGTCAGGGGTATCAGAGCCAGCTTGATTCATTCTGAATATGTGTTGTCTTTTTCCACCATCACTGGCAACTGCAAGCTTCTCTACAACTTAGACCTAAAGCATTACATCACTTATCTGGTTTATTAGTCAAGTTTACTACCAGCATTTATGACATACCTACAGAAACTGTAAAGCAGTTTGAGGTTCACAACTGAACTGTGGCCAGGCTGCCTGAACTTGCCTTTGGCAAAGTGACCCTTCCTGCACTGGTATGCTAGACTTCCTCACAAACAGTTGTCTGTGTATGACCTATGTGTGTTATACATTTAGCAGAATGATTTAGCTTCCTTAGGTACAGTACTGCAAACAATACAGCTGGCTGTCTGTCACCCCCCTAACCTTGTTTCACCAGGGAAATCGGATGGCTAACGTCTTCCTGCTTCATCATTCACAGTCAGAGATAGTTCCCTTTATGTTTCTGTGCTCATAAACCCGTTTTGAATTCATGGTGACCCTATTTTCCCCAATATTCCCATTAATAATACCAACTATATTTCTGTTAGAGTGTTGATCAAAACCCCACTGCTGCATGGAGCTTATCCCAATAAGAGACAAGAAGCACAAGGCTGGGGTAGCAGGATAAGTACTTAGGGGATGGATGGATGGAGGGATGGATGGATGGATGGATGGAAAATCCCCTTGCACTTAACCTCAAAGTGGCATTCCCCCCCTACACAAAACATAGCATGTGAACATGACTGGTCTGTAAAGTTGCATGCTGTTTAATTTTAATTAAATTAAATTAAAATGCTGGTAACAACCTTTACTTAAGTTTAACTTTTCACCACCTTATAGAGAGGAAAAATAAGTTTAGTCTGAAAACAGTGCAGCTTGTTTTTGTTTAAATTTTACTGAAGATTTTTTATTTTTTTTTGCTTGTAACAACCTACTTTGCAACCATCCCCTGAATAAGTTTGTTGAAGGAAATTGTTATTTATTTATTTGTTTATTTATTTATTTATGCATGTTTGTTTACTAGAGGTTGATTACAGATTTATTTGAGCAATACGCTGCTCTACCACATTCGGTGAACAGCACAGTGGTACTTATTTCAGATCGACCGATTTATCAAAAGCCCGAACAGACGTTCACTCGGCACCTGTGAAAATAAAATGTAAAATTGCTGAACACGACAATTCGAGCGCATTTTTTTCTCTTAACGCTTCATGGGAATCTGTAGACGTACCCCAATATTCTGAAATTGAGCCCTTTTCAACAATTCTTTTCTCTTACATAAGTTGACTGATCTTACAGGGGGCTATTAACTTAAAATAATGAACTTATTTAGATATTGACACCTAACATGTATAGTTTTGTATCATTAATTCAGTTAAATTCATTGTTATATAGTGTCACAACACAATCACACCAAGGCACTTGATAAAAGTGTGTGGGCATGCAAATACCATCCTGGTGATCCTATGGTTGAAAAAAAGTTGCTAAAGTGCCCTTGAGTGGTGAAAAAACGCTGCTGGCTGCCCTTCACAAGAAAAAAAAAGTGATTGACGGTTTTTAAACACACTGGTAAACCGCAGTGATATAGCCTAGCTGATGCAAAATGTCCGAGAGTCATTCTCTGACAACCGTACTTATAGAATTCCACTTGTCCAAAAAGATTTCTTAGTCGGAACTGTTATATAAAACAAATTAATAAATATGTATATCAGCATGAACTGTTCATTGCACGTGTCCTCCTTTAAAACATCTCCATCTAACATTCCTATTAGAGAACCTACCTTACCCTGCCTTCACGTCCGAAATCGTAAATCCAATTTGAGAGAACATGTACGTCACTACAAAGTCGTATTTATCAGTGGGAAATTCGGGATTTTCTTTAAACCCAGAGTTCCCGAGTTGGGGGTCTGTCATTACAACAATCAGGGCGGGATAGTTGCACTGTGAAAGGCGAATTTAAGTAGTAAATTTTATATAGCATACGTGTCATTGGAAAACTGAATTGTTTTTAATGTTTAGGAGATTGTTATTGAATGGTGTACCCTGAAAATGATAGGCTTTTATCTCAATATTTGATATGTAACTGGTCAGCCACCTGCTGTTTGAACAAGTGATTGCGAAAAGTTCAATTAACGCTACAAATGCGTTTTGGCGTCGGAGGAAAGAAAAATACAGCAAAACAAAAAGTACCTTTCTTATCGCCTCCATTTTGCTTAGACTTAATCAATCAAACACCCGTCATTTCGCAATTACGAATTTCGCGACTTTCTAACTCTCTAGTAGGACTTGAAGGCAACATTAGTCCCTAATATGGACATCATGGCCCTGCCTAAAAGGGGCGGGAGGGACGATACAAACTGTTGGGAAGCTGTCCGTCGTTCAGCCGAATCAGAAAGGAACAGCAGTATAAGAAGTTGCTGCGTCGCTCTTGGGTCAGTTCAACATCTCGTCCCACGGCGGTTTGTGGAAAGGAAGAAAACGTGAAAGAGTAACCAAACTGTAGCAAAAGTATAATTTTATCGGAATGTACGCTTGTGTGTGCCTAGTAGGCTACGGTGTTTTTTTCTTGATGACACTACCTTGATCATCATATAAAGAACAAATGCGTACGTAGGTCATGTAGCCTACCAGTTTTTCATTGATGAAAATGCTTTTAAAATATTACATTGTAGCGAAGATCATTGCTTTCAGGAATAAATAATGCTCTCGTTGAGCGTCCTGGGTGGTTCACTACCGTAAGAGTGCTGCTTTACACACACCCATTCAGGGCTAGTTGTCATATATCTCTTTAAATAAGTTTTCACAGATAAACCGTATAGGTAATAATCTTCGATATTTCTTCACGGACATATGAGACTTTTCAAGACAAACATTTGAAGTGAAATTAATTGACTTCTTCAGTGGACATCGACTCATCTTGACCTGTAAGACCGTTAATTCACAAAGTGGGATTTAGGAAAACCCGAAACTAGAGATTGTGAAGTAAGACAATAATCGGATATTCTCTGGAGAAGAGCGTCTTCGGGAGAAGTACGCGCTGCGAGCCGCTGTCCTTGAACCAAGTGCTGAGAAGCGAAGTTGCCATAAATGAGCAGCCTTTTGCGGAGGCTCCACGTCGGGCAGCAAGATGAGCCTGCAGCTTCTGCAGCTGACGCTGCTGGCTTATCTGCGGCTTGCTAGCGCAGAGGTAGGACAGTGCATCGCGCACCTTGGATTTATAGCTCGGCTCTACCCGTTCGGGTGCCTTTAATTGCCATGACATTTGCAAATGAATCCACGTTTGGCCAGAGGCTTTTTTTTTGTTTTGTAATGTGCTGTATTGGAATATGGTACGATAGAAATAGTAATCCATTTAATTTCGTGTTGAATTTCTACTTTTTTTTGTTAAAAAGAGGGTATCTAGGAATCCCTCGTCGGGGATATGATCTTCCTTCAAGTGAAATGCGCACAAACATAAAAATTTTACATGTCAAGTTTGACAGCAACGGTAAACACCGTCCGGATTATGACAGCATAGTTATGAGGCACGTTAGTAATACGTCATGTGTATTACTATTGAACTTTTTGTAATATAAAATGTATTAATTATGTTTGCTTATATTAATTACAATTGGTCCACTACTCATTCCATACTGGCTGATAGAATGTGTACGCTCAGAGTAAAATCGATGTATTGGGGAGTGGATTCCTGGGTATTAGGAGCATTACTTAGCTGACACTGTGATTAACAGCTTGCCCTGAGCAATGAAGTGAAATGTCCTCTAGTCACGGTTTTTGACTTGGTGCAATGTCAAAAAGCAATTTTAATTTGTGCAATTCCGTGAAAGCAGAAATAAGTATTTCACACAAGACCTATAATCACTGCTTTTCCTGCACCACTCCACTTTTTAAAATCAGCGGGCTGGCAGAGTGGTTAAGGAATCCTAAAGGTTTCTGGGTTAAATCCCTTTAATCCCTTGCTCTTGTACTTGAGAGTGGAGTACTGAACCTGAACTCCTGCAGTAAACTATACAGCCATATAAATTAGGTTAAAATACTGTCTAAGTTAAGCAAAACAACGTGAAAACTCTGCAGTTGGCTTGATTGCTTCACGAATGAACATGCAATCCACATTGCAGATGTGGCACACAGATGTGTCAGGAGAAACCTACTGTCATAAATGTAGCTGAACTGAGTGGCTCTGTGATGATGCCCTTAAATTTATGCCCATTTTCCAGATGAGGGTTAGAGTATTGCCACTGATTGAGAATGAACAACTGCACTGGCAGAAGTGATAGCTGGAATGGAACAGCCCTGTTGTGTAATGGAGGTTTTGTGTGAGCCATAGTTTCACTGAGGTGGAGAAGGTTTACTTTTGGTCACGACTACACCTGTGGGTGTCCTGGAGACTTGCTGGTTTGCCCATGAAACACCACTTCAGCAGCGATCACAGTTGGCTGGCTCTGTAACACAGAATGAGCTTGTATGAGAGAGTCTGTATTTGCATGGTACAATGAATATGTGTGGATTCATTTTGCTTCACTGAACTTCTGTGATGCAGTTACCTCAGGTGTGTTTGTGTGTTTCAAGGTTTGGAGATTGGAAGGTTTTCAGAGTTTTGTTTTGTGTGGTGATAGGGAAAAAAATGTTTTAAACAGACTGTATGGGAAGTCCCCAGTGGAGTGGTACAATGTGACTGTGTGCCTGCTTGTCAGTATCTGACTGCCTGCTTTGTATCTGCATGTCAGCAGTGAGCCAGACCCATAATTACTCCTCTTTGCAATTCACCTTTCACCTCTTACAGCCCACACCTGACATTCCTTAGTTGCTCTAGCTCCTCATAAAAAACTCCAAGTTTTTGCACTGTGGTTCTGATAAGCAGCCTGTTATACTGACCTGTTGGCTGTCTCCTGTGCTTGAACACAAGGCGTGATGTGAATGTCCAAGCTGTTGCTTTTTAAATGACATAATGCAACTAAAATGGATTTGTCGTGTGGCTTAATCAGATGTGTGCTTCTGTTAAAGGACAAGTACTGGAAAACATTGCAGAGAACAGCCACCGTAACTGACAGGCCACTATGATGGCACACCAGACTCTCTATAATAAAACGTTGAGCCTGACAGCAGAACCCAGGCTTGGTTTCACTGCGTGCATCAGTAGAGACCTGCAAGCAGACACTATTGCACGCTGCACACCTCAGCCATTTAATGCGCATGACACTTTGCCAAGAATCCGATTATAAGGGCTTTCAGTGTCGACAGTTGCACCAATTGCATGTTTCATGGAGTCGGCGGTGCACAAAGACAGGCTCATTAGCATTGCACTAATGAGGAACACTGGCATGGTAAGACATGTTCCTAATTAACCGGGAAATGAGTTGACAAGAGCCATTCTTTTATGCTTGGAATGAGGTATACTGCATTCAGACAGATATGTACTCCGTGATGTAGACCTAAATCAGACAAAAATTTACACCATGATGTATAACTAATTCAGCTGAGTATGTTGTAAAGGCAGCAATCAAAACACCCTTTTACAAGCCTAGTGACCATACCTTTGACAGATAACATTCATGGCCAAACAGCCAGGTCTCTTGACTCACTGGGTGCAGGCCATTTGGGTTTGTATGAGCTGGGTGAGCGTAATTTGGCGTCAAGCCACATAATCCATTACGTCATTATTACAGGGGAATGTGCCGCAATGTGGAACAATAGGGTATAGCAGCGGAATAAGGGCTATGTTTCAAATTACTCTCTGAGTCTTCTGCCTGAATAATGTGGGCAACAGTGGCTCTTTAACCCTAATTGTCAGTCTGTTTGTTGTTTGTCTGTCTGTCTCGTGACCCCTGGCAGGGAGTTAGGAATGCAGATACTAACACCTCTGCCTATGCCTCCTCACCTATGTGGAAATGTCCACAGCTTATGTAACTCTGCTGCTGATGTGGAATTTCTTATTGTTAATATTCCTCCGGGTGCTGCACAGTGAATCTGTACTGTATACTGCAGGTTATAAAATAAAATGTTATTTTATTCATTAATTTTGGAAAATAGGAGGGGTCGCTCCCCCCAGAAGAAGCAGGGGCTATAGTTCCCAGTGTGGTAGGGGCTAAAGTCTTAGTTGTGGTAGGGACAAGAGTCTGCGTGTGGTAGGGGCTAGAGACCCCAGTGTTGTATGGCCAAGAGTCTGAATTTGGCACTAGGTCTCCTGTGACGAATGGGTTAAAGTCCCACATTTTTGTTGGTATTTTATTATTATTATTATTATTATTATTATTGTTGTTGTTGTTGTTGTTGTTTTTAAATTATTTTATTGCTACAATAATTATTATTTTTTGATTGATTCTATTGTTTATTTTTTGTGATTTTGTGTATGCTTATTTTGATTGCTTTCTTTTAAATGACTGTACAGCACTTTGTAAACCATGTGATTAAAACAGTGCTGTATAAATAAAGATTGATATGTCACGGTAAACTGATATGTCTGAGGTAAACATCACAGAGTATGTACCTGTCTAAATAAGGCATGCATCATGGTGTACATACCTATCTAAATGAGGCACGTGTCATTGTGTACATACTTGTGTGAATGAGGCGTACCTCACAGTGCATAGACCTGTCTTAACGAGACATACCTCACCGTGTATGTGCCTATTTACCCTGAATGAGGCATACATCACAGTGTACGTACTTTTCTGAATGAGGGATAACTCACGGTGTACGGACCTGTCTGAATGAGATGTATGACATGGTGTATGTACCTATTTACCCTGAATCAGGCGTACGTCACAGTGTGCATACCTGTCTGAAGAAGGTATGTGTCACAGTGTACGTACCACGAGTGAGACATACCTCATGGTATACGTACCTGTCTGAAGAAGGTATGTGTCACAGTGTATGTACCACGAGTGAGACATACCTCATGGTATACATACCTGTCTGAGGTAAACATCGCAGTGTATGAAGTTGTCTGAATGAGGCATCATGCTGTATGTACCTGTCTAAATAGGGTGTGCACTAGGATGTATTTATAGTACCTGTATGTTTGATGCTGATGTGATTCTGTCAGCTGCTGACAGACTGTAGATTCAGAAAGGTTGTGTGGCCAGGATCCAGTGTGTTTGTATCTCTGACGCGCTTTTCCTACTCCAGGGGGATCCGGCACCTGTTGCCCTGGAGCTGGTGAGAAGCCCTGTGTCCTCGGTGGAGGACCTGCATCTGATGCTGCTGACTGACTCCGTAGGTAAATCAGCTACAAGACCATATCTGTCTTGAACATAGTATACATGCACATAGCTATTACAGAACACAGGCAGGCTAAACTTTTAGGTTGTAATCAGTATTGTGCTCTGCGCTTCTGCTAATCAGCATGCATTCCTGTGGGTTTGCATACACACAGCTGGCTTGGCATCCTCCTGCTTCAGCACAATGGTTGTTTATAACAGTCGATTGATTGCTTGAGCCCACATATCTCACTGACTGCATTACCCACTTATGTTTATACAGCTAGAAACAGATTAAATATTAAGTTCTACGTTATGTAAAAAAAAAAAAAATCATGACAGCGCCACGGATGGTTGCATCGGTGTGTTGGTGCGCACTTCTGGCACCAACCACCAAAGCAAATTCCCTGTATGTGTGAACGTACTTGGCAATAAACCCCGATTCTGATTCTGATTCTGATTCTCTCTCTCTCTCTCTCTCTCTCTCTTTCTCTCAGAAGAGGATCCAAACAGTCCATCACACAAGGACATACAATCCAATGAAACCATCAGTCGGATACCCAGAAGTCTTGGTGAGCCTGTCTCTCTGTGGGTCTGTCTTTCTGAATATACACTCACCTGAAGGATTATTAGGAACACCATACTAATACGGTGTTTGACCCCCTTTCGCTTTCAGAACTGCCTTAATTCTACATGGC